>VCAU01000011.1:191749-418775 GCA_015844325.1 Aspergillus nanangensis | reverse complement strand
CCCCCCCCCCCCTTGTTCAGGTATGCGGGCGGATGACAGACCCTCCTTAAGGACGATAATGGTGGGTGTTTGACCAGCGAAGGCCATTTTGAGGATGATATTTCAAAGGAGCCTGCTGAAAAGAAAGAAAATTGGGAGTGAAGCAGGGGAAATGGACAATGTCGATAATGGGGGGCAGTTCGGGGAGGGGGTCAATAATAATGCTCTCGTCCAAAATTTCCCCGAGCTTGCATGCTGGAGGCGGTGACCAATCTGGCTCCCACGAAGTTCGTTACCCTCACCTGCAGAACAACGAAATTAACTCAACAAGGTAGTAGTAGTATTATATTTTTTGGGAATGTCTTCTCAGTGGCAGTATAGTTTGCTTCTATCTTCAATCATATATTATAGCTTCTTCTTTCTTTTCTAATAAAATCTAATAAAATCTTGAAGGAAAAAAAAAAAAAAAGAACTCCCCCACAATCCGAAAGGGTAAAACGCCAGAATCATGCTAGAGGCAAAAGAAAGAAGAAAAAAAAAGGGCTTCAAATGGAAACAATCATTTATCCAGAATCCGATGACAAAAAAAAAGGCTGTCATGGAAAATCCAAATCATCATCAGGCGCTCCAACATACTGATACTTGGCCAATAACTGGTCATGATGCACGTCTGCGGCTTGTGAATGCACAAGTGACAAAGCTTCCTGGTGAAGTCCCGTTGGATCATCCGAGGGGTCATCAACCATCATGTGGTAATCGTGGGCATGATGTCGTACATCGTCGTCGAAACTAGTGCTCGGTAGTGCATTCGCGCCATGAGAATAAGGGTCGGTCATTGCATCGTGAGTTGGAAATCGGGGGAGTTGTTGGTGGAGGTCCATAATTTGTGGGTCGAGAGGCATGTTCGTGTATTCAGCAATCGCATCCACTGTGTTCTGCACCACAGACGGATGCGGTGTCGCAAAGGGGTTCTGGGTCGATCGAGGGTCAAGGGTGGTATGATCCATCAATGCATTGGCTCCAAGCGGATCGTGGTCGATGTTGGGGTCACTCTCGCGACTCGAGATGTCCTCGGTGTCGAGCGTGTCATCCGGCCGGAAAACGCCATTGACCAGTGGCGCCTTCAGGGTTTCCTTACACTGAGGGCAATCCCGGATTACGCGACTGACCGTCTCTTTGATTCGTACCCAATGGTATTTGACAGCGATGGAGGCGGTGGTTTTGTTAATGCCGGCATGTTGTGGCACATGCATCTCCCGAGCGATATCGTATTGCTGCTGTGGATCTGATACAACCTCCTTGTCCTTGAGCATAAGCTTATCTGGATCGCCATCTTCGCCGGTGACAAGCTTGTAATGTGTGGCTGCGCTTCGCAAACGACTCTTTTCCGCTCTATCTGCACCTCGCGGGTATTTCGAATGCTTCAAATAATAGCGAATCTTGTCGAAACGGTCCTGTGTGACTGAGTCTTCCCCCTCCGGGCCCAGATCTCGACCATATATGATCGCATCGACGTATTCCCCAGGATTGGAGATCAATCGGCCTCCTCCAGGAATCCTGCCGATGCGTTTGAAACCCAAAGAATCCCAGAGACGACAAGATGCAACGTTGCTCTCGTAAACAAGATTGAATACGGCATACGTATAACCCTAATGCGGGTTAGATTTGAGCACATCTATCCACCCCTCCACCACTTCTTCTAATAGAACGTGTAGACTGACCAGTTTCGGGGCCCATTCAAGATACCCCTCCCCCATTAATCGACCGACACCACGATTTCGAGCCGCATCGGTGACCAAAAACATGCCATTGCAAACGTGACTACTACGACCGGGATAATTGGGTCGAACAGTGAAGCTACCTAGGCAGATCTTGCCCCAATTGGCCCCCGCACGATCCATGGCCTGCATCTCCTGGATGCTTTTGATATCACCCAGAAGCATGATGGCACCAAAATTGGAGAACCAGTAGCGGCCAAAGTGCTCAAACGGAATGGGATCAATCATGGCATAGGTATCTCCCTTTTCGATTTCCTTGTTTAATTGGTCAGAGAGGTAGGCCAACAGGGACCGAGGTACTTCGTCGGCGATGACGAAAGGCACCAGCGTCGCGACGGTAACCCGATCCCGAAGAGTGACCTGGCGCGGATAGATATCCGGCGGCAAGTCGAAATCTGTGGGTATCAGGGCAGAAGCAAGATCGCCGTGAACAGCGGGCATGATGATACTAATACTGATCCTGATACCCTCAACGGGACAGTACCAGTTATGAGACTATTTGCCATAATTAGCGAGTTGTTGAGGGCCCAGTACATATGGTAAGGATAAGCATAAGGCAAGTTATATGTTCATTCATAGTAGGAGGTAGATATAGTGTTTAGGTAGTAGTGGTGGGTAGAGAAAGGGTATGATAAAGAGGGACTGTGCGTCGTTGTTGGTGGTAGTGTGGGGAATGGGGAGGGGCCATATTATGACGCCAACTACGGGAGAAAGGATAATAATAATAATAATAATAAAAATAATAAAAATAAACAGAGAACCGGAAAGGAACGGGGACAACTCCATACAACTTACATCGTGGAAGAATGAATGAATGAACTTCGAGGACCGCCGAGTATTCTCGAGTCCGGAATGATGTGAACGCAGGAGCAGAAAATGTCGTCCCGCTTCTTCCGGATCGAAACTTCTGCTGCCTCTGGCGGCCCGATGTTTCTCCGGTTACAGCCTCAGGTGTCTGTCTGTCTATCGGTGGTCGATCGTTGGAGCAAACATGCCTATCCCCGATCTGGACTAGCATGGTCCCTATCAAAAAGATCTATGCGGAGGTAACATACCTTAGGTACCTAACAGAGTACAGCGCATAAGGTACTAGCCAGTACCACCAGGTACGTTAATCAGTCTTTTTCATCCAGCTCTCCCCTCCTCCCCCTCCTCTTCCTCTTCCTTACTAGTAAGCCACCATGTCTCATCCCCAGTACTACCAAAATACACTTGAGCCAGTTCCAATCGATAAGATACATCTGGAATCTGCACTCAACCAGCTGCAAGTTGCAGTTCATCGTGGGGCAGATTTGGTCCAGCATGGAGTTCCCCCACCTACCGAGTGGGACATCGCAGGAGTATACTATGGCATCACAGGAGTGGCGCTGGCATTTCTTCGTCTCGCCCACCAAGCGACTGCATTGACGGATGAAAACACCCCGCTGTCCATGGGTTTCCATCAGCTGGCCAAGGATCGTATTCTTCCACATGGCCCCGATCTACCAGTGAGGGCAGACAGGTTGTCGCCCTCAGGTTCCCCAACCCCGCTAGCAGGGGTTGTGCCGCGAATCCTGGAAGCTGGTGCTGTGGGAGGTACCATCTCGAGCGACGATGTTAAAGTTCTCCGTGAGACGGTAAATTTAGCTCTTCAAAATGCTCACCTAGTCCCCCACGGGGAACATATGATGGGTGCTGACGAACCCCTCTATGGTCGGGCCGGGCTTCTCTTGACACTAGTCAACATCCGTGCTCATAGTTTCGATCAAGAAGCACAGGCATGGCTCGATCCCATTTTCGACTCTATCCCTTTACTAGTGGATGCCATTATCACATCCGGTCGGGAAGGTCACCGGCATTATATTCAGAGACATGATGCGAAAGACGCACCCCCATTGATGTGGTCCTGGATGGAGGGCTATTACGGTCTCGGGGCGTGAGTTCGAGCACTACGAGGGTTTCGGAACCGAATATATGCTAACTCCATGCCACAGCGTACACGGCATGTGTATGTTTAATATAACCTCACTATACACTCGCCCAGACCCTTGACAGGCTGGCTAACTTACATTATCTCAGGCGGGATTCTGGCGGCTCTTCTTGCGTGTAGGCCAGAAGAGGTCAATGACAGTCCGGCCCGTAACTATCTTCCCTGGATCGCAGGGACTATCTCGGCTCTATGCAAGATCTGTGTCGACAACAATGGCCATCTTCCGATGAGTATCCCGTCTCGTCCCGCCTCGTCTAATCGTGAATCTCCACTGGTTCAAATGTGTCATGGAAGTCCCGGCATTCTTCTTTTAATGGCTGATGTCATGCGGAATAAGTACTTAATCGCTGACTACTGGGAACCAAGATGGGAAGATGCAATCCGATTATCTAGTGACCGAATCTGGGAACAAGGACTCCTTTCCAAAGGTGGAGGTCTTTGCCATGGTATCACAGGTAACGCATGGCCGTTGTTGTACGCACATGATGCTCTTGAGTATGAGGCAGAAGCGATCCAAAGTGCCAAAAGCAAATACATGAAACGATCTCAGACGAATGGGGGCGAAATTACAGGGCTGACTAGCGATATATTGCTGTCCAGAGGGCTGGCTCTGATGCTCCATGCTCGGGAGACACCTCCGTATAGAGCTTCTCCCAAGTCGACCTCCAACATATACCGAATGCCTGATCGCCCCTTCGGTTTGACCGAGGGACTGTCGGGCACAATCTGTGCGTGGGCAGAGACCTGTATTGTCATTCAATCCAGGCTGCGGAAGATGGAACTGGACGACAAACGTCCGTTCCAGGACGACGCTGCCTTCCAAAAGCTACAGCACCTCATGCTAGGGTTCCCATCCGTTGCCTATCACCGACCGACGGGAATGTTCTAAGATAAGGGCGATTTTGTGTGAAAGTCCAAATAGAATAATCAGCTGACCACGATTTGAAGAGCCGGAGTGTCTAAAAAAAAAAAGCTATATACATGATCGAACCGTCTTTTCCACAAAGCGAGTTCACCGTCTATCTATAAAAATCAAACAAAACTTCCCTATACCTAACACCGCGCTCATCCAATATACAAATAATAACACGTGAAGTATCGACAAGAAAGACCACCCCTAGAGAAGCGTAAATCCAGACCGATACATCGGCGGCTGCCCAGGCACCTGGGTCTTGAATTCAACCCGCTTCGGTACAAAATTACCCTGCGGCGCTTCCACTGCAACTCTCCACCGGCGCCAACAATTGCCCACTTGATGGTAGGAATCCCCACAGAACGTGCACCTAGGCATCGGAGCACGACGCTGTCGCTGCTGATGCTGTGCTCTTGGTTCCGGCTGGCTATAACTCCTAATCCTCGTCAGTGGAGGTTTGCGCTCCTGGTCGCGCCGCATCTGCTGCATCACGTAGTCATTGATTTCCTCCTGGCTAGGGCGTTTGCTATGGCCCTTGGTTGTCACGGTTCGACTGCGTTGTAGTGTTCCGTCCCGGCCCATTTGTCTCACCACGAATGCATTGATATCCTCCTGCGTCAGTGTCCGGGGTCGCTCCCTAGCACCATCATTGTTGGGGTGTGCGATTGGTTTCGTCTGAATGCCGTTATTTTTGGGGGTTTCAACGCCCCGCATTTTATTTTCTCGCTCGACGGCTAGATCTGCCAGCTGTCGGAAGGTTAAGCGGTCGGCGGCGCAGGGCGGATCACCCTGCAACATGGAGCTGGTCCATTCGGTCCATTCAGCGCGGGATTTCAGTTTTGTGAGGAAAAGTTTGTTGATTTGGGGATCGGGGATGCGGAAGTCTTCGTTGACCTGTGTCAGTCCTTCGCACATTGCGTCGATGAGGGTGACGAAGTCGGCGACAAGGTCGGATTTGTTGGAGTCGAGGTCTAGAAACTCGCTGACCTGGTGGAACATGCGTATATTGCGTTGCCGGATGTCCATTGTGAGGGTGGTGGTGCGGAAGAAGTATGCAGTGTGGTTCTGGTTTGTTTGTTTTGAGGTTCCTTTCGTCCCTTTTGGTTCGCTTTTAGTTCTTTTGGTAGGCTAAGATCATGACGTCATGCCACTGGTACCTTTTCGTATGTCTTGGCGTCTGTATTGACTATTGACATTTCTGTTAGAGGGCGAACTATTATTATCATCTTCTCCCATTGTTTGACATGTGTGGCTGGCAACTATTGAACATGGTTTCCCCAACGCCCCCCTTTTATCAAATTTTTGCCATCGAAGTTCAAAGGAGACAGTACATAACCCGGCATTTGTAGTAGTCTTATGCAGTACTATAAATCCAGTAGGGATACCATGCAAGGGGAGTTGGAATTTTAAGATACCTGTCAAGGGACAGCTTTTCAAACATGACCTCATACCATTTTATCACCCCTCCCACACTTCGAGACAACTCATGTCACTTTCCTGGGCATACCAATATGAAATCCCCATCAGAGGTTTTCCAGGTTGCCCCCTCCCCATGGGAGAACATGACAGCCGATATGCTTACAACTGTGGCATACGCACGTAAGAAAAATGGAATCCCTCCAGGCTCCTATAGCCCCTTGGAGGTAGACTCGGACTTCGCAAGGCGCTATAGGAAGCCGTATTTCGAAGGTGGACTTTGCTTTTTGCATGATTATTCGGTATAAAGACAGTCCTGTTGGTATGGCTCTTTTTCAGTTTATTTCTTCATTTCTTTCTCCTCCCCCTTGTCCTCAAGAAAATTGATGGATAGGTGAACAGGGCCATATGATGAGATTATCTGGGTTCCAGGTAGCTTTCGAGGGCAAGACATCAAGAAACCCTGGTTTGGAATAACGAGGATATATGTCTCTTCTTGTGATTCTGTGTACAATGGTAGGATGATAAGATGATACATCATATCGAGCTGTCTCGTATCCAAAGTTAATCATGATCAAGGATGCGCGGCTTTCCTTTGGAAATGTTTAATGTTTAAACATCCTGGGAGATGGATAGATAACTGGTATTTGTTGGATGTTGTTGATACAAGTATATGTCTAGGTACCTACCTAAGGAGGTACGTATATACCTCCTGCCTGTAGATACTAGAGATGTATGGGGTCATGTGGGGCTTCAGCCCTAAATGGAGAACAACAAGGCATTATTCATAACAAAACTGATGTTTGTACGTCATTTTCATTTCTGTAAAAAGAGAGGGAAAAAAACCAAATAAAGACCCAACAAGCTGTGAACCATCTGATAGGAGAATCCCCCAACGTCCAAGGCTGTCTTGTCTTGTCTAGTGTCGTTGGGCTGAATCTCGTTTTGCTCCGCCACATGCTGACGAGCTTACTTAATCCGTTGGCAATAGTTAATTAACTACTCTAACTAACTATAGTAGTGAACTGACAGCTGACCGGTTCGACTCCTTCATCTCTTTTCCAACATCGGCTAGAGCTATGGTGCTTATCTTCTCTCTTGCCTTATACCTCCCAGTAGAGCACAACTCCAACGAATTTATTCTATCCACATCTCCCCACCCAACCAACAACAACCTTCCCTCCTCCTACTACTATTAGTACCCGCCTTCTCCACATGCCCTACTCAGAATATGGAAGCAGCTCCTCCTTCCTACCAGTCTGCAACCGATAGAGATGCTTGGTCTATCATCGCGCGGTATATTCCTTCCAGTGATCTTTGTGCGGCGACCCTGGTCTGCCGACGATGGCACCAACTCTTCGTGCCGTTCCTATGGGGTGATCCAGCCTCGCATTTCGGGACAGACAACGATGCGGTTTATGGTATGGAAAACATATCAACCTATCCCACCCTGTATACATTTGGTATCATCATAATAACTCATAATCCTAGTGGCCTTAACACGGTTTCGGCGAACCCTCAAATATGCAAGGCTGGGCGTGCGAATGCTCACTCACACACTGCATCTACCACCAGCCTTGTCCGAGATTTACGGCGGGCCCCGACCCGAATGGCTGAGAGAGATCTTCGAGCGTCTGCCATGTCTCCAGTCCCTGATGGTCTCCAAGCTACCTTTCTTTGACCACAGCTCGATGGTGGCACTGCAGAGCGCGGATACATATGGTATCCGCTTGCTTATGGCGGATCATGAGCCAAACACCACCTCTGTGGGGCTTGCAAAGGCGTTGCTTCAGTTCCAAGAGCTTGTCTACTTAGATCTATCCTATACGATTCCGGCTCGCGATCAGATGGTCTTGTCATCTATATCGCAACTAGAGCGGCTCCAAGTGCTGAAATTACGTGGTATCGGACTGAGGGACCATGATGCCGAGTTTCTAGCCAATGCGATTGGCCAAAAAGTTCGATTTTTGGATCTGCGCAACAACCTTTTAACGGATATGGCAGTGCGATCCTTATTACAAGCTTCTTTCTTGCCCTCGGGATCCAGTCCACCAACTGCAACTTCGGACCCGTCTCAGTCCAACAACCCGTTCCCGACTTCCAATTGGTTAAGAAGTCCAACTTTGGATGAACAGTATATGAAGGCCTTAACACAGCCTTTGGGTGGACGTTTATGGCTCGAGGACCTGCCCCACGTGGGTGTGACGCATCTCTATATCGCAGATAATCAGATGACAGTTGAGGGTGTGGCGAGCCTTCTCGGTTCATCTCGTATTCATGCTCTCGATGTTGGAACTGTCGACACCGCCGAGTCTCTCACCAGAGGCCAACATTACTTGCCTTCGCCTCCCAGTGAACATCACCGAAGACTTCCTGGTGCGGAAAAGCTCATTCCCATTCTGGGATCCGCAGCCAAAGAACAGTTGACGTACCTGCGAGCCCATCATGTCATCTGCACCACTGACGCGCCGTCGACGAAGGAGCTTGAGTCTCCCCATGCCCTTTTGCCAGAACTTCCCGCCGATAGTGACGAACCAATGCCTCAAGGATTCGAGTTAGCTTCTCGCGAAATTCATGAAATGCCTGGGAGTGATCCTATCTTTGAGCTTCCAGGAAGCCCAGTACCACAAATAGCAGGTTCTCCCACTAAAACTTCGGACGACACACAACAATCCCCTAAATATGAACATGAATCACCGCCTTTTCGCAGACGAGGTTCCGCTTTTGCTCCTGAGGTGGTGACGGGTAACGACTACCCTGATCATAATGATGTGTCCGCATTTGGTGAAACGACTATCCCAGCAAAGCATAGGTCTCTGACAGGCTCAATATCAATGACTTCTACCGTACCGGAGTCACACCCTGAGCCGGTGGACTCAATTCCGCGGTGTTCATCCCCCTTGACTACGGATGATCCAAGAGCTCAGAAAATCCAAGAGCTTCTTTCCAAACGCCCAAAGAATCAGGCACTTCCTCGTCGTGATATTAGAGACAATGCCTTCCTATATCTCCACCCGTCGCATGTTCCGCACCTAGAGACGCTAATTTTAACTGATGTCCCATCCCATGTTCCAGCGAACTCCTCAATCTTGAAATCCCTATTCCGTTACATAACGGCCTGCTCTAACGAAGCCCTCCTAGCAACCCTACAAGCAGGCTCTGATTACTCACTGCCTCCTGGCCGTGCCCGAGCCAAGGCCGAGCAGGAACGAGCTCGGTCCCTTTTCGCCCTCCGACGGTTAGTGCTGGAAGTCACCCCTGTGCAGAAGGAAGATGGACCTGCACGGCTGACCGCGTGGAAACCCTTGAGTTACCATTCCGGAAACTCGAAATCCAGCACTGGGGACCGAGACTTGGAGAATCTTTGGTCTGCAGCTATGAGTGATTTCAGCTTCTTCGGCGAAGAAGAATGTGGAGTCCCCCAGAACGACCCGGGCAAGTACTTTCCCATGGCCGTCTTGAACGAGAAAGTGTCGTTGCTCCCTGAAGACGACGACGCAGGTTTCTCGGGCCTTCCAGACCCAGATTTCTCTTCTCGCACACTTCACCCAAAGCAATACTCCTCCCAAATAGCGCGGTCACGACCTAATTCACTCAATTCAGCACCGAAGGGTTTCGATGCCCGCTCCATAAGCAACGACAACACTTTCCCCCCACAACTCGAGGAGCCGTTGGTCGATCTTGTTGCTGAGTTGGCTGCCTTTCGCCGCTCAAAGAAGGCCGAGTATGAGGAGTTAGTGAGAAGAGACCGAAAACGACGAAGTACCATAAACGCTCCGTCTCCAGCAATTTTGTTATCGCCGTCGACGCCGGCGTTTCGGTCGCCGTCACCGTCGCCGAGTCTGACGACTTTGGCGGCCGTGGCAGCCCCAATGACTGCAATGGCACACTATGTGGAGGGGCATTGGAAGGGAGAAGTGAAGATTGTACGCAACGCCGCACCCAAGGGACGGAGTGGGACGGTGGATATGTACGGGAATTATTTTGAGAAAGGGTATTTGTATCCGTGAAGGCGGGCGGATGATGGTGTACATGTATACCTATTATATGCTATGTATTCTGTTGACATAATAATCAGCACAGCCACGTGATATTGCTTGCTTTATCATTTCCCCCTTGTCGACTTTGTTTTCTCCTAATCACCACCACCTTCCTCATCATCTCCATCCATCAACTTAGTCATTTTGATTATTCTCGTATCTCTACTGCCTACTCAGAACATAGATGCTCTCTAACACCTGGAGACTTGACTACTGTCCTCAGAAAGCTAGTCAGACGCGCTGCATCCATCCCATCCACCATACTAATAACGCCATCCGGTCGGAGCAAAACCAATGCTCCTTCCTCGACAGAAATTCCACAGAGCTCGTAAGCCGCCTGGGAGATGTAGACCTTCATCTCTGCCTTCTGCTTGACGCACAAAGGGAATGACGTCCAGTCAGCATCTTCCATCGGAATACAACCAAGACCATCTGCCTTTTTTACAGACTCGGGCATGATCAGGATACCGGTCACAACATCAGGAAGGAAGAGGGGAATGATATCCTGATATAACGCTTGCACAGGCCACTGGAGATCCTGACCAGCAAAGATTAGCACTTTCCAGCGACCGTTCGGCACGATTTCACCATGTAGATCACAGGATAAACCGTCAGCAAATCTCTTTAGAGGTACATGGTGCATTATTCGGCCGCCAACTCGGAGAGCGCAGTTTTCATTGGGGCCCTGAGCTACCTTGGTGAGATAGCTTTCAGCATACTGGATGCCATTACCACTGATAAAGCCGGAAGCTTCCTTGACAAGCTCACTCCGCGCTGCAAGATGGTGGCTGTCTCTCCTACTAATTTCTGTAGACCATACTAGTCGGTTCCAGGTCTCATCAAGCTGGACTAATCGCGTCCCCACGGCATGACGCTCGGTCATGTAGGTGTCCAAAAGGCCCTTAACATTGCTCGTGATGTCCAGAACGGCATGGGCGAGCTTCCAAGCAAGATTATAAGAGTCTGCCATACTAACATTCATACCTTGGCCTAACTTGGGGCTGTGTGTATGGCATGCGTCCCCAGTGAGAAATATTCGAGGAATACCTCGCGAGTCATGCTTAGCATATTCAGAGGCGACGCACCGTCGAACAGTATATTCGCTGAACCATTCGATCTTTGTTCCCGCCTTCATTTGCAGTCTGTAGGGATGGAATATCCTGGAAATCCGATCCAAGATGAGCTCCGGTGATAGGCGTGAGCTGACGGCTTCGGCCTTGGTTTCTATACTCTCTTCCATATCCACATAGAAGCGGCTTAACCAATAGCCATCATTATTCTGCTCTCGCGGAAAGACCATCAGGCTTCCTTCCGCACGATGAATATGCACCAAGCGGCGGATATCTGGGAAGTCCGTCTCGACGGCAAAGTCAATCACCCCCCAAACGCGTTCGGTGAGGTCGCCAATCATTGTAACAGCCATTCTCTTGCGTATGATAGAATGTGCGCCGTCTGCGCCTATAAGGAACCGGCAGCGTGCAGTATAGACATCGCCTGTTTCGTCCTTGACTGTCGCCACCACTGGATGAGTGGTGCTTCCCTGTTCATCGAGCACCACATCGATGACCTTGCTCCCACGCCGCAAAGAGTCGGGGGCATAGGATCTCAGCTCCCCCTCTAAGATTCTCTCGATTTGTCCCTGTGCACAGCCAACTGCTTCAGACACACGAGGCGAATGCATGCCACTGTTCTGATGTACCAGGCGCTGGATCTTCCGCGATCCAGGGAGCTCGGCCCAAACCACTATTTCTTGCACCTCGTTTCCCACTTTCATGAGATCTTCGTACAGACCCAGTTCCTTGAACATTTCAATTGTCCGACGGCATACCCCATCCGCATGTCCTGATGCGACTGGGTGGTGGCGAGGTTCCACGCACAATAAGGCCGCAGGATTTCTCAAACCGCAACGAGCGAGCAGGACCGCTAAAGTCAACCCTGCTGGGCCTGCCTTTTTTCCCCACACCTTTAGTAGCTTTATAAAGTTATAAAATCCCTTCCGGATGGACACATACCCCAGCAACAATCACATCATACTGCTGCTCACATGAGCTGTTCAGATCTTTCTTATCTGGTGAGTTGTAGTTGGGCAAGGGGGTCGCCAAAGATCGATTATACAAGCGATATAAGGCCTCATCTGGCTGATATACAAGGCTTGGTAGCTGCGTAGCCATGTTGGGATCTCCCATCCAAAGGAATCGTGAATCAAGAAGAAATTTAGTTTACTTTCAGTGGGGAAAATACCCTCTCACCATTCTGCCCCAGGGCTGAATATTTCTTGATGGAGGGCCACGTCATCAAAGTTATGTTGACTGTGGTAAAAAAGCAAATCAATAGGTCTGAAAGAATTCTTCCGTGCTGATTCAAGACTCAACTATATCTTGCCGGTATGGTAGGACTGCATTCATTTCTAGTGCTTCCATAATCCACCGATTCGCCATCCAAAAGGTCAGCTGAGAGAATACATGGGAGGCTGCACTGGCCACATTTGAAATCGGACGAAGTTTCCAGACTCTATTCAATCGGTCATCTGGTGCCCTCATTTACCTTGCTTACCTGTGATGCAGATAAGAGGGCAGTGCTGGTTCTATAAGTGCCCAATTTATGGATGCTTCGCTGACCCAAGTTTCCCCCCGAGAAAAGCCTACTCACACCCTTCGAATCGTTTTGTAATGGAGGAGGCACTTGATCGAATCAAAGCTCTCATCGACGGTGTTGACGATGCGCTGCGAGAGAAGTGTATAGAGAGTTTACAAGCTTTTATAATATCTCTCGAGAAGCCAGATGATACGTTGGAGCGGATTGTTCGTGCGGTATGTTGACCTTATAATAGCCAACTTTTCTAGGATCTCATTCAAGACAGCCGTTTGAGCTCGAAGGAGTCAAGATAGGCCTCAACCTAGGAATATTCACATATCTGTCCTCATCCAACTCCCCCAGGGACGTCGACGCCTTGGTCAGGGAGACGGGTGCCGATCCAATCTTGCTTGGTAGGCTCGAATGTACCCATATTAACTAACTAATAGAAGTAACATCCATAAACTTGCAGGACGTTTGCTACGTTATTTTTCGAGCGTCCGGTTGATTACTGAGGTCGATAAGGATACTTTCACTGCAAACAACGTTACAAAAGTTCTGGCGTCGGAAAAGGGTAAAAACTACGTCGATGTCTTGTGAGATGAACCTCGACTCTTTTTCAACGATTCAACTTTTGATTATTGACAAATGTCATAGTTACGAGATGGTCAACCCGACCATTTCTAAGTTACCGGAATTTCTAGAAAGAACCGGCTACATGAATCCAACAGATCGGTATAACCTCTCATTGCACGACGCATTCAACTGGAAGGGCGATCTGTTTTCATTTCTCAAGGCGGATCCGCGTCGCCAAGCTCTGTTCAATCGACACATGCAGGTTCAGCGAGATTTAATTACGAATTGGCAAGCGATGGTAAATATCTTGGAAAGCAAGCAATCTGCGGAGGCTGTATTGCTCGTTGATGTTGCGGGGGGAGTCGGCCACCAATGCCAGCGGTTCAGAGCACATTATCCGCACATCGAGGGTCGGATCATCTTGCAGGACCTTCCGGAGGTGATCAAAGATGCATTGCCCATCTCTGGAGTGGAGGCGATGGAACACGACATCTTCGACCCCCAGCCTATTCAAGGTAGGGGCTACTCTATTCATACACACTAGTTGTGCCCGGTTCGTCTGACTAACTTGTAGCAGGCGCCAAGTTCTACTATTTCCGGGGGGTACTACATGACTTCTCGGATCAGAACTGTAAGGAGATTCTACATCGCACATTTGGGGCAATGGGGTTGGATTCGGCCATTGTGGTTGATGAGATGATCCTTCCGGATAGAAACGTCCATTGGAAGGCAACGAGCGTTGATTTGCAGATGATGGCGAATTTTGGTTCCCAAGAGAGGACACATAGTCACTGGGTCAAACTGATTGAATCCACTGGGCTGCGGGTTAAGGAGGTTCTTTACCACGGACTCGATGCGTACCAGGGGGTGATCATTGCCGTCAAGGCGGACTGGATGGAAGCAAGTATTGCATATGAATGAGAGGAGAACTCCTCCCAAGGCAACTTCAGGATACATTGATATCTAGAGATCATGATTCGGCATCATTCCTAAACGGAAGCCCACTCTCCACTCTGACTGCTCCATAGATTGCAGTGATGTCCGCATCGGGGCCTTCGTGCTCCTTCGCAACCTTCAGATGCTCCCGGGCAATCTCATAGATTTTTACAGACGCACCACACCTCTTTGCCATCTCACTCACATGGCCTGTAAGAAGCAATGCCTTGGATACTTCCACCAGTGGCTTCCCTGCAAAATACTCCCCACTCAGCATCTGGTCATTATATAACGCATGGGGGGGGTTCGGAAACACTGCTCTCATCAGCTTCTCCATGGTCTTTGTGCCAATACCACACTTGTCAGCAAAGACATGGGCCTCGGCCACCGTCTCAATAGTTGCCATGATGAGAAAGTTGCCCATTAGTTTGAGTAACAACGCGGCTCCAGGCTTTTCGCCGCTCAAGTCGACTGTGTTACGGCCTATACTGCATCGGTGTCAGTCCTTGTTAGCTCCTTGTTATGTTATGTTTTTGTTTTTAGACAGGAGATATACACACACTGCAAGATAAGGCCGGAGACGATTCACTGATTGGATATCTCCACTGGCGATGCAGGTTAAGGATCGACTGAGAGCTAGTGGAGGACCACCCATGACTACCGAAGTAAGCACGACAATCCGATTCAACAAGAACAGAGGAAGGTTACCTGGCACCGCTACGAATTCTGCCCCCGCCTCGAGCACACGTTGCGCAATAGAATCCGCCATCTCCGGGCTGGTGGTGGAACTATCCACAAATATTTTGCCCTGGATATCGGTGGAAAAAATCGCTTGGAAAGTACTTTCCACGGCTTCCTCATTCTGGAGACACAACCATATCACATCGGAGTCATCAACGGCGGATACAATAGTATCTGCAACTCGACAATCTCCTCCTAGGCTCAACCTATGTGTCTCTGCCTTCTCCCGCGTACGGTTGTAGAGAACCAAAGGCCTCGCAATCTCCCCGTATCGGAAGAGACTCTCGGATATTGCCTGGAAAGGTGTTAATTGGATGATCAGACTTTGAAGGACCCGGAGGAAATTCTGCACAAACCATGCCCATTGGGCCTAAGCCGATGAAACTGAGCCGGGGGGTCATGTTGCTTTTGCTGGGTGGTGAGATGTTTCTTCTTCGGAATCTACGTTGGTTGAAGGAAGAAGGCATTTATGGTGACGGATTCCTTCGCATCTGCCAGCACATCCGTCTACATCGCTGCTCGGAGGCCGAAAGATGCGTTTTGGGTAACGTCGTATTCAGTGCCTTCGATACATTCCGTGGGAGAGGAAAAAGGCCAAGATGTGTGCATTTCCTGCTGGATTTTGAGTCACATAATATGCATGTCATGTGTGATGGAAAACCTGACACAAAATGGCCGAATGGAACACATCTCTCTCTATGAGTGATATTTTTGACTCCGGTCTTCAGGCCTCCCATAACTTCCGGGTAGAAACCAGTTAGTTACTTTTGAAATCGGGCTAATTGTGCTTCACCTAAACCCGGAAAAGTCACACCTTCTCTGGGCAGCTTATTGACTACAGCCCCAGACGGACCATTGTCCATGTGCAACAGTGAGATGATGGGGGATATGCTTTACAAACCTGGATACCAAGAAATATGTGGCTGATGAATAGAGACAGTACTATATCAACCTTCTCCAGGGTTAAATCACCAAGATGATGTTCAGAGGAGCCAGTCTTTTTCTTCGTCGCCCAAAGAGCACAGTACCTTTTTTGGTTCCATGAGTTACATCACCTCCATTGCATATAATGTCGTTTCAAAATCTCTTAGTTCTGCTGGAAGATGTGGCCACCGAGCCAGACAGTGGTCAAATCCTTTGCTATCCTGATGATGGGAGTACCGAACGCCAGTCGTGGCCCTATAGTCATCTCTTGATCGAGGCACGGCGTGTGAGTTGCGCTGTTAGATCGAGGGCTGGCATGGCCCCTGGCTCCAACGTGCTCCTATACTTCACTTCGCATTGGGATAATATTGTTTGGTTTTGGGGAGTCCTGTTGGCCGGATGTATCCCGGTTATATCAACTGCACTTCCTAGCAGCGATTCCCTCCGGAAGGCGCATCTGAAGCATCTCGCAAGAACGCTTATGAGCCCTTTCTGTTTTACCCGCGCCAACCTCATCCACGAGCTTGACGGTCAGAATGTTATCGATCCCGTTCCTATCGACTCTCTCGACCTGAAGGGGGAACCTGATGCCTCCCTTATACAAGACCTTGTGAAAGGTGTAGGCCTGGCCGAGACTGCGGCCATCCTGTTAACATCTGGCAGTACTGGAAGATGCAAGGCTGTTTGCCTTAGCCATGGCCAGATTCTCGCTGCTGCTGCCGGGAAATTGTCTGTGCTGCCGCCTGCTGGAAAGAGTTTCTTGAACTGGGTCGGCCTTGATCATGTGGCTGCGCTAGTCGAGGTTCACATCCAAGCGATGCTTGCCCGGAAGGATCAAATCCACGTTCCAGCGTCTAGCCTATTGTCAAACCCCACGGTATTCCTTGACTTGATTGACCGTCACCGTGTGTCTCGGACGTTTGCACCGAATTTCTTCTTGGCCAAACTTCGCACTGCTCTCAGGCATGCGGAGACTAAGGGTGAGAAGGTCGATGATCTTGGGCGATGGGATCTCAGCTGCCTGACTTGCATCAATTCGGGTGGGGAGGCCAACTTGACTCGGATTTGTGACGAAGTCTCTGGCCTCCTCGTACGATATGGGACACCGAAAAATGTCATTATTCCCGGCTTTGGCATGACTGAAACTTGCGCCGGGGCTATATTTAATGTGACCTGTCCTCAGTATGACCGGGAACATCAATTGGAATATGCCTCAGTCGGTCGGTGCATGTCTGGAATCGCAATGAGAATCACCAACGACCGCTTGTATCCCAACGCCCCGGTACCGACTGGGGAGATTGGGTCTCTTGAGCTGACGGGTTCGGTGGTGTTTAAGCAATACTTGAATAATCATAAGGCGACCATGGACTCGTTTACCAGTGATGGCTGGTTCAGGACAGGGGATCGGGGGTTCCTTGATCCAAATGGTTATCTCCATCTGACCGGTAGAACCAAAGAGACCCTCATTGTCAATGGAATAAAGTATGACCCCCATATGATTGAAACTGCAGTGGAGGAGGCAAATATTCCGGGTGTCAAGCCTAGCTTCAATTGTTGCTTTTCCTACTTGGCTCCAGGCGCCCAAACAGAGGATATCTACCTGGTATATCTCCCAACATACGCCACTGAAGATCTGCCAGCTCGGGTGAGGGCGACTGATGCCATCTCCAAAGTGATCATGATGGCGACAGGTGCGCGGCCACAGGTGATTCCCCTTGACGAATCTCACCTGCAGAAGTCATCCTTAGGAAAGCTCCCCAGAGCACAAATCAAGGCCAGCTACGAGAGAGGGGAATACAGTGCATATGAGAGCTTCAACCGTGAGAGGATTCAATTCTTTCGAAAATCCATGCACACCCCACCCCGGAATGACTATGAAAAGGAGCTTCTCGCTACTTTTATCGACTCCCTTGCTCTCAGTGACGAGGACGAGTTTCATGTTCAAACGCCCATTCTCGACCTAGGCATCACCTCGGTTGAGCTGATCAAACTGAAAAAAGACCTCGAGGCATCCCTGGGACTACAACAAGAGATCCCCATCATCACGCTTATCACAAACCAAACAGTGCGCGACCTTGGCATCGCTCTTCAAAGACTCCAAGGCTCATCGCCACATGTATACAATCCTGTTGTCATCCTCCAGAGTGAAGGCAGCAAGGCCCCGTTGTGGTTGGTCCATCCAGGGGTAGGCGAGGTTTTGGTATTCCTGAATCTGGCCAAATTCATTAAGGATCGACCCGTTTACGCTTTGCGGGCACGAGGCTTCAATGAAGGCGAGCATCCCTTTACGAATATTCCTGAAGTGGTGGCTACCTATCATCGGGTAATAAAGGAGAAACAGCCCAATGGCCCATATGCACTAGCAGGATATTCATATGGATCGATGCTCGCCTTCGAAATCAGTAAAGTTCTGGAAGCCAACCAGGATCAAGTCGCTTTTACCGGCTCTTTTAACCTCCCGCCACATATCAAGACACGTATGCAACAGCTTGACTTCAAAGAGTGTCTGCTCCATCTGGCATACTTCCTGGATTTGATGACGGAACAACGTGCCCGGGAACTAGCCACTCAACTGCATAAGAGTTCTCGCGAGGAAGCACTCCAGGTGGTCATGCAGAACGCCTCGATAGATCGTCTCGCGGAGTTAGCCCTCTCCGAACGCAACCTGGACGCATGGGCGAGTCTTGCATTTGGACTACAGAGCATGGCCGTTGACTACGACCCCTCGGGGAGTATCTTAGGGCTTGACTGCTTCTATTGTGAGCCTCTGGCGGTCGTTGCCTCGTCGAAACAGCAATGGCTGGAAGACCATCTCCGGAAATGGAGTGACTTTACACGGTCTGAGGTGAGATTTCACCCAGTATCTGGGTCTCATTACACTATGTTGTCGTCGGAGCATGTCTTTGCCTTTCAGAAGATCCTACGACAGGCCCTTGAAAGGAGGAGAATTTAATTTTTTTTTTTGTCCTTAGTTAGCCTTTGTCTGTGGAGATCTCCAAATTAATCCATTCATCCTGCATATTCTCTTATCTAGCAGGGATTCATCTTCAACAATCAATGCATGTCAGATTGTACAGCAGAGTCGCTGGGATGGATTTTGATATGCACCGATGGTCAGCATATTCCATGTCCTAACAGTCCCGGACGTACCGTGTGTGACTCTGGATCGGTGGATAAATGCGAAAACATGTCCGCACTTCACTTCCCATGATTAGTTTCAGGTATACAGAAATACTTCAACAACATGGACCCTCTTTCGGAACAGACCCCCTTTGAGGTGCTCAGCCTCTCTCTCCGCTTCGAGAATCAAGAGCAGCAGGATTGGTGGCAACTGACGGCGCCAGTCCTGGGACAGCTGATGTTGCATGCCAACTACGAGGTTCATCAGCAGTACCAGTATTTGGTTCTTTTTGCGCACGAGATAATCCCTCTGCTCGGTCCCTTCCCAAAGAACTGCCGGTCAACCGCTCAGCGGGCCCTGGATCCCCTAGAATTCTGTCGAAATTTCCAACAGGCAGGAAATAACATTCGCCTCATGTTTCTGCCCCAAAGCTACCACCACCATCTCAACCGGCAAGATCCCTTCGGCAGGTCATTGACTCGGGCGGTGCTCGCTAAACTTGGCCAGGTGAGCGGCATTGAGCTGGATCTCCAGGTATATTATCAGCTTGCGAGCCTTCTCACCCTGACCAAAACGGAAGAGGAGAAAATTCTCCAATCGACCGGCTGGGATAATCTGTCTCATCCTTTCAATGTTCAAAACGCCGTGGGCATGCTGCTGGCCAAAACTGGGAAGGTAATGCTCAAAATAGATTGGTTCTTACCCGTCAAATCCATGGCGACCGGCACTCCGGCCGTGAAGTTAGCCTTTGACGCCTTTCGAAAGCTTGATCAAGGAGATCACCTGATCCTACCTGCGTTGCGTCCCATGGAAGATTATTTCCGGACAATAGAGATGCAACCTTCATCGCCCTCATCCCCTCAGACAATGGAATGCGTTGCCATGTCGTGCCATCTGGGGGGTAAAGCCTCAAGTAGGCTCAAGGTCTATTTCAAGGACAGCCTCCTGAAATTCGATCGTGTTGCTGACGTGTGGACATTGGGTGGGCGGCTCAATCACTGTCCTGGGATCATGGAAGGGCTGGAAATCTTGCGATCCCTATGGACGATCCTTGAAATCCAAGAGGGCTACCATTATCCGGCGGCCCAGAAATCCGACATGATGAGCAGGAATCCCGGTAGTGGTAGTACTAGTAGTACTGACCCTCAGTTCTTTGATGGTCAAGGTCTTGGTTATAATTTCGAGATTCGCCCCGGGCATCCATGGCCTCAGCCAAAGATATATTTTGCTCCGCCATGCCTGACCGACAGCAAAACCGTGGATGCGATGGTAATGTTCTTCAAAACCCTGGGTTGGGAAGAGGAGGCAAGCCGGTATAAGATGAATCTTCAGACATATTAGTAAGTTATTTGAGAGTCTCCCCAGACAGAGAACTTGCTGTGCTAATATCTCCTCGGGATAGCCCATCCTGTGACTTCAACGAAACATCGGGATTGCAGCGCTATCTGTCTTTCTCATACCACCCGAAGACAGGGCCTTATACCACTGTCTACTACGTGGGGATTGGCGAGGCTTGAATTTTCCTTCTCTTCAATCAACTGTCGGTTGTAGTCGTTATATTATATCTTTATTGAATGGAATATGAATGTTCGGCGCTTGACTTGCGGAGAAGCCCTAAAAACAGAACAGACCACGTTGGTTCCAAATATGTACACTACGAATAGAGCGAAGAAAACTATCACGGACAGGCTACGTCCTTGAATTTATCCTTTTGTCATTGGTTTTTCAGTCATCTATTAATCCGACCTGGGATTCGTCCGAATCTATGCGAGTAAAGCAGTCGTCATCTACCTCAAGCGGACAACCGGGAGCATATCAAATCGTTTCGTTTCTTTTGTTTTGTTTTTGTTTTGATTATATTGATGTCATTCTGCCACCCACACACACCCCCCCACGAGGGGAGAGGGAGAGGAACAGGTCCTAACACAAGCCCTTAGACCCGGAGAGAGAAACTGAAAAACCCGTTCATTCCATAAGAAAATCTGTTCGAAAAAGGAGAAAAAAGAAAAACAAGAAAAGAAGCCACACAGAAGCCGTTCCAACTCAAGCTATTTTTTAATTCTTCTCTGGTGATTTTGTTTTTCAAATTCCTTTCCTTACATAGCCTTAGCGGCCTGAGGGGGGTTCAGCTTCTTGCCGTCCTTGTTGTACCTGATGCGAGGAGGAGGGGCACGGTTGCGACGACCTTCGCGCGAGCGGACACTGTATTCCATCAGTTTGGTGTTCATTTCATTTCTCTTTCGTTTCCCCTTCTTTTCGGTAATCGAGAAGAACAAGAAAAAGCATTGACAAGGGAGTCGTACCGAACGATCTTGCCGTGGATAGCGCAGGAGACACAGTACTGCAGCTTGAGGTACATCTTGGGGACGGCGTAGTCAGTGAAGACTGAGGCCTCGGAGATATCACCTATAAAGGGGAAAAAAAAAATTCTCAGGTCAGTCGGGTTGTGATGAGTCGGTGGTGAAAATCCTTCCCAGTCGCGCGGGTGGTCGTTGATGTCGAATGGAGTTTTCCATCTTGTCGGTCCTTCCCCTCCTTCAATTTGCACATATAATTTTTGTTGTGTTCACACATCTTCTTCTTCACTCTTCTGCTCTGAATTTCACCCTAATCCGGCGACTCCGATCCACCACGCGCGACGAAGGTTGGGATTTCCAGATGGGATATTAGGATCGAACGTACGGATGGCAGCGGACTCAACCATGTTGCGGATGGTGAATCTCTTGATGGCCTTGTCCTTGGGAGTGCAACGAGCGCAGTTGGAGCAGCGCACGGGCTTGACGTGGCCGCGGCCATTCTTGTTACGACCGCTGTAAAAGGTTAGTTTTTCTTTCGCTTCTTTCCATGCTGCGTTGTATGTATGCATGTCGTGTGGATATTATTCAAAAGTTGAAGATTGTGAATGAGGGGATTGTTTTGTGTCTTTTGATCGATGTGCGAATTTCCCACAGAGGTTTGAGAGAAGATTGTCGACCCGTGGCATCGCGTTCCTCAACAATTGTCGTGTGGATTGAAATTGGATGGATAGAATTGATATAGATATGGAAAACGCTGGGAAGGGATCGGATCCTTACTTGTTCGCCCTCTTCTTGACCATCTTGACGGTATTCTCTGGAATGAATTGTCAGAGGAGAGATTCCTTGAGGGGGTTCAGGAGGGAAAGGAGGTTGTTGCGTACTTGGCTTGTCGGGGGGGGAGGGGGGGGTTAGTTGTCGTAAAGGCACTCGGAGACTTCTCGCTCTCTCTCACTGTCGGGCGCTCAAGGAGGAGACGGTGTGTGTGGTTTGGAACCCTAGCCGCTTAAGCGAGTGGGTCAGGTGATGTGATGTGGCCGACCGACACGGTAGTTGCTGGCCTGAGGCAGCTGTTGCTGACCGAGTCTTGCATGCCTCAACCATCAGGCACCCAAAGTGGTACTCCTCCAAGGGAGAAATTCACTAGTACTTGCAGGTACTATGTTTATCGGCCCAATCAGGCATAGAGTGGACACACCCCCTGTCCGTCCAGCTTCAACACTCACCTTCTTTTCTCTCCATCCCACTCCGACTTTTGCCTTGCGTGATCCTTGATCGACTTATCGAACGACACATTCTCCTTTCAGGCGCCTCTTCCGTCATCCACCCCTTCTTTTCTTCCTCCTCCTCCCTTCTCCTTTCCTCCATTCCTCTTCCCCCGAGTCTCGCGTCTCCCGCTCCTTTTGTTTTGGTCTTGCCGTGTCTTATCTTAAGACACTCCCATCTTCGGTGATATGTCGGCCACAGGCACCTACAAGGGGACTATCAACCATAAGACTGTCGGTAGAGGCAGACTTCCCGATTTCGAGAGTCCGACCTCCCACATCCCCCGTCCACGTACCGATCTCAGCTCCATCTCCTCGCCATCTCCGGCCCCTCATACCCCGGGAAGTGACATTGGCAGTTCCACCACCATGAGTGCCGCCAGCAGTCGACAGAGACAGAATCAATCCAAGCGCGATGAGGTACGGTTTCCTCTCCATATAAGCTGAAATGGAAAAAAAAAGAAGCAAAAAAAAAAAAAGAAAAGAAAAAAAAAAACATAGAAGAAAAACACAACCATATATATTTATTTATTTATATATGTATTTGTCTATATACTTGGTGTGTACAGTCTCTAATAACCCCCTGATCATCAGGCCATCCGCCGGAAAATGGAGGCAGACCTCAACAAAAAGAGGCAAAATCCCACCAAAGCACATCGTTCGCGCAAGGCTCCGCCCGGCACTGTTCTTGCCCTGAAGCCCAGCCAAGCCCTCCAGATCAAGCCCAATACCACTATCGCCGAGGCCGCCCAATTGATGGCCGCCAAGCGCGAGGACTGCGTGTTGGTGACTGACGATGATGACCGCATCGCCGGTATCTTTACCGCGAAAGATCTGGCATTCCGTGTCGTCGGCACAGGCCAGAAGGCTCGTGAGATCACCGTGGCTGAGATCATGACCAAGAACCCGCTATGCGCGAGAACCGACACGAGCGCGACGGATGCACTGGATTTGATGGTACGCAAGGGGTTCCGCCATCTCCCCGTCATGGACGAAAACCAGGATATCTCCGGTGTGCTTGATATCACCAAGTGTTTCTATGATGCGATGGAGAAGTTAGAGCGCGCCTATAGCTCATCCCGGAAACTTTACGATGCACTGGAAGGTGTGCAGACTGAACTTGGTTCCAGCCAGCCCCAGCAAATCATCCAGTATGTCGAGGCCCTGCGATCGAAGATGTCCGGTCCGACCCTGGAGACCGTCTTGGATGGCATGCCCCCGACCACCGTCTCTGTCCGCACCACCGTGAAGGATGCCGCTGCACTGATGAAGGAACACCACACCACAGCGCTGCTGGTACAAGACCAGGGTTCTATCACCGGTATCTTCACCAGTAAGGACATTGTACTCCGCGTGATTGCCCCTGGAATGGATCCGGCAACGTGTAGCGTGGTCCGTGTGATGACGCCCCATCCTGATTTTGCCCCATCCGATATGAGCATTCAGGCTGCGCTACGGAAAATGCACGGTTAGTCCCCCCCCCCCTCCCCCCCAAATTATCGTCAGAGGGAAATGAGGGATGTGAGAACTAATCAATTTGACAGATGGCCACTATTTGAATCTGCCCGTCATGAACGATGCGGGTGAGATTGTCGGCATGGTGGATGTGCTGAAACTAACCTACGCGACTTTGGAGCAGGTATGTACCTTTTCACCCCAGATAGATGTCTTTGGTTAAAAGCACGGCCTGTGCTAACTCGGACATCCAGATCAATTCGATGGGGACCCAGGATGACGAGGGTCCTGCATGGAACAAATTCTGGCTGTCGATGGACCATGAGTCCGATTCGATGGTCTCGGGAAGCCACCGGCCCCATACCCCACACCGGTCAGTTATGAGCCCAGAGTCGCCCAAGGCTAGTTATGACGCCCGAGACAGTGTGCTCCCCAACGATTCCGCCTCGCATCATGGCGGAGATGGACACTCGGAGTTCATTGAGCACCCGCATGATGAGCCGGTTCCGTTCCCGTTCAAATTCAAGGCCCCCAGCGGCCGCGTTCACCGAGTGAATGTGCTCCCCACCGCAGGGATTGCCGACCTGGCCGCGCAGGTGACAGCGAAGCTCGGACATGAATGCGAGGCCGTAGGTGGCGCCGCCGTCTGCGAAGATGGTGTCCTGAGTAACGGTGGCTATGCGCTGAGCTACCTGGATAACGAGGGTGACACCGTCTCCATTACCACAGACCAGGACCTGGCCGATGCGGTCAACGTGGCCCGCCATTCGCGCCGGGACAAGGTTGATCTGTTTGTGCATGACCCGGCGCACCCCCCGATTCCTGCTCCGGTTGAGCCTCCCAAGCCGGAGGAGAAGACCCCCCCACCGGTTATCGAGGAAGAGGCGGAGGAGGAGCCCACTTTACCGAAGTCGCGGGTTCAGGCGTATCCCTCTTCTCACCACCCAGAGGAGCAGTTCATTGCTGGAGTACCGAATGACCTGTTGCTGCCCGGAGCGATTGTGACGCTGGCGGCAGTGATTGCAGGTGTGTTTGTTCTAAGCCGGGCGACTAGTCGGTAAATAATAATGATCTGTTTTTTTGGGGGGGGGTGAATTTTCGATTTCACTTGTTCTTTTATTACCATTATTATTTATTTGTGTATTTCTTATTTGTGGATAATATACTGTAGCCCGTGTATAGTTAATTGATTCTTGAAATCTTTTGGGTGACTGACTGACTTAAGTTACGTAGTTGTACTAGTAGGACCCAAAGGGGCTTAGCGGGCATCCCAAAGAGGCAAGGGCGAGCAGGCGGCACTTCGACTCGTTCTTTCCTCTTCCCAGCCCGATGATCATAATAACAACAGGAACAATCCGCCAACGTCTTCTTGTCTCGCCAACTTCTCTCTCGCCGGCAGCTGGGATGCGGTGTCTGCTTTTCTGCTGTCATTGATTGATTCATTAATTGACCAACCCATCCATCATCTTGTTCGTTAGCTCGTCCCTACCAGTCTCACTGACGATACCAAATCCACCCCCACCAACCAAAATTCCCAGAAAAAAATTACTATCGCAACCCTGACGACCCCACCACCTCACCCACCACCTTCGCGTCCATCCACAATCTCGCGTTCCTTTCCTTTAAAACCCTCTTGGAACGCGCCTCGTCTCATCGACTTTGACGAGACGAGATGTCCTTGCTTCCCCCCGAAGTTCACAGCGCGCTTTCGCAGCTGCTGAGCGCCCTGACCACCCCCGACAACAACATTCGCACCCAGGCCGAGGAGCAGTTGAACAATGATTGGATCCAAGGACGACCCGATGTCCTCTTGATGGGTCTGGCTGAACAGATCCAAGGGGCTGAAGAAGTCGTTGTAAGTTTCTTCGATCATGCGGTAATATTCCCTCCCCCGAATGACCATACTGATATGCCACCAGACTCGGACCTTTGCCGCCGTCTTGTTCAGGCGAATTGCGACCAAGACACGAAAAGACCCGGTGACGAACGAAGCCAGAGAGCTGTTTTCCACTTTGACTGGCGAACAGCGCCTGGTGATCCGCGAGAAGCTGGTGAACTGCCTCACTAGCGAGTCGACGACCGATGTGCGGAAAAAGATCGGTGATGCCGTTGCGGAGATTGCGAGACAGTACACTGATAACGGTATGTCTTTCAGAAAAAGAAATAAAAAAAACCCCCCCGATAGCTCTAAGTCGGTGATAATTGACTGATGATTCTTTCCTTCCCCCTAGGCGATCAATGGCCGGAACTTCTCGGGGTCCTCTTCCAGGCCAGCCAGTCCCCTGACGCTGGCCTACGTGAGGCCGCATATCGCATCTTCTCCACGACCCCGGGGATTATCGAGCGACCCCACGAGGATACTGTAACAGGCGTGTTCGGTAAGGGTTTCAAAGATGAGAATATTGCTGTATGACTATATCCCCCCACGTTCCTTCGACTTGATGATGTGTGCTCCATGGTGCTGACCGAAACAGGTGCGCATTGCGGCTATGGAAGCCTTCGCATCTTTCTTCCGTTCGATCTCCAAAAAATCTCAGCCTAAATTCTTCTCGCTTATGCCCGATTTGCTCAATGTGCTGCCCCCATTGAAGGAATCGTCCGAAAGCGACGAGCTCTCTTCGGCTTTCCTGGCTCTGATTGAGCTGGCGGAGATCTGCCCCAAGATGTTCAAGGGGCTGTTTAACAACCTAGTCAAGTTCAGCATCAGCGTGGTCGCCGACAAGGATTTGAGCGATCAGGTGCGACAGAACGCACTGGAACTGATGGCGACCTTTGCCGACTATTCCCCGAGCATGTGCAAGAAGGACCCCGAGTTTGCGCGCGAGATGGTAACGCAGTGTCTTAGCTTGATGACCGATATTGGAGTGGATGATGATGATGCCGCTGAATGGAACGCCTCCGAGGATGTACGTCTTTATCCCATCCCCCCATGTTCACCCGTTACAACCTGACTAATTTGATTAATTGTACAGCTGGATCTCGAGGAAAGCGATCTCAACCACGTCGCCGGTGAGCAATGCATGGATCGTCTGGCCAACAAGCTGGGTGGCCAGGTGATTCTGCCGGCCACCTTTAACTGGATTCCCCGGATGATGTCGTCATCGGCCTGGCGGGATCGTCACGCGGCTCTCATGGCCATTTCTGCCATCTCGGAGGGATGTCGCGACCTGATGGTGGGTGAGCTGGATCAGGTGTTGGCCCTGGTTGTGCCCGCCTTGCAGGACCCCCACCCACGCGTGCGGTACGCCGGCTGCAATGCTCTCGGTCAAATGAGCACCGACTTTGCCGGCACGATGCAAGATAAGTACCACGCCGTGGTTCTGAACAACATAATCCCCGTGCTCAATAGCACCGAGCCCCGTGTGCAGGCCCATGCTGCTGCGGCCCTGGTCAACTTCTGCGAGGAGGCCGAGCGCAAGGTCCTCGAGCCATACCTGGCCAACCTCCTGCAGCATCTGCTGCAGCTCCTGCGCAGCCCTCAACGCTACGTGCAGGAACAGGCGCTCTCAACCATTGCCACCATTGCCGACTCCGCCGAAAACGCGTTCGATCAGTACTATGATACCCTGATGCCCCTGCTGTTCAACGTGCTGAAGGAGGAGCAGTCGAAGGAATACCGCCTGCTGCGGGCCAAGGCCATGGAGTGCGCGACGCTGATCGCCCTAGCTGTCGGGAAGGAAAAGATGGGCCAGGACGCGCTGAACTTGGTGCAGCTCCTGGGCAACATCCAGTCGAATATTGTCGACGCAGACGACCCACAGTCACAGTACCTGCTCCACTGCTGGGGCCGCATGTGCCGAGTGCTTGGTCAGGACTTTGTCCCTTATCTCCCCGGCGTGATGCCACCGCTACTCACGGTGGCAGCCGCCAAGGCTGATATCCAGCTGTTGGATGACGAGGACCAGATCGACCAGGTGGAACAGGACGAGGGCTGGGAACTGGTGCCGCTGAAGGGCAAGATCATTGGCATCAAGACGAGTGCACTGGAGGACAAGAACACTGCCATCGAACTAATCACCATCTACGCGCAGATCTTGGAGGCAGCGTTCGAGCCTTATGTGTTGGAGACAATGGAGAAAATTGCCGTCCCCGGTCTGGCCTTCTTCTTCCACGACCCTGTCCGTGTCTCCTCGGCGAAGCTGATCCCTCAACTCCTCAACTCTTACCGCAAGGCACATGGCGAAACCTCGCCCGGATTTGCGCAGATGTGGAACAAGGTGGCGGAGAAGATCATCGAAGTTCTCAGCGCCGAACCGACTGTGGACACCCTGGCGGAAATGTACCAGTGCTTCTATGAATCGTTAGAGGTTGTGGGCAAGAACAGCCTCACGGCGCAGCACATGCAGGCGTTCATCGAGTCAGCCAAATCGACCCTCGAGGACTACCAGTTGCGGGTGAAGGCGCGTCTAGAGGACCGTGCAGAGGCCGGTGACGATGGCGAGGAGGAAAACCTCGACTATGAGTACGCCGTGGAGGATGACCAGAACCTCCTGAGCGACATGAACAAGGCGTTCCACACAATCTTCAAGACCCAGTGCACGACGTTCCTGCCCGCGTGGGAGACGTTGATGCCATTCTATGATGCATTTATCACAAGCCAGGACCCCACACAGCGTCAGTGGGCGCTATGCATCATGGATGACGTGCTAGAGTTCTGCGGGCCGGAGTCGTGGAAGTACAAGGACCACATCATGCAGCCGTTGGCAGACGGCCTGCTGGACCAAAATGCCGCCAACCGCCAGGCGGCCGCATACGGCGTCGGTGTAGCAGCACAGAAGGGTGGGGAGGCATGGAGCGAGTTCGTGGCCGCCTGTCTGCCGAACTTGCTGCGGGTGACACAGATCCCGCAGGCGCGTACGGAGGAGCACGTCTTTGCGACTGAGAACGCGTCAGCCAGTATCGCGAAGATCCTACACTTCAACGCCAGTAAGGTCCCCAACGCTGGCGAGGTTGCAGCCACCTGGATCCAGACGTTGCCAATTACATATGACGAGGAAGCGGCACCGTATGCATACTCCTTCGTGGCAGAAATGATTGACCAGTAAGTTGCTCCCCCCTTCTCTCCCCTGCTTTGTCCCATCTTAAACCCCATGCTAACGGCCATGCAGACAAAACCCCGTGGTCGTGTCCAACGCCGCCAAGATCTTCGGGCATATCGTGCAAGCACTCGAGGCCGAGACGCTGCAGGGTCAGACCGCCGCCAGAGTGGCACGTTCAGCCAAGCAGCTCGTCGCAGCAACGGGGATCAATGCCGAGCAGATCCTGGGCGGCGTGAACCCGGATAATCAAGCGGCGGTGCGCGGTTATTTCCAGTAGAATACGAATGTAGATTGCCTTAATGTGATGAATCTTCCGTTCTGAGATAAATATAATATATATTTCTTCCTTCTTCTTCTTCTTCTTCTTCTTCTTCTTCTCTTCTATCCCAATTCCGATCCACAGCTGAACTAAACCACCATCTCCAGAATCTCCAGCACCTGGCCCTTCTCCTTCAATGGCACTGGATTCGACTGACACCAGCGGTCATGGAGACTGTTTGCCGCAAGACCGTCCAGCTGATCCCGTCCTACTCCGACCTCATGCAGGGACCGTGGCATGCCCAGCTCGCGAATGACCGCATCCAGAATATCGCCCAGATCCGCATTTGACGTATCGACTCCCCGACGGCCAAGGACATCCGCAACGACTGATTGCTGCAGAAGGAACTTACGGGCGCGATCCTGGCGGACATTGTTTGCCTTGTGGAGAGCATTGAACTTGCACACAGCCGGCAAGAGAATACAACTTGTTTCACCGTGTCCGACACCAAGGGGACCCAACTAATAATCCCGGTTATTTACTCCTCTTCTTCTTGTTGTTGTCCCTTCCGCAGAAGATATAGAAAGCCAAAAAGAGGGAAAACACATACCTGATGTCCAATGCCATGACTTGCCCCTAATTGCACCGCAACCGCCCCCGTCGTACACGCCGCCATCGCATCCACACTCCCCAATTGGCACTGCAGACGCGCCTCCAAATCCGTCGCGTCCGCCTTACACTTCAACAACCCCGGTACCAGCAACCCGAGCGCCTGTAACGCCAGCGCATCCGTGTGCGAGCTCGTGTTTTGCACCGCCACGTATGTCTCGACGCAGTGATCGACGGCGCGAATCCCCGTCGACAACCAGATGTGTTCGGGGGTTGTGGCCGCCAACGCTGGGTCGAGGATCACGAGTTGCGGCCCCTGCAGCGGCGCTTGGAACGAGTGCTTGCGCTTGGTGGTGTCGTTGGTGGCTCCGGCGAAATTGGAGTATTCGCCCGCGGAGAGGGAGGTGGGGATGCTAATGATGGGGATGGTGGGTGCTTGGATGTTGGCGCTTTGGTTGGGTCCGACGCTCAGGGTTGAGAGGTCGGTGGCGGTGGTGACGTTGTTGGAGAGCGCCTTTGTGAGAGGAGTTAGTTTTATTTTTATATATACCGTATCTATGACGGTTTGTGTGGGTTAGGAATATGAATACATACTAATGCAATCACCTTCGCTCCATCGGTCAAACTCCCTCCTCCAACTGTGATGAGGATATCGGCCTGGACGGACCGCGCGTCGTGCACAATCTCGAGCACCTCGGACCACAATGTGTGGCTTTGCATGCCCTTGCGTATGCCGACGATGCAGCCGGGGCCGAGAGCGGAGTGCAGACGGTCGAGGGCGTCTGTGTTGCGCGCAAGAGAGCCGGAGATGATCACGTACACGCGCGAGGCGTGGAAGGTGTTGCGGACATGGTTGGCGGCGGCGGTTGGGAAAGACGTGCCGTAAGAGAGTAGAGGTCGCGGTCTGCCTTCAAAGGCCGGGCGGACTGTTTCCTGGGATTGTGTCATGATTGGAATGAGTTTGTCAGTAGTAAGTAGTATATGAGGGGAAGGAAAGGATAGTAAATTTATACACGATCAGATCGAGGCAAATGTGGGGAAATGTGGATGTGGGGCAGGTGGAGATAGTACAGAGAGAGTACATCATAGTATAATTTATCGAACAAAGGTATATTGGAAAAAAAAATAATAAATCACAGGAGTTCTTCTTCTTCTTCTTCTTCTTCTTCTTCTTCTTTTTATTGCTTGCCTGCATTCTTGGCGAGCAGATTCAATGCACTGCCGGCCAGGATAAACGCACACTGATCCGGACTCAATGTATGCTTCACTGAGATCGTGAATGTCTCACCTCCACGCTTCTGCACCTGGAGCGTAATGTCACCCTGTCCGCCGGCCTGCAGCGTCTTGTACAAGCCCTCCGTCGCAACGACATCACATGCGTCAATGCGGTCATAGTCGGCCGGGTTGGCAAACGTCAACGGGACCACACCCTGCTTCTTCAGGTTTGTCTCGTGGATGCGCGCAAAGCTCTTGGACACAATGATGCGTCCGCCCAGGTACCGCGGCTGCAGGGCCGCATGCTCGCGAGCACTACCCTCGCCGTAGTTCTCCTCTGCCACGACCAGCCACTCGCTACCAGCCGCCTTCCACTTCTCTGCTAGTTCTGGGATGCCAAACTGTTGCCCGTCCTCATCGTAAGCGACGTTCGTCTCGCCCGTCGCGGCGTTGACGGCGCCAATCAGTGTGTTGGCGCTGATGTTGGGCAAATGACCCTTGTACTTGAGCCAGGGGCCCGCGGCCGAGATCGTGTCGGTCGTGCACTGGCCCTTCACCTTATACAGAACCTTGAGCAAGGAGAGGTCGCGCTCGGGGAAGGGCGCGAACGGCTCCAGCAAAGCCAGACGGTCGGAAGTGGGCGAGACCTGGACCTCACAGGAGGCGTCTGGTACGGCAGCCGTCGGTTGGAAAGAGGGGTTGCCATCGGCGAAGCCGTCATCTGGCAGGGAAGAGCCCTTGGGCGGTTGGAAGCGGAACTCCTCGCCACTGGGTGTCTTGATCGCATCCGTCATCGGGTTGAAGGTGGTCTCACCCGAGTAGGCCAGAGCCGTCACGAGCTCGGGCGAGGCCAAGAAGTTCATGGTGCGACGGTTACCGTCGTTACGACCAGGGAAGTTTCGGTTGTACGAGGTGAAGATGGCGTTGTCCTCGCCCTTGGCGACACCATCGGTCCGCTTCCACTGGCCGATACAGGGGCCACAGGCGTTTGCCAGCACGATACCGCCGGCCGAGGCGAACGTGTTCAGCGTCTGGTCGCGGTCCAGAGTCGCGCGGATCTGCTCACTACCGGGAGTGATGAAGAAGTCGGACTTGGGCGACAGTCCCGCGGCGGATGCCTGCTTGACGAGGTCCTCAGCACGCGTCATGTCCTCGTACGAGCTGTTGGTGCAGCTACCAATCAGTCCAGCGCCGAAGGTCTCGGGCCAGTTCTTCTCGCGGACGGTGTCGGCAAAGCGCGAAAGCGGCACCGAAAAATCGGGTGTGAAAGGTCCGTTAATGTGAGGTTCAAGCTTGGACAGATCAATGGTGATCAATTGGTCATACTCGGCACCCTCATCAGCACGCAGCAAATTCTTGGGACCAGAGGCTGCGATCTCGGCGGCTGCGGCCGCGACGTCGGCGCGGTGCGTCGCCTGGAGGTAGGGAACCATGCTGGGGGAGAAGGGGAACACGGAGGTCGTAGCGCCCACTTCGGCACCCATGTTACAGATCGTAGCTTGACCCGTGCAGCTAAGAGTCTCGACACCAGGGCCATGGTACTCAATCACAAAGCCCGTGCCACCACGCACGGTGAGCTGACCCGCCAGGTGCAGGATGATGTCCTTGGGGGCGGCCCAGCCGTTGAGCTTGCCCTCGAGCCGCACACCCAGAATCTTGGGCGCCTTCAGCTCCCAGGGAGCATCGACCAGGGCGTCGACGGCATCCGCACCGCCCACACCAATAGCAATCGCACCCAAACCACCTGCGTTGGGGGTGTGGCTGTCCGTACCCAGCATCATCAAACCCGGGGCGGCGTAGTTCTCCAGAACACTCTGGTGGATAATACCAGCGCCCGGAGGCCAGAACTCAATGCCGTAGCGTTTAGCAGCGCTCTCCAAGAAATCAAACACTTCGCTGTTGCCCTGGATCGAGGCAGGTAGATCGGTATCAGCGCCACGCTCACCAACAATCATATGGTCGCAGTGAATGCTGGCGGGCACGGCGGTCGACGGTAAGCCACAGGACATGAACTGCAGCAGAGCCATCTGTGCAGAAGCATCCTGCATGGCCACACGGTCGGGCTTCAGCTTCAAGTTGGCATTCCCACGGATGTCGCGGCCATTGTTGGTGCCGGTAAGGAGGGACTCCTGTGGGCTAGCCAAGTGGGCGTAGAGGATCTTTTCGGCCAGAGTGAGAGTACGGTTGGAGCCTAGCACTCGACGGACTTCTTCCAGGTTACGAACAATCTTCGGATAAGGGGGCATGCGGGAGGAGGCAGAGGATGAGGCCTCGGTGGCCAGACCTCGGGAGAGGATCCGTTTCGGCGAGAGACATTGGGCCAGCTGAGGGAGTTAGTAGGCATGTAACTGGGGAAACAACGGCTATCATACCCTGCGAGACGCCGTGGCCTGCTGCCAAACAAATTGCCTCACCATGATTCCGCTTGCAGGAGTGTTGGAGTGGGGAGGTGAAGAGGACGAGGAGTGAAGCCTGAAGCCGTCGAGATGCGCCGATGGCGATTATTTTTTTTTACAGGGATAATTGCCTGTCCGCTGATTGGCCGATCCTTGGGCCGATGCCGGGTGACGGGACTGTGACGGGACTGTGACCGTACCGTTACCGGGGCCCCATACAAGTTGGCCCCAGCCGATCATACATTACGCTCATCCAGAGTATCGATCATACATCTGGATTCATTCATGATCAAGTGACAAATCAAATTGAACTCTGAAATCATACAATATACTCCCCCGGCGCCAGAAATCCCAGTTTCATTAGTACATGTCCCTCGGTTGAAGATGAATGAATCACCTGCGTTCCTCGTCATCCGCCACTGCCGCCCGCAACTCCCACACTATATCGTAGCATTCCGCCAGCAGGGCGTTGACGCTACCCTGACCTTCGGGGATGTCACTACCCACGTAGAACTTCCCGTCCACTCGCATGTTATCGATAGAGTTGAGCTTCATGCTATATGGATACAGTTCACGGGAGTTTGCTACGCCCCCCGACTCCTTCACTTCGAAGAGACACCGCCTTAACGTCTGCAGTTGGTTGTACACTGGCAACAACGCCTCCGATACGGGCTCCGACGAAATCAGCAAGGCATAGATATAAGCGTAGCTCCGTCGGATGAGGTACAGCAAAGTCTGGGTGCAAATTATCATCAGCATGGTCTGTCAAAGGAAAATATCAATCATGGACTTTCTCTCACCCGCTGCGCATGAAGATCTGCGGCCCGTCCCTCTGCGTCCACGAAGTTTCCATTCACTCGTCCCTCGTCAATCCGATCGAGCTTGCGTTGATAACCAAACAGATCCGTCTCGCGCAGAGACCAGGCTTGTGTCACGGACAGGCGGTCCAGCTGGTTGCGGATGTCCAAGAGCCGTTCGTATTGGTCCTGAAACCGTTCATCGATCTTCCCCTCCCTGTCCTAAGGTCAGCACCACAGTAGTACAGCCAGCAATCACGCTTCACTTACCGTTCCAGAACAATCTCCGTCCATCTCCAACAGCGATCCATCAGAGTCTTGACTTCTTCCTGGCCCACTAGCGGTGTTCCATCTAGCCCCACAAAGTTGCCATCCTTCATCGTCCCTTGGATTTTATGCAACTGTTTGCGGAGATTGTTGACCTCGGTCGCGGAGAACTACCAATCCAAAAATTAATATGGTTGAGGATAGGAAAATAAATGTAAATATAGTACCTTGGAGCGAGTGTTAACCGCAGACGTGGACCGCAAGATCGACACCAGTGTCTCATGGGTCGGGGCCAACTCGGGACTTAAAGCAGCCAGTCCCGCCTGCAATCGGCTTAGATGCAACTGACACTTCTCCAGTCGACTTTCCAGTAGCGTCAGCAGAGCTGGAGAGTATACATCCCGGCCGCGTTCGAGAGTCTCATGCATAGCTTCGAGGGTCTTGGAGATCGCACTGAGGTCTTTGGAGCTGTAGAAGCCGGCCTCTTTCAGGTGATCCAGGAGTCGCTGAATTGTTCAGAACAGGTACGGATATTAGGCAAAGGGAAGTTAATTACCTGGACTGTCGTAGCTAGAGAATATCTATAGGACATGGTTAGTATTTCGCATGGGGTGATGGAGAGCGTGGGGCACCTACACTGCGGGGGCTTCATTGTTTCTCCCAACGGTCAGGAATAGAAGAGATATCAATTGGAAACAGTCATCCAGAACATAGTCCACTACGTTGATATACTCTGATCAGTATTTCTTCACAAAATCTTTGCTCAACGCAAGGCCCACTCAGTGCTAACGTCGGTTGTATTCCAGCCGGCGGTCTTGTTGCTTTCGCACGGCATTGAGTTTCTCCACCTCGGTAATCACTTCTTCGTAGAGCGGCAGAACGTCACGGGATTTGATGTAGGAGGATTTGTCCTGTTTAATAAGGAGAAGGGCATCGCGGGTGCGTAGAAGCTGATCGAGAATAGGTTGTTCATGCGGATCCAGCGGAGCGGGGACGGCGGGGGAATCCATGTTGAGTGAAAGTTTCGTAGTACCTAGATTAGAAGGGGAGAAATAGAAGAAGAAAAAAGAGAAGAAAAAAAAGGGGGGGGAAGGTGATCAGATCAAATGGGGGGGGGGATATGATAGAAGATAGTATGTTCCTATGTTGAAGTGGAAGTAAAGTCTAGAGGTACGTAGTAGTATGAGTATGAATGCATGATGGATGATGGATGATGGCTGATGATCGCATCGAGCAGCCGCCATTTCCTGTTCCGGCCTAGCGTGCAGTCACGGGCGAGGGGTTGGCGCTAGTCCCGAAAGAGCACAAACCCTAAGCGATTTAGGGCTTACCAGGCCAAACACACAACTGCCGCCGCTTCGGGAACCACACCGAGACGTTCCTCAAGTTCTTTTCCTCTTTCTTCCCTTCAATCCCCCATTCCTCTCGACACTCACTCGACCAGTCCACCCTCCGTCGACCAACCATCATGTCTAACGCTGAGCTCGCCTGCTCCTACGCCGCCCTCATCCTCGCCGATGACGGCGTTGAGATCACCGTACGTATTTCTAGCAACTATCTTCTTGATCGATGATATATCAATTTGGTGGTTACATCCTGAAGGTTGGACGGGAGGAGGAAGAAGAAGAAGACGAAGGAAAATGTAGACAACACGTCGCATAATGGGAACGATGAATATTATGGAAGAGGAGGACTTCTGGGCACATTGCACGATTCGCATAATCGCTACTTGGAACCGAAGGCTAACTCTTTCTCTCTTTGTCTGAACAGGCTGAGAAGCTCCAGACTCTCATCGGCGCCGCCAAGGTGCCCGAAATTGAGCCCATCTGGACTTCCATCTTCTCCAAGGTAAACCTCCGATCGCATACGAATTTTTCGCTTCGAAAATAAGACAACGCAAAAGCTCACACGAATGACAGGCTCTCGAGGGCAAGGACATCAAGGAGCTCCTGACCAACATCGGTTCCGCTGGTCCCGCTGTTGCCGCTCCTGCTGGTGGTGCCGCCGTCGCCGCTGCTGGTGACGCTCCCGCCGCTGAGGAGAAGGAAGAGGGTACGATATCACACATCTATCGCCAAGGTTCATCAGGAAGTCAGTCGCTAACGTCTTTACAGAGAAGGAGGAGTCCGACGATGATATGGGATTCGGTCTCTTCGACTAAGCGCTCCAATTCGTTCGGCCTTAGTTTCTTTTTCTTTTTCTCGTTTTTTTCCGATCTCCTTTTGAAACTCCCTCACAACCCGTGTTTTTCTCTCTCCTGTACCCGATAAACTCCGCCACAAAGACCAAAATGGGAAAACTTTGAAAAGAAACAATTCAAAACGGACTGGGACATCCGGTGGGACTGGGCACTTGCTCGCATGATGGGATCCGTCGTGACAGAGGTATAATAGCTACTACTGGGGCCGGAGGACGCTATGAATCCGGTTTCTAATCTTCAAAAATACAAAAAATGGTCATATTACATCTGGTTCAGGGCTGGGGGGCGAGGTCCGGTCCGACTGTCTACGATTTGATATGCGCTATGGTCGTCCTATCGTACCGCATTGTTAGCTAGCTGTCCAGCTCTCTCATGCTATGTCTGTCATGCGACCATGAACAAAACAGTTCCCCACTGCTTTTGCTGTAACATTTTCCTTGTAGATTTTGATCTCGTTCTACATCCATGGAATACAGTGGGTAAACAACAGTACACTCAAAGTAGCAACAATCTATAAAGATGAGAAAAAAAGGGTTCTCCCAAACGCCATGCCATCCCAGACCTATCCTGAACTTTTAGGACTCAAACAAACAAGAGTGCAACAGGAAACTTTTTGAAGAACAGAGGTGAATCAATCGGTACCCCATGCATATCGTCGCGCTAATCCTCTTAGCGTGGTGTTCTCGCGCAGGCAAATGAGGCCAAAAAAAAAAAAAAAAAAGGAAAAGAAAGAAACAAATGAAAAATTATAATACAGCACCCGTGTCAGCAGCCACCGCATACATGCGGAACTGAACAAAAATAATAACATCTTCGACCATCGTTCCCAACGAGCCAATGAGCCAAGGCGTATTAGTGATGATATAATTTTTTTCGGTGGAATGGCACAGAATCTATACATGTAGTCAGTAAATGGTAATCTCATCGGATGCAGATTGGTCGCCATACTCCTGCGCCATAGGTGAGGTTCCCCATCAATGAGAGGATAAAGAACAACAGGGATAGTCCTAGGAAACATTAATCTGCGTGGTTACACAACATTTATGCAAGATTAGACACCAAGAACTCACCTTCGCAAGACTTGTCACAATAGTTTTTGTAGATCTGCGGGAGACGCGCCCTGTTCCCTCCGTGTCAGCTTTTCTTTTTTCTTTTCTGGGCATTGTCGCAAGTAAACAAATGCAGCACTTACCCCAGATAACAGATTGCACTGAAATATCCCATTATCTGCGCTCCAGCCGCCATATGCACGCCACCGTTATGTTCGCGCGGCGCAGGCTTCCACACCCCCGACTGCCATGCGATTGTCCATCCGGCCATTCCAATGACACAGATGGCCAGCACGCTACTCATATTCTTCACCCAAGCCTTCTGCCCGTCCTCATTCTCCTCAACAATCTTTGCCAGCGCATCGTCGGGTTGTCGCACACTACCGTTGGTCAGCAACGCCTCCCGGTGCGATGACGATAGAGACCGTCGCCGCGGCACCGTTTCAGAGATGCTATCACTGAAACGTCGGCCCAGCAGTGGGGTGGTCGGATCGGGGGTTGCGGTGGATGAACGGCGGCGGCGCAGCACTGCTTCCAGTCGCGAATTCCGCGCCTTATAGTACAGACATTGCGAGATGAGCACTCCGTCCGCGATACAAAAGTACACAGCGATGGCGACAATGACGGGTACCAGCCCAGCCCAAGCGCCGCCAATCAAGTTGGTCACGTCACCGACGAACCAAACGATGAGGAAGAGGAGCGAAATGGCCTCGGCGTTGCCATTGCGATAGTTCTCGATCAATTGGGGAACCTTTGTGCCATGTCATTAGTTTTACTCCTCTTTGTTTCGGATCTATCTTCCTATGCGATATATCCTTTACCCTAGGACCGAATGGAAGAAAGAAAGGAGGGGGGAAGGATGGTGAAGGCAAACCAGTAAAAATATCCAACAGGTCAATGATATCGACCCCAACAGCCCTGAGGCAGCTTCACGTTGTGTTAAGGGCACAGATTCACCGGCGGCAGTGATGCTACCTTGGGCCCAAAGAATGGACATCTTTGTTTCGGTGGCAGACGGTCAGGACTAGATGGTGGCTGTCATCGAGCAGAGGAAAGAGATTGAGATAGGAGGTTCACAGTGGGGGAAGGAGGAAAGATAAGCAATAATGACGACGGCGGCGGTTAATAGTGGTTAAGATAAAACAGCCCTCCGACCACAGGCATCTGGATTGGACTAAAACAAATTAACGGAAAGACTCAGGATACTGAAGCCAGCAGGAACAGTAAGCTTTTTTTTTTTTTGACACGTCGCGAATGTTGATTTCGAATGGAAGAAGAAGTTGGATGGAATGTGAGGGTGAACTAAGATTTATGCTTTGCGGGTGGATCCGCCGCATTCTTTGACTAAGCCGGATTGCTCCAATCGAGACTCCCGTGATTATCAAAAATCATCAGAGAGAGAGAAGAGTATGTGTGTGCTAGTAGGAGTGATGATCATGATCATGATTTACATTTATTTCCTTTGTTCATAGGTAACTGAATAATGTGAAGTAATCTCGATCTTACCTCTAAATTAGGTATATGTATTGTTAAATACATCCCCAAATAGATATCTTGGTTGTATATACCTATAGTTACCTAATGCAAATATATATACTCCCATCTATCTGTGTTTGGCAAAACCATCTCAACTCTACAAACGGAAACACCCAATAATATGACATGGTATATTGATCAGGTAATCTATCACGAATGCTGCCTATCCTCCTCCTCCTCCTCATACTCAAGCAACTGCAATTCATCTTCCAACATGTCCACCACCATCTCTCCCATGGCCTCACGAAGTGCTCCCTGCAGAAGTCTCTGTCGCGTGCTCTCTTGTAATTCCCTCAAGGCCTCTACATACTCAATCAATGGCGAATAATCCATGACTTCACCCCAGTTGCCCCGATCGATACCGTACTGGCGAAGAAATTCCTCCAGGCCGTGGAGTCCATCTTCCAGAAGCCACTGTTCGATTTGCGTTTGTTGGGTACCTCTCGGATGTGGGCGACGACCTGCAGGAATTTCCTCTTCACCTGATACATCATCTCCATGCACAACTTCTTCCCCTCCCTGACCGAACCGGGGGAAATTCAATGCACCATTGTTTAACTGGTCCAGGAGGTCACGCAACCACTGTGGTCTTGCGCCCTCCGGCATTTGAGCTAAATAGCTCGGTGTCGGATCGGACTGCTCGCGATGTGCCGTGGACTCAATAGGAGGAAGCGGGTCGGATGCGGAGATCCGCCCGGAAACATAACGTCCGGGAAGATGGGTGGTAACGCGGGGAATATCTGAAAGTATGACGTGGCGTGCGATGTCCAGCGTAATTTCTGGAGGCTCAACCGGCTCCTCTTCATCCGGCAGCGAGTCCGCAACCTCGACGATCAGGGAGACAACTTCTGGCGTGTTCCATAGATCCTTGGCTCGAACAATATACAGCTCCGTGAATAACTCGTGCGCATCCGTCGGGGGCATTTTCCCCCAGATGCGCTTGGGCATTGGTTGAATATCAAGTTCTTGCGCCAGCTTGCAGAAGACCCAAGGGTATCGCGACATGGCACTGCGCATTTGCTTCCGACATTCCGTGGGCTTCTTCAGCCTAAGATATGCTAGTGCAAGAGAGCATTGGATATTTGGCAGCGACCCCCATTCGTGACTCAGACATGTTTGAGTGCACAAGTCAATGAAATGGGCATACTCTCTGCCGCGCAACGCTAGATGGTCAATCAAAAGTCTGATGCAGTAAGGGTCATCCTCATTCAGGCTCAAGAGCAGCTTCGCCCATTCATAAGCAGTCCGCCACGTCCCTTTCATGCCTAAGTTGGCGATATACCTCCAACCCACCAGCCAGAGCTCACGATTCGCCGCATGCAGGAAGTCTAGCCGTGCAAGACCTTCCTTAAGGCGGGTACCAAACGAGGAATGAGCTGAGCGGCCAATATTGAACAGGGCACGCTCGAGCAAGTCTGCCGACACAGCATGGTCGCTTTGATGCTTGGCGATTTCCGATACTTGCAGAAGAGTGGAGATATGATACGGGTTGTATTGTAGAAGGTGGATCATTCTTTGGGGATCCATCGACTCTACACATATCTCAAACTGTCTTTGGATATCCGTATATGCTGCGTTATGCAAAATGCGGTACACCACAGCCCCTGTTGGAGATTTCTCTGCCAGCTCCATCCCAAGACCCCCGCTAGGTGCTCGCGGCCACTCATCCTTGCCTGGCATAAGAACGTTTCTCCGTAGTGTCACCCCCGCTAGGTTCTGGCCTCTACTTGCAGGGCTGTATCTACCCGTCAATGCCCGTCCCAGATCGACCATCTCGCGGTTTCTGTCTCTGCGGCGGCCGGTGCCTGCGTCCTGCGGCGAATCGAAGTTTTCCAGCACCACGTTTCCAAAAAGCTTCCGCATCTCATTCGTGGCATTGAGGAATTTCGGTTCAACACCAAGTAGGTCATCGGTCGTTTTCGCAAACAAGGCATGTCGGTTTGTTGCTGTTGTACCGACGGGGCCATGGCCTTGGGTGGGATTATGGACGGCTAACTCTTTCAGGGCTTGGTCGATCTCGTCCAGGTTTTCTTCCTTGGATTTCGCCAAGTCCTCATCAACAAACTTTGGAGAAACCTTCTGCTGTTTCTTCTTCTTCTTGTTTTTGTTCTTCTTTTTCTTCGGCTCGGTGGGGTGGGCGGGGATATCGTTCGCTGCCTGAGTCACTGTCACCGGTTCGGAGATCTCCTGGTGGTCATCGGAATCTTGCTCGTCATCGTCGTTACCATCTTCTACGGCATTGAGAAGATCGAATGCATTCAGTTTCGGCTTGGAAGGTCGGTAGACGGGCTCGTCGTCGCTCAGGTCATTGTCGTCCTGTTCTGCCTGCTGCAGCTCTTGTTCGCGCAGCTTCTGCAGCTTACGAATTGCGCGGGAGGACATTCAGTATGGTTAATACAGAGATAAGAAGGATGGGGAATTCCAGCGGGATAGGAGTGGGAGAAGTAAAGAGGGGGGTATGTATATAAGGTATGAACAACTGAAAAGAAAGATTTTGGTCTGGAGAATAAAATGAGTCCGCGGGGAATGACGACACATCCTCATTGGGTATAGTCCATACAATACCGTATCATACCAGAATACCAGAATACCTCCACATGCGGGTAATATTAAAATCACATGATAACTCGAGTATGATCTCATTGGATGCCTGGGTGCCTGGATAGTGGCATTTTCTCCACAAGTTCCCGATATCGACATCCTGCAACAACACAACCGTCACACTACTACTTCTACTACAACTACTCCTACTTCTCATCGTCCTCAGCACTGTCGGGTTTCTTCCTTCAGAACCCCCTCCCCGTCCAAATGCGACGCGTGGCTCTTCAGGCTTTTCGTACCACTCGTCGTGTTCCGACATGGAAAGTTGCTGGTAGGAGGCCCCGTGCTGTATCGTTTTCTAGCAGTCGGCCTTTGGGTCTCCGGCCCTCCTCCGCCAATAAACATTCCCACTTCCTTCCTGCCTCGTTGCACTCCTCCATGCATCTCCGCAACTTCTCGCTAGCCGTTATCTCGACCGTCGTTGCCTCCGGGGCCTGGTACGCTTACCAGGGCAGTAACTCCCAGTCTTCGCCGCTGGGTAGCTTCAACGGCACCTCGACCTCGTCGCAACTGCGCTCGATAGCAACAACCACCGCCTACGCCGAAGAGCCATCGGAAACCACCCGTCGTGCGCTTCTCGTTGATAACGATCAGTTCTACACCGCTGTCTTGTCAGGAGAACAGCCGTTGTTCAAGAATACAGACGACTCCGACCGCCGGGTTCTCGAGATGTTGACACCAGAACAGGCTACGCAGAAGCTGAGGAAGAACGAGGAGTCCTACTTGGTCAACCGGGGCAAGGGTGTTGTTCGATACGACATAGTGCAAGTACCGAGTAACTCGCCTATCGAGGATGACCATGCTGAGAAGATTGTCGAAGTTCCTTCCACCGTCGCGACGGCTCAATCAGGCGAGGCCAATAGCGACTGGATGTTCTGGGGAGTCTTTGACGGGCATTCGTGAGTTGAATAACATTCAAAATATCGAGACTGAACGTTTTCATGACTTACTGGATTAGTGGCTGGACTACCTCTGCGAAATTGCGCAATGTTCTCATCTCCTACGTTGCTCGGGAGCTGAACACCACCTACAAAACGGCCGCTGCCGATCCTTCGATTCTGACACCTACTTCTGCGGCGGTGGATGCCGCCATTAAGAAGGGGTTTGTCCTTCTAGATAATGATATCGTCAATAGTAGTGTGGAGAAAGTGCTCAAGTCGAAGTCTCGCCGGGTCGCCGCCGAGACGCTCGCCCCGGCCCTGGCAGGATCTTGCGCCCTCCTCGCCTTCTATGATTCGCAATCCAAGGATTTGAAGGTCGCGGTCGCGGGTGATTCTCGCGCCGTATTGGGCCGACGAGCCCCGAACGGCAAGTGGACGGCCACGGCGCTCTCGGAAGACCAAACGGGTGGTACACCGTCCGAAATGAAGCGTCTCCGTGAGGAGCACCCTGGTGAGCCTAACGTTGTGCGCAACGGCCGCATCCTTGGCCAACTCGAACCTAGCCGTTCCTTCGGCGATGCTTTCTACAAATGGAGCAAAGATACGCAGGATAAGATTAAACGCCAATTCTTCGGGAAGACTCCTCACCCGCTCCTGAAAACTCCTCCTTATGTTACGGCCGAGCCAATCATCACGACCACTAAGATGGAACCTGCTCGCGGGGATTTCTTAGTTCTTGCCACTGATGGTTTGTGGGAGATGCTGAGCAACGAGGAAGTTGTTGGCTTGGTGGGTCAATGGGTTGAGCAGCAGCAGTCTGGTGCCGCTGGGAGCAATACGGCGTGGCTGAAGAGCTGGCTCGGTTTCGAGAGTAAGCAGCTCCCCGTCGAGGCACCCAAGGATGCCGCCACCGACGGTCAACGTCGCCCTATTCGCCAACAGCAGTACGATATCGCAGGTGCTGCCAGCCGTTTTGTCGTGGAGGATAACAACGCTGCAACCCATCTAGTGCGGAATGCCATGGGTGGCAAGGATAAGGATATGGTCTGCGCTTTGCTGACACTCCCTAGCCCATATTCTCGCAGATATCGGTAAGCATAGCTTCCCTAATAACGCTGAACCAACGGACTGATTTTTCTCCTCTTTTAGTGATGACGTTACCGTCGAAGTTATCTTTTTCGGTGAAGGACCCGACAACCGTACTGTGTCGATCAACCAGGAGGCCAGCGCATCGGAAGAGACCCCTAAGGCGAAGCTTTGATTTCTCTGCTTTATCGTAGAGCGGTTGCATTTATACTTTACAGACTTTCTATATGAGTAGCTCTTGCAAGAGGTCAAGATGGTGCTAGTTTCTCTTTCTCTTGCTTTTATTTTACAATGTTGTGTTTGTGGTAGTCAGATCTGGCGTATTTTTTTCTTTTCTTTTCTTATTTTCTTAGTTTCTTGCTCCACTGATGTCAAACAGAAAGATAGAATAATGATTAATGGTGCATTGGTAGTCAGCGTAGTCAGCAGCATTAGTTAACTAACTATGCTTTTTATGCTGTGACCCACGGGAGAGATCACGTGGTAACATGGTACGATACGAGGGGTATTGACCTGACAATACCCTATCGATAGTAATCATCGAAGGTTGTTGATGGACAACCTCAACTTGTTAACTATTCCCAACTCCTAACTACTAACTAACTATGCTCCTATCTCCAGCATCATATCCCCCACCATGATGCTCTTTCTACTTAAAATCATCCTGACTATTTTCGCCCTCCTCGCAACTTGTGTCGTCCTCCCCCAGCTCCCCTTGGGACTTCTCCGCTTCGTGCTCCGCGGTGTGGGATGGATTATCCAGAAGCGCACCCGTTCGCGTCGGGAGTATATCCTCTCGCGCGTGCGAGCCGAGGAGGCCGAATCGCAGAATAAACCGGCCAAATCATCTGCCGGTGAGGATGAGGAGGACTGGGAGAAGGTGGACAACTCCAGCTCCGATGGGTCAGGGACAGCTGGCAGTAATGGCCAGGATCAGTGGGATGGCATTGTTGGGTTCTTCCATCCTTTCTGGTATATCTTTCCTCCCCCGATTCTCCACCCGTTTCTTCCTCTCATAAGCTTTGTTCTAATCAGGTCAATGGTATAGTAATGCGGGCGGCGGCGGAGAACGAGTCCTCTGGGAAGCTGTTCGTGCCACACAGAAGCGCTGGCCTAAAGCTATCTGTGCTATTTACACGGGCGACCACGAGGTCAACAAAGCAGCCATGCTTGAAAGAGTCCAAGTATGTTACCACCCAGCTGTTTCAATTCGTTCTCATATATGGAAACAATCAACTCATAACAAATCATCAATCCAGACCCGCTTCAACATCCACTTGCACACCCCAACAGTGGTTCTCCTCTACCTCTCCACCCGCAAGTACGTCGTGAGCAGCATGTACCCCTACATGACTCTCCTAGGTCAGTCCCTAGGCTCTCTAGTCGTCGCCTACGATGCCTTCACCCTTCTTGTACCCGACATCTTTGTCGACACCATGGGATATGCCTTCTCCCTCGCCTTTTGCAAGCTTTTGTTTCCCTCCGTGCCTGTCGGCGCCTACGTGCACTACCCCACCATCTCCACAGACATGCTGCAATCACTCGATGACAGCTCCGGCTTAAAGGGCATCAATGCCGGCGCTGGGAAGGGCGTTCGCGGACAAATCAAACGCAAGTACTGGCTCGCATTTGCCAAGTTGTACGGCTGGGTCGGCGGCCACGTGGATGTCGTCATGTGCAACTCCTCGTGGACAGCAGCGCATATCCGCGCAATCTGGGGGCCCTCGCGCGCAGAAGCCCAAGCTCAGCAATTGTTACCCTACAAAGAGCCGACGGTGGTATTCCCACCAACTGCCGTCTCGGAGCTCGAATCCACCATCGCCGTCGATGCCGCCAGCGAATCCGCCACCCGCGAACCGCTGATTCTGTATATTGCGCAATTCCGCCCCGAGAAAAATCACCCGCTTCTGTTAAGGTCGTTTGCGCGATTCCTGCGCGACTATCGTAGGACCCACACCGGCGGCAAAGACCCGCAGCTGGTTTTGATTGGCTCCGTCCGCCACGCCAGCCCCGATGAAACTCATATCTACAATCTCCGGTTATTGGCGCATGAGCTTCGCATTCGGGACCAGACTACTTTCCTCTGCGATGCCAGCTGGCCCGCCATCTTGGAACATCTGGGTCGGGCCTCTGTTGGGGTCAATGCCATGTGGAACGAACACTTCGGTATCTGTGTCGTGGAGTACCAGGCCGCTGGCTTGATTAGTGTCGTGCACGATTCGGGTGGTCCGCGGGAGGATATTGTAGTCGATCTGGGCGACGGGGCAACCGGGTTCCGTGCGTCGACCGAGGAAGAGTTTGCTGCGGCTTTCGAGGCCGCGTTGGCCCTACCAATGGAGGAAAAAGTGGCGATGCGACTGCGGGCGAGGAGGTCGGCATTGCGATTTACGGAGGAGGAGTTTGCTCGCAAGTGGATTGGGGAGGTGGAGAAGTTGGTGCGAATGCAGACGAGTCAGTAAGTAGGTAGATACCACCAATAGATGATGATACACAATGCGAAGAGACACTTTGCTAGAATGACCGTATGTTGAACCGGTGTTGATAGAATGCAAGTAATTAATAAGGCATCAAATTACACCAATAGAACTAGTAAAGCAGACTCTAATCCCAAGTCGCAATTATTCCAAAAAGAAAAGAAAAGAAGAGAAAAACAAATCCCAAGAGCCTTTTTGGCTCGGTGCAAAACAATCGGAGTTCTTTTCTCCATGGGTATGAAGGCTCATCGTAAGACACGTAATAACGATGGTCCGCAGGCCTCGCGGACCAGGGGAATCGAATAAAAGAATGAAGAAAAAGATAAAACATATGAAAAAAACCCCCCAACTTCAAGCCAGATCAGTATAACGAAAGTCAACCCGCCCTTTAGGTGTACGGGCGATCCCTGATTTCCGTCCCTCCATGTACCGCAACGCCAAAGACAAAAGAATAGACAAATAGACAAGTCCCTCTATAGATAGCCAATCTTTCTGACAAGCCCGTGGCCGGCTGTTCCATGTTCCCCGAGAAGAACAGGAGTAGATATATCCCCGCAAAATGATTGGATATATAATAATCCGAATTAACATAAAATGGACAAGGAATGAGGCTTTCCCACATTGTCATTCTCTCCATTCAGGGTTTCCAAGCATTTGTGCTTGGCTGTTCATACCATAGAGATTATCCTGTGGGCTTGGGTAGCCTCCGCTCAACCCGGAGACGCTGCTTATGCCCGAATCGTCGTCATCCAACCCAAACTCACCCCCAGAGCTAGCATCGAAACTGCTACGACCTCCCATGTCACTGGGGTCATCGGAGGTGGCGGGTATTTGATCCCATTGCAAGGTCTGGAGTGCGGGATATTGTGCCAGTAGCGCAGCGGGAAGAACAAAGTTGTTGGCATGCTGACCGTCCATCCCCGGTACCATGAGGGGTTGGGGAATGGGTTGTAAGTGTTGTTGCTGATGATCCAGCATCGTTCGCTCACGTTCCTGAGATTCTTCATCTAGCAGAGGCTTGATGCAGATTCGACCAGCTTCGGATCGGAAATGGCGCCCTAACGCATCGGCTCGAGCAAATCGACGGCCGCACCCCCACTGTCCCCCCCGGGACAGCTCGCCGCGACAGACGAACTTCTTCTCCCCGGAATGGAGACCCTCGTGTCGTTTCCGATCATGCTGGCGCGCAAATGCCTTCCCACACACCGTGCAGACGAAAGGCCGTTCGTCGGTGTGTGTCCGCAGATGGGATCGCAAATTATAGGCACGGGTGAAGCGCTTGGGGCAGAGATGGCATTGGAACGTTGCCGGATGTTTCTGGACCCGCTTGGAGTCGTTGAGGCTAGCACCCGGCCGCTGCGGATCCGCCAGTCCCAGAATATAGTTGCGGCTGTCGATAGACGAGGTAGACAAGCGCCGGTTGGATCGAGCTGGTGACGCCTCCCGCGAGCTCGGGTTGCTATGTGGCTGCCGACCCATGCTGTCAAATGGTGATAGCGACCGGGGCGATGATGGGGCGAGCGGCTCTAGGCTACTCGATGTTGACACCGGAGTGCGTGAGCGCGAGGCAGGGTTTGCGTAAGGATCAGATTTGCTACGCCCGCGGCCTGATTTTGAGATTAGTATTTGGCCCATGAGTGACCCTTTCAGAGGCTAGACTTACTACGCATGGGAGGAGGACTCAACGAGTCGAAATCTGCCGATGGTTTGGACAAGGAAAACGGATAATTCAGATCCCTGGATGGTGGTGCAAATTCGACATTGATCGAAGGGGGCGCCATTTGGGAGGCTTGACCTATGTCTCCAATCATGGCGTTTCCTGGAGCCATATTGACCACACCCTCGGTGCCATTACCATATATATCGTTGGTCGGAGGGGTAGGATACTGATTTCCTGGAGGGGCCGACACGTAGGGCATGCTCGGAACCATCTCCCCGCCCTGTTGAGGCATAAGCTGTGGGGAAATATACGGGCTGTGTCCAGGACTAAGTCCGGGGGCATGTTGCTGATGTTGATCTGACAACGTAAATGATTCGATTCCGAGCGCGTTATCAAAGAGACTCGGGTCATTTTGCGGGGCTAGGAGCGGCGAGGGGTTATTATCCACGCCGTCAAACGACTCATGCTGCGACAGATACGGGGAGTGGGCGGCGGAAGAGACCTCGGAGACCTCCGACGGCGCACGTCGGTGGCCTTGGAAGGCTACATTACTCATGACAGCCTGCCAGTCATTTCCAGTCATATAGGCAGCGGTGGCTGGGTCCAGGGAGGTGTGTCGGGAGTGTTGCGGGGTGTAGTAGGTGCCCGGTGTCGAGCTCGGCGGCGACATAGGGCCCGGGGAGGAGTGATGCGGCTGCTGCTGTTCCTGGGGCGACGCCGCCGACAGAGGTGACGGCATCTGGTTGACCAAATCGGCGGGATTAATGGCCTGATTAGACATCTGGGGGTCTAGCATCAGCGACGAGTCGTATTCGGGCGAGGTCACGCTGTTGGGGCTGTGGTTCTGGTAGACCCCGGAGAAGTCGAAGTCGGTGGGGTTGGAGTTCAACAGGTTGGAGAAGTTCCCCTCTGGGGGTGGTTGATGTTGATGCTGCGCCGACATGGCGGCGGACTGGTCGACAAGGCTCGGGTCGAAGTGCTGGGGTAGCTGGAGTTGATCGGGCGGGGCAAGTGTATGCGCGCCGGAGAGATAGGCGGCGTTGTAGGCGTAAGATTCGGAGGTTGGATCGTTGGTTGGGAAGGAGTTAGAGGAGAGGAAGGACGAGGAGACAGTGACGGAGGGATCCAAAGTCAAGGACGGATCATTGTATGGTTGTTGCGATTGTGGATGAGGGCTCATGCTGCGGTTTTTAGCACCTGCGGCAGGAGCTTCGGTCTCCTGAGAAGCCATGACGCGATGATTTGGATCCCAGAATAGATCCCACGCGAGCAGCAAGGCTTAGTTCCAGGCGATCGATGTATTTGGATTATGGTTGTGGGGGTCAGTCAAGATCGAGAGAGACCAGGAACGCAATGAACAAGTTAATGAATGAATGGGGAAATGAATGGCAGGAGGCGGTGTTGGTTGGGTTGAAGATGGGGGATGAGTGGTCAATTCCCAATACGAGGAGGAACCAAAACTTGGATTATATTGGGGAGGAAGGAGAAGAAATCAATAATAATAGAATAAAAAAAAATAGAATAAAAATTAAAAAACCAAGTCAAACCACACCAAGAAACTGAAGAAAGGAAGAAGGAGAGGAAGTTGGTTGTGTGAGAAAGTGCTGACAGTTCAACCTTGCGATTCAGCCTCGCGGGGGAAAAGAAGGAGATTGGGTGGAGGGGGGGCCCCTCTCCACTTTCTGATGTGGGAGAGAGGTGATGGTGGGAGGTAAGGGATAAATATGATGATGATGATGATAATAATAATAATAATAATAATCAAGATGATTAGGATGATTATTAGAATGATTTGAGGAAGAGGGAGAATGAGAGTGAGTGAGGAAGTGAAGAAGATAGAAGAAAATCGGATGGATTATTTTGTATGTACTTCGGGTTCTTTCTGCCCCTTCCCAATCCAGTAACTGCACGCCTGAAACTCGTGCCTGAATTTAAAGGTGCTTTTTCTAATGATTGAGAATTATAATAATAATCATAAGATAAATAATAAGTTAATAAATACCTAGATCAATCAATCAATAATCAGAATGTGATGGATTTCCTATTCGGTTCTCTCCAAAACCCCCAATGATTTGGTGATATACATAGACATTGAGACATAAGATAGATTTCAAGGCAGACTCCAGATCGACAACTGCTTCAAAATCATGGCGGAAAAAAACACTCTCTATCAGGTTTATACTTTGGTCACTGTCTTAAAATAAATCCCTTTGATCTTCATCACCTTTCTTCCTTCATAATTATAGAAACCATCATCATTCTACATCTAGAGAATGTCAGTCGGTAGGCATATTTCTTCATCGTTTTCGAACCAATTTAGTTGAATAAAAAAACTATTGATAATAATAAAAGCAAAAATAACAGGTAAAATAATCTACAAACAGTGGTGATTAGATACTGAACTATTGTTGAGAATAATAATCTATCATGATAAATTCACTCAAACAAGTTGAATCGTGCATGATTATATCCTCGAATAATAATCAATTCAACCAGAAATTATAAGTCTACAAAACATACTACAATAATTATAAGTAGTACCTACTACTATTTAAATCCAACAGGAGAAAAAACATCAAATAAAATAAAATAAGTTCCTTCCACTGTGCGAAAATCATCTCACTCTCATGGAGCCTCATGACTAAATCATGCCCTAACTGTCGAGTTTATATAGAATCAGCCTGACCAGAAACCATTCTCTTTCGGGCAATAAACGTTCATTAACTCCCAACCCCCCTCCCTATGGTGATGATTTACAATCCTTATTATCGTTGTAGCCTGTGATTCGACCAAAAAGAATGGAAAGAATGGAGCCAAGTGGGTTGTTTCGAAGAAGTTATTTGCACAGCCACCCCAGCTGAATGGCCATCCATGGATGGTCCCCTTTTTTAAGCCAAGGAAATTACTTAGAGGGGATGGAGGAGTCCCTTCGATATGAAACAAATTAATAATGAAAAATATATCAATTTAAAAAAAAAAAAAAAATTTAAAAAAAAGTCACCATGTAAGTAATAACCGCATCATCAGGATACTAGATGTATGCTAACTAGTATACATGTACAGGAGACTGGATATGAATGTTTTCTACATCTCCCCCAACGCACTGATACTTTCCCGCACTTGATCCGTATCATAATCCACCATCAGATTATCATGGCAGCTTGACCCCAGGCCGGCATTATCGACCCATGCCGGCTCCCAATAGTATATGCCTAACCCATCCGTTGTGCCGGCCACCACCTCGGCCAACTGCTGCAGGAAAGTTGTCTGGCCCGCTACGGAGAAAGGAATCTCCGACAAATCGGCAGGGAATGCATATTCTGGGTCAGGACACGCGACTGGCCAATTCGTCTCGACGACAAGGACGGGTTTCGCATAGGTCGACTGCAGGTTCGTGAGCGAAGACTGCAGGGCGTCGAGGGTGGCCGCCTCGTTATAGAACGGGTAGAAGGAGACCCCGATGAGGTCGAAGTCCGAGGCGACGAGCGTGCCGCTCGCCAGGACCGTGTCGTAGAAGTACTGCTGCGCATCCCAATCCCAGCCATTATCGAGATGGATCAAGATCTGCGGGGTGGGCGAGAGGTTGGAGTCCTTGACGCCCCAGGCGCCCGAGTGGAGGAGTTGGGCAATGTTGTCGTAGCTGTCGGTCGAGCCGAGGGGCCAGAGCAAACCATTCCGGATCTCATTGCCGATGGAGATCATTTCGAGAGGGATGTCGTTCTGCGCGAATGTGTTGCACACCTCGAGCGTGTAGTTGTAGACTTGCCAGGCGAGGGTGTCGATGTCACTCGTGGGCCAGCCAGAGGGGGTGGTCTGTCAACCCCAAAGAACATAAGTATATCGGCTTATTGATCTCTTGGTCATTATGGTGCAGGAGGGGGGAGGGCGGCTGTGACGAACCTGATGGCTGGGGTCTGCCCAGGTGTCGCTGTAGTGCAGATCGAGATAGATACTCATCCCGGCGGCCTGGACCCGTTTCGCCAGCTCGATATTGTAATCCAGATTGTACGAGCCGTCACTGGGATTCACCCAGAGTCGCTGGCGGATTGAATTGACTCCATTATCAGCAAGGATGGTTTCTAATGGCTGTGTTTCTCCGTTCAGGTTCTTGTATGCGATGCCGGCATCCTCTTCAATCAGTAGCGACGAGATATCGGCGCCACGGTAGGTGAGGGCTGCCGTAACTAAGAGAGGAAAGGTAGAGAAGAGCGAGAGGAACATGTTGGTTCATGGATGACCAGGTATGCATCGAACTCCCTGTGAGCTGGATGGATGGAGGGCAGTTTATACAAGAAACATCTGGTGGGGTGACATTTGTCGCATCTGGATAGATCGATATAAATAATTCCTCGAATGAGAAACAGCAGATGAAACATGGAGTCGCGGCGTAATTTAATCAACCTCGAACAACCGGAGAAATCCCGGGATTGGTGGATCTACAAATCACAGATCCAAATAAAGATCATCTCAGTTGATTCTGAGTTGGGATAGGATTGTCTGGATGTTTGTATTCTTCGCATCCCATGTATATTATGGATGCATCGCTCACAAGGCCTCTCAAAGGATCCCATTGAAGGTCATCAACATCATCATCGTCATCATCATCATCCAACCGAGGAGATCCAACCCCGTGAAAGGAACAATCGTCATCATCATCATGCATCCTCCTTAAACGGAGTACGATTGCCCCTCATTACATACAGAAATCACACAAACCCTCAAAAGGCAGATGTAGAACAGGAAAGGCCATATATATATGTGTGTATATATATATAGACACAAAAGTAGAGCCGAGGCCCCGATGGTGAACCAAAAAAAAAAAAAAGAAGATAGAAGAGAGAAACTCCCCTTAATCAGCTGTCAAAAGGCCCTGGAACGGGAATCCAAACAACATGAAATGAAAACCCACTAAATATACGTGCCACCAATGCGAATATATGTACAGGCCATGAATTAAAAACCGCCATCGCTGACCCAAAAAAAATGACAAGCCTTCGCAGGCCATTGTATGCCAAAAGAAAAGAAAAGAGAGCCAAAAAAAAAAAAAAGAGGAAATCCCAAAGAATAAATGATGTACATACAAAACCCAGAGCCCAGTAGAATGGAAGTCATGATATAAGGCGTCACTCCGGATAAGACGGAGATGGAGGAGAGGGGAAAAAATATGGTCGTGGCAGCTGAGGTGATAGAAGGGGCAACAGAAAGAACTTTTCTGACCCTCAGTCGGAAACTGAATATGCTAGGTAGCTCAAGATTTCGAGGGCTGGCTGCTATGAAGGGTTGGCTTCTGAGAGGTAGGCTTCTTTTTACCGATAACAAGGACTTCCTCTTCGGAATCATCATCAAACTCCTCTTCATCGTCGCAATAATACCGTAGCTCGTCATCCTCTCCCACTCGAGGGCTTATTGGTCGGGCTTTGACTGTCTCGCCGGTACGAAGAATCGATGGGACATGAGCGTCGCACTCTTTATCCCTATGAAACCCTTCACCCGAAAGAGAGGACGCACCCGAGACCACCGAGGGAATACTCGGGTGCGATGTGCTTTGTGACATTCCACTGGTATAGTCGTCAACCGAGGACGAAGATATAGTTGCAGCCGATGGAGGGGAAGTAGTCAGTCCTCCAGTAAGAGGTTCAACGGGAGCAGTGTCTTTAGGAATCGGCTCGCTACCTCTGCGAGGAGCCGGCTGGGCCCCGTCGTTGTCCATTGATTCGACATCATTTCTCCGATGACGGAGTAGAGACTCCTTGGTGAGGTGAAAAGAATCTGTAGAGGCCTTATCCGAGAGTTGCTGAGAGCGATTGCGACGGTGCCCTGGAGGTACAGATAGGGAGTTCTGCGCCCGCGGAGTTGATTCTTCGGGTAATAAATTAGAATGGTGACCGACTACAGAGGCGACAGTCAATGCTAAACTGGGCTCAGAGTGGCTATCCCCATCCAAAGACCTTGATTCGGAGACGGATCGGCCTGAGCGCCGTTCTGTTGTCTGCAATCCTCTGGCTAACCTGCGGCTAGCACCACCGAACAGGCCGCTGACATTAGTCGTCCCTGATGATTCCACACGATTCGTAGCCCCTGTGCGTCGGGACTGAGGGAAGGCGAAACTGGTGTCAGATGGCTTCACAGTTTTAGCGGACTCGGCCGTAGATAAGGTAGAGATGGCCCGCTCAGGAGGACCAGGACGGGGGGTGCGGTCATGCAAGGATTCAAGATCGAGTGGGCCTTCCTGGAAGTACGATGTCTGGTCTTCTCTCCCAACTGGACTTGCGGTAACACTCTGTGACAAGGGGTGCTCGCCATCCTTGGTCAATCGAGAACTGCGAGGGAAGAACTCCTGATCTCCTCCAAGGCTTGCACGACGGTTATCCCAGAGATATCTCCCAAACGAGTTGCTGCTAGATGTAGACGTGGACTCCAGGGAGGGTGCTGCACTGGGCGTCCGTTTCCGACCATCCTTTTCCTTAGGTGCCTTCCCAGTTAAATAATTCGACCACTTAGCAACATTCGATCGTACCCTTTGAATGAACGGAACTTTGCTAACGGCCGAGGTAACTTCTTCATTAGAGACTTCGATCCTCTTTCCTTTGCTCTGGTATCCTGGATCTGTCTCTTCAATCCAATTCCTCGGACTCGGCAAGCCAGATAAGACCCAAGGATGATGTTTAATCTCCTTGACCGTGATGCGCTTGATGGGGTCTTTCGTCAACAATCGCTTTAACAGATCGTACAATTCGTCATCAATTTCCTCGTAGGCTAATTCGTCTTCTCGCCGTTTACCGCTGTTCACGTAGCGGGGCCATTGACTGGCACTGTCAGGCTCTTCTTCAACGGGGGCCAGGCGTTTCCGTGGGATGAACACCTCCTTTTTAACAATAGTTTGAAACATGCTGTACTCATCGTCGGAAACGAATGGTAAGCGCCCGAAAATCATTCCGTAGAGTGTTACACCCAGAGACCAGACATCGATGGCACCCGTGATTCGAGGAATCGAACCAAGAGAGTCCACGAAGTCTTCGCCCGTATAGCATAGCTCAGGCGCATAGAAGGCGGGAGTGCCAACGGTCTTGGACAGCTCTCGCGCATCATCGAGTTCGGTCGCATCCGTCTCGCCTACCTGCTCTTCATCTTCGTCTCTGATTGGTCGGCCCAGATACGATACTCCAAAGTCCGATATCTTCACGCGATAATTGCTAGTCACGAGAAGATTCGCAGGTTTGATGTCACGGTGAATGATACCTTGATAGTGTAAATATTCGAGACCAAGTAAGGAGTCTCGAAAAGCGTTTCGGGCTTCGTTGAAAGTGAGACAAGGAACGAAGGCCATATCGTCGTCCTCGGGTAACCATTCGGGTTCCGACGGAGCATAGCCATAGCTGCTTGATGCGGTGCTAAACCGCCGTTCGAAGGGGTAATCTGCATAGGCTCCATACATACTCCCTTCTACTGCAGCCAATGCCGAATCGTGAGTGGATGCGAAGGAATGACTGGGTGAAGCCTGAAGGTCCTCCTGGCTTATCATTGAGCGACTGGGTGTGCGAGAGATTGTCAATCCGGGCTCCATTTCGTCGTCTGATTCTGCTCCGTGCTCCAGACTCCAGGCGGGAATAGGGCCTTGCTGAAACAAAGCGGCTTGAGCTTGACGACGTTCACGCGCCTTTTCCCGTTGCCGACGAAGATGTTGTGCGGTTCGTATGTATTGCTGGCTCTCCTCCATAAAGGAAGGCGAGTCTGGGATGCTAGCCTTCTCACGCTCCAACCTGAGCTTGTCGACATGCACGATCTCCCTTAGGCCTCGGCGCCGCCAAATGATTTCACCATTTTCTATATACTCCAGAACAATGTAAACCTTCTGACGGTTCGGGTCATCGATGACCTCAAGCAAGCTGACCACATTGGGGTGTCGTGCCTTTTTCAGGATTGCGACTTCTTTCTTGACTTTGTCTTCAGGATTACCCAACTTTCCCAGGCGACGTCGCTTGGAATATCTCTGTACAATTTTGATAGCAACTTTTTGGCGTGTCGCAACATGCCTACCCAGCTTCACTTTTCCATGCTCGCCACGTCCGAGTTCCTCGAGGATCTCATACTGATTGACAACCTTGTTTCCAGTCACGACATCCCGGTCTACTTCAGCGGTGTGAGTCCTATAGAACGAATGGTGTTAGCAAATGCACTAGGGCTTCTATTATGTGATCGGGCAATGAAATATTTGCTTACTCTTTTGGAGGTGGAAGGTGGGTGGGATGAAGAGAGGGACTGCCGCCTTGACTTTCGTCGTCTGACGCAAAAGGGGTCGACCGCGGGCTTCTGAAAGTAAACAGACCTGGACTGGAAATCGGAGTATTTCCCGCAGTCCGTGATGCCCGCACCGGACCTACACGAGATACCGACTCCGTGCGCGAGGGGTATGAGCTTCGGGTACGGAGAAACGGAGGTTGATAAGTAGGATGTATCTGAGATTGAAGAACGGCGTAGGATTGATCGGGGTAGACGGGATAGTCGGAAGGTTGGTCAAACTGTGCAAGTCCCGACAATCGTCGCGGAAGAGGGCTTCTACTCCAAAGGCCATGATCTGACCGAGCATCGACAACTGTATCCTCGTTTAGTGCCTGGAGTGAACTTGACGATGTTCGAGTGGACGGCGACCGGGAGGTATTCGAGGAATGGTAAAGGTGGGAATATACATGACGCAGGGCCGCCGATCCATCTGCGAGTTCACTCGGGATGGATAGTTTGGCGGTTGGCGGTTTGGCGACCGTTTGCTTTGAGTCGACTTCGGATGATGTTTCCGAGGGTTCGTTAGCTTTGTCGGAGGGCCTTATGGGAGAATTATCTCCGAGTTGTCCATTCCGGCCAACGAAATTGATGGAATCCTCCAAACCAGACACCGAAGGGTCCCGGTCAGTCATTTTCATCTCTTCAATTATCCAGAACCAACTCGGTGAGAGTTGCAACGGAGCATCCTCCTATTACCCGCCGTCTCTTTTATTTCCTTGTTGATGAACTCGACGGTAGGTGGTCCTTTTATTTATCTTCACTTTTTCCCCCTCCTCCCTAGGCCTTGTACCCAAGACGTTCTTTTTGAATTTTAGGACGAGCTGGCGACAAGCTCCGATAGGACGCACGAATGAGCCAGCATTACTTTCCGTTGGTGACTGGGGAGATCGCAATGACAGCCATGCAAGTGTGGAGGGAAGGACCGTGTTCCGGACAGCGGCGTGGTGACGGTGAGGAATATGTCCGCGCAATAGACTTGTTACAGCACCAGGATGCAGTCGATGAAGAAATTGATCGGTACAGATGCAAGGGCGAAAAAAAGGGAGGCGCTTGCGTCTTTCCTTCCCTTCTTCTTCTTCTTCTTTTTTTTTTTTTGGACGGGACCAAAGGAGTGTGTCTAAGTATAATATGCAGGGAGCGGGTGTGTGGTAGTACCTATATACGAGGGAGAATATATAGGGGGCTCCCGAGGGCAAAAATGAAGACACCGACAAGGTTGAGAGAAAATGAAGCTGTATAATCAAAGTAATTAAGAACAGAAGAGAATAGGGGAAAGAAAAGAAGAGAAAGAAGAAAATTAAAGGAAGGATGGTGTGGTCTGCAACAGGAAAGTGTAAATCGAAGAAGAGGCCGACGGGGAGAAAAAGAAAGAGGAAGGAAGGGTTTAAAGGTGGTGTGGACGGAGGACGATGATGGAGGAGGAGGAGGAGGAGGTAGTAAAAGAGGGACGATGGATGACGATGGTGGTGTGTTGTAAGGTAAGTTTGGGAGAGTCAAGAGGTACTGTAGGTAAGGTAAGGTGGTTAGGTATAGTAATTTGTTGGTAAGGTAAAAAAAAAATAAATAAAAGGTAGGGTACCTAAGGTATGGGTAAGTATGGGTGGATGGATGGAAGGGCTTTTCTTGTCAGGTGGATGAGTGGAGGATAGTACTAGTACAAATACAATTATTATCATCAGTACCTGAATCATCATCATTATTATTTATTTCTTTTTTATATAATTGTTTTAAAGATAATAATAATAGTTCGAGAATCATGGGAAGGGGAGGGGAAATGGTAATTAAAACTACTACTTACCTAGGTACCAATGATCTTTACTATTAGTATTACCTGATGAACTTGAGAAGGTAGGAGGTATCTTATCTTGTACAGAGTGGTAAAAAGTTGACCAGGATTTCCAGAGAAAGAAGGGGCAAAAAAAAAAAAAAAAAGTATTTATGGAATAAGATTACTTTTTGGTGGGGACCTCTAACTGGCTGGGTGAAGATTCTCAGACTCTGGATCATTAATACCTATTATTTGTATGATCTTTTTCTTTCTTGCCCCCCTCCCTCCGTCCCTCTTTTGATTTTACTACCTCCTGGTGACAATGATATGGTTGTAATCAGAAACATAATGAGAATGGCCTCAACTCTGTGTCCTCATTATTCTTCAAATTAGAAAATCCAGTTTAAACTAATTATCCCACCTAACCTCTTCAACCAGCAAGCATAATGGGGTATGTTCCTGTTCTTGTTGATTGATATGGATGGCGTTGATCGTTCCTCTATTAGTGCCGTATTGTCATGGCTTCGTACTCGTCATTGCGCTACTGGTATTCAATGTTATTCGGCCGACCATCCGGACAGTGGGTTTCGGTGTTGCCAGTGGTTGAGACCGTCAATCAATCTCTTAGCATTATTATTATTGTTATTATTACCTAGGTATAAAGGTAGGTAGGTTGTCTTATTGTTACAACAACCAAAAGAATATCATTACAGTCTAGTTACTAACGGGTCGATTCACCGGTAAAATGGTTAATTTCCAACTAGGAGATCTATACTATGATTAGTTAGTAATTGAGAAGACATTGAACGGTGGATGTTTAGACCCTCAAAAATAATTCTGTTTAAGTGAGTCTACTTGCGTTACTTGGAACACGAAGTTGAAGGGGAACCGAAGGAAAAGTTAAAAATTGTAGGGGTGAAAAAAATTAAAAATTACCTAGATAAAATTCACAACATACCGAATGCGCAAAAAAAAAAAAAAGAGAGAGAGAGAGAGACAGAGGGGGACATAAAGACAAAAAGAGAAACCAAAAAAAAAAAAACTCCAAGCCCAGTGGCGGATTTCCATACTCGAGCATCCACTCTGAGGGAGAATTACGTCGAGGACTTTTCTTCCCGTCCACTGTTCGGACTTCCCTTCCCCCTTGCCTTCACGATGGGGAAGACGGGAGAGACTCCGGCCTCGCAGTAGGAAACAGTAGTCATAACTGTGTAGCACTCCGTAGTTAGCAGAAGGGGGGGCTGTTCCTTTCCTCTTCCTACCCTGGTCTTCGCGCTCCCTCCCCGAAACGCGGTGGATATCGTCAATCCATTCCCGTTAACTAATATTTAATTTTGATTATTTAGGTAGGTATTAATACAATCTTTAATCTTGAGTTTTTACTCAGTAATTCTGGAAGTCAAACTATCCGGTCCACCACTCGCTGCGTGTCATCTTATCTCCCTCAGCAGTCGAATTCCATCATGACACCTGTCAATCAAGGGAATGGTATCGTTGGATCTTGGGTGTTCCGTGGATCCAATGTCTAATCCCTTTTTCACCTCCCAGGCATTAATTACTTTCTTTCTTTTTCTCTCGAAAATTATTAGCTAATTAAGCCCAGTCTGGCCCCATTCTAGCCTGCTCTGGTCCCTCCTGATCATCTTTCTAGTGTTTCCACAGGGCCTAGGTATCGAGGCATGTCTGTGAACTCATTTAGGAGGTCTATACGGAGTAGAAACACCCTCTATATTACATAGTATACATAGTACCCTCCGACTATAACATTAAAGGACAGTATTAAAGGCATGATGGGCCTTGGACCAATCGCACGTGAGTTTGGGCTCGGACAAGTAGACTTGAAGGGGGTCTGTGTTTTTTTAACGGGTTCACATCCACTCCAGCAGGTATGGGCCTGTCGGAGGAATTCCTTACCATCATCCACTGCGGGGGAAAAAAGAAGTCATGATGTAAAAAAAAAAAAAAAAAAAGAAAAGAAAAAAAGGAGTACCTAGGAGAGAGAGGAGAGAACCAGATGTTATTAGGCAACGTTCTAAATCATACTTACGCTGACTGGACCGGAATTCGGGATAGGATCCTAACCCTAGATCCCCCATGGTATACAATCCCAAGGTTCCGCCGCGCTGGCCTACCTCCCCTAAAGACACCTATTCGTCGGCTTGCCAAGTCTTAAGGGTTAGAACGTCATCGATACTGACCTTCAGATATACCTACAATTATTCCTTGCTTATGTGTAGCAACCTGATCAGTCCCACGAGGCGTGGCTGATTTAAAGCAACCTTCTTCCGTGGCGCCTCCAACTCGGCTTCATCAATCAGCGTTCTTCGGGTTTGATGTCAAATCCCCCTTGATTGGTGAACGGGATTCAACCAAGCTGACGGGGATACTCTCCAACCTATAAGTATGATTCCTTCCTCCTTCCGACCTCTGTAAGGTAGGTAGTGGTAGGTCCGGAGGTACATAGTAGGACATACTAACCTAACATCAGCGGAGCTGAGAGTTTTTTTGGGAGGGGCGACACACTGAGCCATCGCCACGCCAAGGAGAACGGGGGTTCAAAGAGGTCAGATAATTATTGTTCTTCCAATTAGAATGGTCCACTGTTTTAGTGGACGTTTTTCATTGGAGTGGCATGAATATTGGCGTGCATCGATTGCTCTTTGGCCGCTTGTCCGATTACGTCATTGAAGCCCAACTTGTTTGGATGATACTACCGAGTAGTATATTATTATAATTATTATTATTATCATCTATCATTGCTTTAATACTTGATGAACTTCTCAACCAAGCAGATTGCATGATGCGGTCTATGAAACTCTATTACAATCTCATTTAAACCTCGGTGGAGGTAAAAGTAATCCGCCATTATAATTGTGTGTTTATCTGCCATGACCGGCTAAACACAGGCATGCCCGGCGGAGATGAAATCCCATTGACTAGGATATTTTTCCATTGTCCATACGACGCAGTAGATCCCGTCTCCCGACTGAACACGGCGTCATCCATGTCAATCCAATCATGGCGCGCATGATAGAGCGGCGGGATCTGCGCACAGAACAACTAAACGACCCGCAAATTTGCCTCTGAAGAGATAATGCCCGTTTCAAGTCCATACCATCGATGATTCCCTTCGTCATTGGCGAACGTTACATCTTTATTCGGAAGGGAGACAGGGGACGGGGGGACGGAAGCAAGCATCACAATACCACCCCTATACAGTTGGTAAGAATCCGCTGCGCCCACAGATTATGCCAAATCGAGTATCCTGCAGGTTGACTAAAGACTGCGAATGTGATGGTCATTGGCCTCTGGTTTATAAACCAAGCTTTTTGGCGTCACCATACGGAGCGCAAACAGGATGTACAAAATTACGTCCAGCCACCAATCTCTCCTGAAGTTATGTCAGGAGTCATACAGGATATGTTAGGTAGATACCCTCGATAGATTCATTGCATCATTATTGTATATATATATATATATATATATTTATTATTATTATTATTATTATTATTAATAATATAGGAAAAGGCAGCCTTAGACTTTCCAGAGTCAGTGAATGGATTTACTGATTGATTACCTGGATACTCAGTCTAATGTAGACAATCTGACCCCTAGCCCGGAATGGTGGAATATCCCCAGTTACACCAATCCAGCCTCACATCCTGGCTTCATGATTCAAGACATCTTTTACATATCTCACCCTTCCCTGTCGTTGCGGCCCAGCCTCTGGGTTGACAATGCTCGGGCCATCATCATTTAACTCCCTTTTCATTACTTAGTACCCCCCCTGCATGTTCCCTCTCCAATAGTCCCACAACAGGTTACCAGCAGACTGCGCCCCAATCAGATGCTTTTTGGATACGAGATCCGCCTTTCAGTCAGCGTCGCTTGGACGTAGGATCCTAGATCGCTGATAGGTAAACCCTGCGCTTTGCTAGCCCCCAATACGGGAAGAGAGCTTGGGCCCAAGCGCTGGTCAGATCATCCCAGGGACCTAGTGGAGGAGTTCAGGTAACTAGCCACTTGCCTGAACCTCAGCCGTCAGCAAAGAGCGGCGCGGCGGGTGTAATTTCAACGACGCCCATTCCCTGTTGAATTGCTGAAAGAAAGTTCTGACGAACCACCCGTCCTGTGCTGCAACCTGTCGCCTCCTGCATCTAGTAAATGTAGTGGGAGGAGGGGCGGTCCAACGCCGTGATACGGTGGTTCACCCGGCGCAAAACCGGTTGTTTCCGAAGAGGATTTCTTAATATCTCTTACCATGCTAAAGCAAACAACGCCGATGGATGTCTTCCTACGTATAAAAGGAGTCGATATCTTGTCGACATGGGTGTTCGGGCATGAAATATCGACTACCTCAGTGACTATAATACCGCTTTATATCACCGGTCGGTGGTGGCAACTTCTCACCATCCTATCTGTCTCTCAGCATCTGGACACAGGCCATCGTTAGATCGGTTTGCTTTCCCGTTCTGCCGTGCAAATCCCCGTCCCACTCCCTGTCGCGGGTGGATCAGGAGACCGGTGAATATGACAGGATAACCTGGATGGCGAGAATCTTCCAGGAGTGGTAGTCTTGACACCATGGGGATCCGTCAGACGGTGGTGTAACCTAACTTCCTATAGTAGTCATCTTATACACCATCCATATCCCGTCGATAACCTGGCCTGGTTTGGCGAGTACATATCATCCGTCCATAGAACGAGGGTTCTATAGATTAACCCAAGATCATGAGGAAGTTTTTATCCTGGAAAATTCGACGAATGCGGCAGACACAGTAGAAGTCACAACCAAGAATTATAACCTGCTGCCTATCAATATAGGATGTCGTCGGATAGAATAAGAATACCTTAGATACCTACCTACTATAACAACAACAGCAATAATAGTACCGAGAATTATATCGTCACCCTATAATCGTGTTACTCTCCTAATTCGGACAGCGACATGAAGTGGCTAAACAACTAACTCAACTCTCTACTTTCAGCATGTGAGGATACCTGGGGGTGTATGTTGTTCGTTTGAGAGAATCGCATCTACTATTAACTAGGCGTATATTGTCCGAAACTGGAGCGGGATGATGATGAACATGGGCGGGGCAGTTCTACTGTCTACATAGGGCTTAGGGTTGAGGGTTAAGATCTGTCCGTCTCCTTGCGTAACTTAAACCTTCGATGCGAAAGAATGTGTCAAGCCTGTCGATCAGTCAGTCATGTCAGTCATCTCCATTCAATCAAACAAGTTCGCTCGTCTCGGAGGATATAAATCATTCCCTATATTAACTCAATATATACTTTCTTGATTTTCCTGTCTCCATCGCCTTCGACCCATGGATGTGCATCCGGGACGGCGTAGTTGCCAGCGCAACCGCCCGTGTTTACGCCAGCGTCCATCCAAGTGGCCCTACCCCTCAGCGAATCGGCGGCTGCGTTGCTCTGCCCAGAACAGCTGCAGTGCCGAATGTGACGATGTTATTGATTAATTTCATCATCAATTAGCCTTCCTCAGATCTAGATTCGCTGCGGATCGGCCGTGCTTGAGATGCTGCCTGGGTGTTTACACTGCAGTCTTTCTATCCGACTGATTCAAGAGTCCCCCGCCAGAACGTTCTCTCCCCTCATGTTCTTTGTCCGACGACGACGACAACAACAACAACAGACTCTCGTCGTTGTTCTCTACCATTGAAATAATTCCTGTTGATAAACAAATCTTTACCTTTTCTGTAATTCTGCCTATATCTTCTCCATGTTGGCAAACCTGGCCCCCCAGGCCTATCTTCCCTGAATCGTCGTGACGAGCTAAAATCCGACGATCTCTCTCGATGCATCACGGTCAATCCTAGCCAGTCCATCATACTATCTTCTATTCTCGGATTCCCTGCGAGCTGATTTCCATTTCCCATGGATGATCGGCTACGTCGAACAAAGGCCAGGGCCGTCCGCGTCAATTTAACGTCGACCCTCTTTATGGTTTCCCTTCTCGTCGGATTGACCTCCGCTTCCATCCCATACACACCGTCCCATCTTCTGTACGCACCTAACCATAATGGTTCAGTTGCGTACCTCCTACGGCCGAGCGATTCCAGAGAAGATGCAGTCGAGTTCCTATCGTTGAACATCTCGGGGAATGTCGATACTGCCGAAGCCCACTACACAACCTTGCTGGATGAAGCGCCCTTTCAGACAAATAACCAGACATCCACCTTCATTCCGGTCATTGATCAACATGGTGTCATCAAAGTATATGCAGGGGACTGCCAGAACCCAGCAGGCTCCAGTACCCTATGGCAGTTTGATCCAGATACCCGCAGTTCTACCGGCAATGGAACATGGGAGAGCTTTGCCATAAATGAAACCAATGGTCCGAATAACACCAATGGGCCCAATTTTCTCTCAGTCGGATTTTCTTACGCTCCCTCAAACACCTCGGACAGCTCCGTTTTCGCCTTTGGGGGTATGTGCCCATTTCCGAGTAGCCTGGGATTGGGCTGGACAGCCTCCGCAAACTACTCCCAATCAATGGTAGTCTTGGATCCTCCTGGACGTGGCGAAGGGACATCATATCAATTTTCCACCACCGGTGACCGTGCACCCCCGATCCCGGAAGCCGGATTCGCAGTTGTCCCACTCCAAGCGACATATGCACATACTTCCAAAGGAGACCTGCTGCAACAACAGGATTTCCTGTTGATTGGTGGTCACACTCAGCAGGCATTCCTTAACATGTCACAACTGGCAGTTTTTTCGCTTCCGCAGAACAGTTGGAGTTTTCTCTCCGTGAATCCTGCCTCGGAAATAGACAAAACTGAGCTCGCTGTTCGGAATCCTCCCATTATCGAGCCCAGGTCTGGCCATAGTGCGACTATGTCTCCGGACGGAAGTAAAGTAATTGTGTTCGGGGGATGGGTGGGTAATACGAATGTGCCTGCGGAACCTCAACTAGCGATTCTAGAGCTCGGAGCGGACTATACAGGATACGGTAAGTGGAGTTGGAAAGTACAGTCTATGAAAGACTCTGGGATGGCAGCAGGGACCGGCATATATGGGCATGGCGCCACCATGCTTCCCGGTGGTATGATGATGATTTCAGGCGGTTACAGCATATCGTCGCCATCGAGCAAACGTTCTATCATTGGTTCACAATCGAACTCACAGGTTTACCTCTACAATGTCACCTCGGGGAGTTGGTCACCCTCCTACGCAAACCCTGACACAAGAGCCTACCGAGAGACGACTGATGCTCCTTCCGTCTCTAAGACGGCATCCAGTATGTCTTCGCGAAAGGCTGGCCTGGGGGTTGGTTTAGGGGTAGGGATTCCCGTTGCCGCCGGGGGAATATTTTTCGTCTGGTACTACTGTCGAAGACGACGAGTGCGTAGCACACGAGACAAGGAGCTTCGCAAGTTGGCTCTCAGTGCGGAGCGGGATCACTATTGGACTCAAGAGGATCCTAATATGGCCAGTAGCATTCGCAAGCCTCAGATGCAGGAAACAGGGACGAATGATGATTACCCATGGAGCAATAACGATCGTGGGTTCAAGCGAGGGCCCCCTCAATGGCATGAAACCGGAGACAGTAATGCTGAAAGGGTACGACTTCTGATGGGGAATCCCAGTCCAACAAAAGGCAAACATTCAGTCCTCAACGCAAAGGTTTATCGACCGCCCGCACAATTCCACGAGTACAGGCGAGGCGATGCTACAGGGGATATTCACCCGATTGACGAACGTGAAGAAGAGGATGCGGAAAGCCCTGAGATACGTGATCAACATGACCCCTTCCGAGACTCCGCCTGCATCAGCCCCCAAAGTACATATACTGGTGGTGATCGGTATCCTGCAGCACCTGGTATCGCTACAGTATTTGCCGCCGGTCTTGGAATTAGTGATGATGGACGCTCTTCTTCCCCCGAGAAGGATAATCGTACGTCGTCCAACCTCTCCGACTCATCGAGTTCGGCCAAGTCAATCAATCAACCTCGCCAGTATAAGTCGCCTAGCCTACAAAGCAGCGGACGGGAGTCGCCAGAAAAGCCAAGCTCCTCGTCGTCTCACGGCCGGGAGATACGGAATCGACCGGATAGTGCCACGCTGGCCCAGGAGAAACGATACTCCTCCGACTCATACTCTACCGCCTACACCTCCCTTTCTCAGCGGCAGGCAGAAGGGGAGCACCTCCTCATCGATGGTCCCGAGCCATCAACCCCGGTGGAGATGTTCTCCAAACCCCTCACCTTACCTAGACCACGGGCCTCTGAATGGATTGGAAATGTCCGACGAGTGCTTTCAGTTACCCGACGACGGCCCTCTACAGACCAAACCTTCAACACTGCCACTGTTGCGTCGGGGGTTGATCGACAAGGCTCCATACTCATTAAAAAGTCCTCCGACTCAAGCTATGATTCTAAGCTTCTTCCTCGGCGCTCTGTCAGCGCCGCAGCGGAACTCTTCCAACGAAAGCAAGGTGCGAGGGACTGGGGTGCCGGTAATCGAGTTTCCCGCGAAACGAATGCATCTTCGCTTCTCACTGCACGTGATGATCTCGCCCTTGACGGACTCGTCAGCTTCGACGACGATGACGCCGACTGGGACGTTGAGGGCGCGGCGGAAGGTCGACGCGTCCAGGTCACGTTCACCGTGCCCAAGGAAAAGCTGCGTGTGGTCAATGCCACGGCTGGCGATATGGATGGACTTTCGGTATCATCCATCAGCCGAAACAATAGCGATGCACGAGATGATTAAATGAGAGGAATTTTGGTTCAATTGCTGTTATTGTTGTTGCTGCTTTATTTCCCAGCGTATTCGAGCAGCTTGTCTGTATGAGTGATGATGATACTCCATTCGTTATTTTGAAGGTAGATTGATATCCCCTGTTGAGTACATGGTCTTCGTTTGTTTTTTTTAGCTTTGGTTTCTTGACTGTTTTATTATCGAGATTTTTTAAAGGGGAGATTGAGATTGTCCTGAGCAGGTAAATATATAGATCAATTCAAACTGGTCTCTAGATATACTTCAACGACGTAAGCGTAGCAACGTAAAGTAGTCTCCTCATGGATTGTTTCAGATTTGGAACTGAAGATACGCAAGACGGAGGACATGAGAAGAGTAATGATTATTTTAATCCAAGATGATATTGTTCTATAGATACCATGGAACGGGAATACACGGCCACTTTTATTCAACCCGGAAGAAAAGGACATCACAAATGAATCATAAACAGCATAAATAATACTCTAGAGGAATAAGACGGATGGTAAAGTGAGGGAGGGAGGTTTAGGCGTTATTATTGGTGATGGAGCCAATAGTTGGACGAGTGGGCATGGTCTTGGGCAGCGGAGGGAGCAGAGTCTTCGCACTTTCCCTAGCAAACTGGGCCATGAGGGCATCCATGACGACGAGTGCGGACATAGTCTCGACAATGGGAACAGCGCGCGGTACGACGCAAGGATCGTGACGGCCCTTAGCCTCGAGGACACCCTGCTCGAAGGCGTAGGTGGAGGTGGTCTGAGCCTGGCCGATGGTTGCGGGGGGCTTGAAGCCGACGCGGAAGTAGATACTGGCGCCGTTCGAGATGCCTCCCTGGATGCCACCGGAGTTGTTGGTGCTGGTAGTGAGACGCTGCTTGGTGGAGGAACCGGCGGTGCCGTTTTGCACCTCGACCTCGCCGGCGACGAAGGGGTCGTTGTGGATGGATCCGGGCACTTCGCAGCCGCCGAAACCGGAGCCAATCTCAAAGCCCTTGGTTGCGGGGATGCTGAGCATGGCGTGCGCCAGCTTGGCCTCTAGCTTGTCGAAGCAGGGCTCGCCCAGTCCTACAGGCACATTGCGGATCACGCAAGTCACGGTGCCACCGATGCTGTCGGAGTTGTCGCGGAAGTGCTCGATCACCTTGGTCATGCGGTCGGCGGCCTGGGTATCCGGGCAGCGGATGGGGTTGAACGAGTCGACGGTGGGGCGGTCAATTTTCTCGATGAGATCGAGGAAGGCCGGGTTGGTCGAGGGGGTCGGGTGTTCGGGGGTGGGGGGGAAGAGATGTTCGTTGCCAACGGAGGAGACAAAGGCGACGATCTCGACGCCGTGCGAGAGACGCAGATACTTCTCTGCGATAGCACCAGCAGCGACACGACCTGATGATCAATATTGGTTTCCTGTTAGTGTGACTCATTCTTTTATGTCGAGGCATGTTTTGAATTGCTCACCAATTGTTTCACGAGCACTGCTGCGACCACCACCACTGCTGGCCTTCACACCATACTTCTCCAGATAGGTATAATCGGCATGGCTGGGACGAGGGTAGAGGTCCATGGTGCTACCGCCGTAATCCTTGGGCCGCTGGTCCTCGTTGCGCACCATCATGCCGATTGGGGTACCAAGGGTGACACCGAACTCGGTGCCGGATTGGATCTCAACACGGTCCTTCTCATTGCGAGGGGTGGTCAGGGCGCTCTGACCAGGACGTCGTCGGGTCATCTGGGGTTGGACATCATCCTCTGTGAGTTCCATTCCGGGGGGGCAGCCATCGACAATGCAGCCGACAGAGCGGCAGTGGGATTCACCATAGCTGTAGACAGAGAATCGATTAGTAACCAAAGATCCAAGATATGTTAGAGATAAGGACACTTACGTGGTGACCCGGAAATAATCTCCCCACGTCGACATGTTGAGTCAATTGAGGATCTGAGAGAGAAAGAGAGGAAGAGAGAGGGAGAGGTTTGGTGTTCGAGAAGACGGGAAGGGAGAAAATTGGCGGAAAGAGGAGGGGTATTTGTGGAACGAACGAGTCAGCGAACAACAGACAAACCCCTGAGACGATGTTCAACCAGCAGCTGAGCCAGAGATTCCCTTTTTTTTTTTTTTTTATCCAGCTGAAGATTAAAAAAAAAAGAAAAGAAACTCAGGTCAATCAATCAATAGTGCCGTGAATGTGGATCTTCCATCTCGAACCCGCTCGGGAGATTCAGAAAATTCTGCCAGCCTGAGGCAGCAACCTGCCGTAAAGGGGTTAGCTCCCGGAGATCGCCCGATCCAGACCTCTGATTGGTCCCAATATCGCTGCGATCGCCCCGCCTTGTGTATGCTTAGTTACCGTACTGTGTCAATACACGTGATGTAATTTACTTTCCACTTTGGGAATTCTCCAACTTCCGCGGAAGTCATCAACTTCATTATTATTGATTTAATAAAAACACCTCCCTCTCCCAATGCTCCCGTTCATTCGACCCCTCCGATGTCGACCAAGTCGACCCTTTCTCACTCAATGCACCCGGTTCAACTCCTCCTCTTCCTCCCACGTGTTCCCGCATCTCGCCAGCCGCCAATCTGCGCAGCATCAAATATACCAGTCCCTCTCCACCGATCCCTATGTCAATCTCTCCATTGAACATTTCCTTCTCCAACATACGCCTATTGATTCTAGCATCTTGTTTCTCTACGTCAATCGTCCCTGCGTTGTGATCGGCCGCAATCAGAACCCATGGCTTGAGACGAACCTCCAAGCCATCTACAATGATCGCATTGAATCAACTCCCGACGAGAACGAAGTCCTTTACGTCCGACGACGATCCGGTGGCGGTGCCGTCTTCCACGATGAGGGTAACCTGAACTACAGCGTAATATGTCCCCGCACTTCGTTTACGCGAAACAAACACGCCGAAATGGTTGTGCAAGCCTTGCACCGCATTGGTGCAACCGACACGAGGGTCAATGACCGCCACGATATCGTCATGTCATCCGACAAGGACACCCAACCCCGCAAGATCTCTGGGTCAGCATTCAAATTGACCCGCCATCGTGCCTTGCATCACGGAACCTGTCTGTTAGATTCGCCCCACATCGATGGACTGGGTTTTTTCCTGAGGTCGCCTGCTCGGGACTATATCAAGGCCAAAGGCGTCGAGAGCGTGCGTTCTCCTGTGACGAATGTGTCAACTGTCTTCCCCGAAGGCTTTGGGGCCTTTTCGGTCCGATCTGTCATCGATAAGATCATGGAGGAATTCGCCCATCTGTACAATGTCAGCCCCGATGCGGTGCGTCGCGCACAGCGTGCACACACCGATGAACCGGAGTTGTTTTCTGGGGAGAATTGGGTTGCCGGGTCAGTTGGGGATTCCCAGGGCTATGGCGAACCGGAGATTCAAAAGGGAATTGATGAGCTCAGAGTAAGTTGCTTGGTCCGGTTTTTCAATGCTAGTTGTAATATGCTCACCACTACAGTCGTTGGAGTGGAAATACACGCAAACTCCGCAGTTTACATTCTCTACTTATCCGATTGAAGATGACCCGCGGGAGAGACCGTCGCTGCCAGCCTCTCTCCCTCCATCAGTAAGCTCTTACTCGCACAGCTTATTTGATGACCTCTTACTGACTGGACGGACCAAACAGACAAAAGTATTTCTCCGTCTCAAACATGGCGCCGTCGTTGAGAGCCACATCTCAACTTCAGCAGATCCCTCGATCGCCTCCGAACAGGCAAATCGGGTTCACGAAAGCTTGAACGGTCGAAACCTTCATGAGATCCCGCCGTCGCAGTGGGACGCGGTCCTTGAACGCTTGGACGAAGATGCAAGTATTGTGCATGAGCTTTCGATATTTGTCAAGAGCAAGCTTGGCTATTCCTAGCCTTCTTGGGCACAACATGCTGCTTGTAAATAGAAGTATGTATTATATCATAGATACCCGCTGATATGTAATGATCGTTATTGTGTGGAAGGCTTCCGCACCGGACTTTGCTTTTTGGTTATTGCAGAGAGGCTCAAAACATGTAATCTGCGACTGTATCGCCAAGTGGACTCTCTATCATTTCTACTTACTCCCTGAGATGTCGATTTCTGCAGTTCAATCATGCGCCACACGCATGGTCAACCCAGGTTTCCGGGTTCTGGATGGGCCCCGAGTGGGCGATGCCACGGAATGCTGTTGGCATTCTGTGCCAGTGGGACGACCACTCATGCTGCCAGTACCAGACAAGGGAGCGTTGGGAATGAAATGTCGAGCTCCATTTACATTCCTCTACATTCCCGCTCTATTTTGGAGAGCAACGGGCCAAGACGGATTCTAATTCCGAAATTGAAACCATCCCATTAATCGAGCTGCTGGCAATTTAAACCTCCTGTGGCACTTCCAACGCGCAGGGGAATTCCTCCCAGCCTGAAATTGACCGTGCAGATCATCGAGAAACAAACCAGCAAACAGGATAAAGGCCACCCGAGATCATAGAGGGAAAGACAAAAGAAGAACCCAGAAGGAAAGCCAATCCCAATCAAGTATGCAGCTTCATCACACACGCTTTAGTATGGTTCTTGAGCATGTTGTGATACATCTGCGTCTTGGTATAGAGCTGGACGGCCAACCTCTGACCACAATTCCCCCAGCTGCCTGATACAATTCCCACCTCGAAATACCTTCCATTTGCATCTTGGTACATCAATGCGCCTCCGGAGTCGCCGGGACAGGGCCCAGCTCCGGTTTTCCGGTCAAATGCACAGAGGTGCAGGTCACTAATCGGCGGTGGGGGGATAGCCATGCCGTACTTCTTGTCTGCCCCGTCGTACCACTCCTGCTTCATCTTCCAGCACTCCTCGGGCGGAATATAGTCGACCTCCGCCTCCTTCATAACATCCGAGGGGTTCATCTGCGTGTCCTCTGTCGCGCCAGAAATCCCCCATCCGGCCACGGTCAATCGGTTGTAGTCCATGGTATTCTCCTCGGGAATGCAAATGGGGCTGACCTTGTCGCTGTATGCAATGGCATGGTTGACCTTAAGCAGCGCAAAGTCGTGCTCAATCGGGTACTTGAAGGTATACTGCGAGTCGACGATGATCTCCCGGACCTGGTAGAGGTCGGCGTCGGCTAGATTGGTTCGGTCGTTGTGGCCGACGTACACTTTGATTGAATCTGGGGGATAGTCGTTGCCGTCACGCCAGTCATGTACGCAATGCGCTGCGGTCATGATGGTCTCATGGTCGATGATGGTGCCGCCGCAGTGCACATCGTCGTTGTCCACCACGATGTATGCCATCCAGGGGTATTTGTGTGGAGGGGCCTCGTGGCCTTTGTAGATTTCCGCACTGTCTGTGTCTCTTTTTGTTGCTAGTCGTTCTGTCGAGAAGCTGTTCCCACAGTTACAGGACACATCGGCCATTACATCCAGGATGAGAAGGGAAAGGAGGGCCAACATAGTGTTTAACATGGTCGATTCACCCCTATCCGGGGGATTCCCTATACCGGGAGATAAAAAGGCAATTGAGGATTGAGGTGGTTCAAACGACCAAAAATCGAGAAGAATAAGGGGGTCAGGATTGATATATCACGATCCTACCCAACTTCAAGTTAACAGACATGTTTGTCCAGAGCCTTTGGACCTGCCACTCTGCGCCTGCACTCGATCCATTGTCAGTGAACGAGATGTCCACCTCGAAGAATTTGGGATGGAATGATAGTCCATTTGATTGACTATTCGGGATTGTTGGGTAATACATGCATACTTCTCGCTGGACGCGATTGTCCTTGCTAAGGCTGTTGGCTGGTATGCTGTGTCTTAAACGCCGACGATCGTCAAGCCAGCCCCGAAACGATGACATTATGAGAAGTAACACTATCTATCTATCTCCAGCGCCTGCTGACTCTCCCAACCTTCTGTTGTGTAAAAACAACCCCCCCCCCCTTTTCTCCCCCTTTGCCCATGAAGACTAGCCTACCTCGGGCCCATTGAGGAATAAGTATAACAAGGTCCTACGCAATGAAGCTACCGCCCCTTGTTCTACTCTCCGCGATCTTCTTCTCCGGAATTTTCGCGATGGAGTGCAAAAAGGGCATTCATTATTGCGGTCGTTCGCTCCTCAAGAACGGTATGTCGCGCAGCCATGTCAGCTCCCAATCATAACCAAAAATGACTGACTTATGTATTCCAGACGAAATCGACCAACTCTTCGTATCGTTGAACAAGGCTGGAGTGAAAAATGCAACCGAGCACATTGTCCTCGAGTCCATCTTCGAGTGTTTACCGACGCGAGACGGGCAGGTGAAATACATCTCGACCTGTAACAAGCCATGCAAGGAGGGCCCACGGGGAGAAAATGACTACTGTACTTGAGGAACTCATTATCCCTTAGTACTAGTGTGTACTACTACAATTTCATTAAAATCGATCCAACTCGGGACATTGATCCCCGAAGACCTCATTCTGTATTCTTAACCCCGCAAGGACGATCAAACGTTAGAAGAGAGTCCCGAGGTTATCCCGGCCCCAAAATCTCCAATTCCAGAAACTATTTGCCTGTTAGTCGGACGATCTGCATGATCCTGCCGATATATTCAAGCTCCACGGGGTCTAGGCACATGTCACCCGGTCCAACAACGATGGTGGTACTCGGTTTAATGTCTGACGAGACCGACACCTCTTGCAGGGGTTGATGTCACATTGAAGCAAAGCAGGGGGAGAGTGACACACACAGAGAGAGAGAGAGAGAGAGAGATCAGCTTCGCCCTTGAAGTTTCCGAAAAATGCGGGGAGCGTTCTCCAAAAGCCGATTGTGCTTTATAAGTTCGAGAGATGTTCAGGGGAACTGTGCGATTTCTTCCCCCATCGTGGTCTTTGCTATCCATTATCCACCATGGCTTTATCGATCTCTCAGGTATCATTTGAGCACCACCGATCGGCCCTTGGGATTGGAGAAACAGCGCCCCGGGTGTCATGGCGATTTCAAGGGAAGGTCTCCGACTGGGAGCAGAGTTCCTACGAATTAGAGGTAAAGCGAGCCGGCCAGGAAGCTGAAAACTTCCACATCGATTCTGCCGAGTCCGTCCTTGTGTCCTGGCCCAGCACTGCATTGGAGTCGGGCGAGGAGGCTATAGTGCGCGTACGATCCTTCGGGCCTGATAGCAAGCACAACACTCCCTGGTCCGACGCCGTCGCCGTTGAGCCGGGTCTTCTGACCCCGGATGACTGGCAAGATGCTGCTGTGATCGCGTCTGCCCGACCGACGGAGGTGAATGAGACCCATCGACCCATCCAGTTCCGCAAGGACTTCTCACTGGAGCAGTCGTACGTCTCTGCTCGACTGTACATCACGGCATTAGGTCTATACGAAGCTCATCTTAATGGGAAGCGTATCGGGGACCACGTTTTGGCTCCGGGATGGCAATCTTATCACAACCGACACGAGTATAACACCTACGACGTGACAGACATGCTCAAGCAGGGTCCCAATGCCCTTGGAGTCACGGTGGGTGAAGGCTGGTATTCAGGCCGTCTAGGGTTTAACGAAGGGCGGCGGAACATCTACGGGGATACCCTTGGGCTGCTCTCTTTGCTGGTTATTACGAAGTCCGATGGCAGCAAATTGTATATCCCTAGCGATGATACATGGCAATCGAACATCGGACCGATCGTGACTTCTGAGATATACGACGGCGAGAGATATGACTCCAGGCTTGAACAAAAGGGATGGCTACAGCCCGGCTTTAACAGCAGTGGTTGGCTTGGCGTTCACGAGATCTCATTTCCCAAGGGAAGGCTGGCTGCGCCTGATGCTCCTCCTGTGCGGCGAGTCGAGGAGCACAAACTGAAGGACGTCTTCCAAAGCGCCTCGGGGAAGACCGTTCTCGACTTCGGCCAAAATCTTGTTGGATGGCTGCGCATTAGGGTTAAAGGCCCCAAGGGACAAACGATCAAGTTTCTCCATACTGAAGGTATGTCGACTCACTCGCTTATTCCCCTGTAGTTGGAAGACATCGAGACTTATTTTAAAAACAATAACAGTCATGGAAGACGGAGAAGTTGCCACTCGTCCCTTGAGATACGCCAAGGCAACCGACCATTTCACTCTTTCAGGCGAAGGCGTAGAGCAATGGGAACCATCCTTTACCTTCCATGGATTCCGCTATGTGCAGGTGGATGGTTGGCCAGAGGATACTACGCCTCTGGACGAGAACTCTATCACAGCCGTGGTTGTGCATTCAGACATGGAGCGAACTGGATACTTCGAATGCTCCGATCCACTCGTTAGCAAGCTTCATCAGAACATCCTCTGGAGTATGCGTGGAAACTTCCTGAGTATTCCGACTGACTGTCCTCAACGTGATGAGCGTCTGGGTTGGACCGGTGACATTCATGCCTTCTCAAAAACGGCGAACTTCATCTATGATACGGCGGGATTCTTAAGGGGGTGGCTGAAGGATGCTCGCTCAGAGCAATTGAACAATTCATGTAAGTTTTTTTTTTTTTTTTTTTTCCGCCCGTAAGTCTCATGGAAGTCTTGTTAACAGCCCCTAGACGCTCCACCCTATGTCATACCTAACGTCTTGGGCCCAAGCACCCCAACTTCCATCTGGGGAGACAGCATTGTGGCAGTACCATGGGAGCTCTATGAGGCCTTTGGCGATAAGGTTATGCTCAAGGAGCAGTATCCAGGAGCACAAGATTGGATTGACAAAGGCATCTCCCGAAACGAAGTCGGCCTATGGAACCGCTCTACCTTCCAGTATGCAGACTGGCTTGATCCCAAGGCCCCCCCTGACGACCCTGGCGATGCGACTACAAATAAATATCTGGTGTCCGACGCGTATCTACTTCATAGCACAGATTTGTTGGCGAACATATCGGCGGCGCTCTCGATGGATGAGGCCCCATCGAAGTACTCGGACTGGCACTCGGACCTCACCAAAGAATTCCAGAAGGCGTGGATTTCGCCAAACGGAACCATGGCGAATGAGACCCAGACAGGGCTGGCGCTACCCTTATACTTCGACTTATTTCCCACTAGCCAACAGGCCAATTCGGCTGCCAACCGACTCGCGCAGTTGGTCCAAGCGAACGATTACAAAGTGGGCACTGGGTTCGCAGGAACACACCTCTTAGGCCATACTCTGTCGAAGTATGACAAAGATGACGCATTCTACCAGATGCTGATGCAGACTGAAACGCCATCATGGCTGTATCAGGTTGTGATGAACGGAACCACCACCTGGGAACGATGGGACAGCATGCTGCCCAACGGCTCTGTCAACTCGGGAGAGATGACTTCGTTCAACCATTATGCTGTTGGATCCGTGGCCAGTTGGATTCATTCGGTGGCTGGAGGGCTCAGGCCTGCCGAGCCCGGCTGGAAGAGAATCCATATTGAAGTGGTTCCTGGTGGTGGCCTGACGCACGCATCAACCAGATTCGAGACCCCTTATGGAGTCACCTCCACCAAGTGGCAACTGGGCAGTCCCGGAGACTCGTGCGATGGATCCGACTTCCACCTGATGGTTGAAGTGCCGCCAAACACCCGAGCCACGGTCGTCCTTCCAGGGCCGGGAGGAGAGACGTATGATATCGGGTCTGGGAGTTATGAGTACCATGTGGCGTGTTTGGAGTAGTGAAGTCGATGTATAAAATTAGGGCTGACTTCGAGTCATGTGCTCCAGTCCGGTTAAATAGCGAGGATAATCAACCACCTTCCCTACTACGACGTAACTCCCCCACGCTACTCTTCTTCTCCATCTCACTCCACTCCACCAATTGCCAACCCCTCATCGGCCTGTCTCCTCGTAATAAAGATGGCCGAGCCTAATAAATCATATGTTTATATATAGGTGGTCACGGGGGGGGGGGTTAGTATATCATGATGAGATCGCGGACAGTAGTGAAATCAGACTCACTGTTCGGATTCGGGGTCTGGAATTTGATATTCGGGATGATCGTCTTATTCTCCAGCGAAACCACCGCCTTCAAAACGCTGGTGATGGCCGCTGCTCCCTCCGAATGCCCCAGATTAGGCTTCACCTGCACCAACATTCAGCTCCGCACAACTCACCCTCAACATTCCCCCAACTTACCGAACCGATATACATCCCCTCAGCGCCAAAGACCTCACTAATTGCCCTCGCCTCAGTGGGGTCTCCCACCGGCGTCCCAGTAGCATGGCATTCCACCATCGCCGTGCGCTGCAACTCTTCAATGCCCGCCCTCTCATACGCCCTCCGAATCAACCTCTCCTGCGCCTCCTGGCTGGGATTCGTGATCCCCACCGTCTGCCCATCTGTATTGGTACTGGTCCCCCTCACCACCGCCCGAATCGGATTCCCATCCCTCAGCGCCAGATCCAGCCGCTTCACAAACAACGCATTCACCCCCTCCGCACGCGCATACCCATCCGCCTGCGCATCGAACGACTTACACGACGCATCCGCCGACACCGCCCCCAACCGGCTAATATCCACCGCGATATCCGGGCTCAGGATCAGACTCGTCCCCGCCACGACGGCGGCGTCGCAATCCCCCTGCCCGATGGCCTGGCACGCCAGATGCAGCGCCAGCCCCGCGGCCGAGCAGCCGACTTTGACGGTCATGCTGGGGCCACGCAGGTCGTATTCGTAGGCGACGCGGCTCGACAGCCCCAGGTCCATGTGGCTGAGGACGTAGGGGTCGGTGGATTGGTCGTCCAAGCGCACCAGGGTCTGCCAGTCGTCGCCGAAGGTGCCGACGTAGCAGCCTATGTTGTGGCTGCGCCAGTGGGCTTGGCCGGCGGTTTCGAGGGCTTCGTAGACGACTTCGAGGAGGAGTTTCTGTTGCGGGTCGAGGGCGGAGCCTTCGGTGGGGGGGATGGGGAACATCGACGAGTCCAGGTGGGTGAGGGAGGTGTCGTGCAGCCAGTAGCCGTGGTTCATGCTGAGGGTGTTGGGGGAGGAGGAGGATTTGGGGTTGTAGAAGCTGGAGATGTTGAAGCGCGCGGTAGAGGTAGGGCTGCGGGCGTCTTTCTTGTTGATTAGGAAGTTGTACAGAGTGTCTGCGTCGTGGATTCCGCCTGGGAGGCGCATCCCCATACCACAGATGGCTATGGGCATAGTCATGCTGGGTTCGTTTGCTGGTAGTGACCCCATCGCCTGGAGTGTCTTGGGTAGCGGATGCAACTGGAAGTAGTGGTGGACAAGAGATGATTCCTCAGCCTATATCAACGCAACGTAATATTCTTCTTATCGACAAGGTGCAATTGTATTTACCACGAGTAATTCTGAGGTATCGATCTAGTATTGTCCGACGCAGCCAGGAGAATAGTTGACATGGTGGCTGCATGCCACATGAGACTATTGAACTCAGCGAAACGTCATGCAGCAACTTGACAAAAAAAAAATCCGCCCTGTCACACTCCCCCCGCCAAGCTGAAAATGTGATATCATTTGTTCCCCTGAACCATCCTCCACAGTGAAACTGGGATTGGCAGCGTCTGAGCAAACGCCCGAAATCCGGGGCTATCCGTGAGCCACGCAAAAGTGCAATAATAGAAGACCAGACCGAGGGCCGTCTGCAAGAGAGCCTTGTTAATCGCCGCACTGGACTCCCCCCGCCCAAACCGTCTGCACGGGATGGCTTTGATAGCGGTCTGGAGGAAGATCACCGGCGGTTGTGCCAAGTAGTTCAAGGCCACAAGGAAGGTCGCCTGGGTGTGTGGAACCACAGCATACACTGCAGCCGCATGCATGAGGGCCGATAGGATAAATGTCATCCAGACCAAGAGCAGGCCCTCGAATCTCTCCAGTCCCGTCATGGTGGCAACCGCGGCGACGAGATTGGCGAAGTTCCGGCGGAAGAGCGAGTGCCACCATTCGCCCCAGATTCCTAGATAGAGTTAGAAGTGGTCCATAATATATTCAGAGAAAACCTAAGACTCACCATGAAAATCCATCTGCAGAAGGGAGACCACCGACCCGAACATCGACGGATACATCCACGGCTCACCCCAGGTGCCTACTCTGCCATGTCCCAGGACCCCGACCATCACCATCATAATCATTCCATCCGTGAAGACGATCATGGCGGGAATGCATAGAGCCAGTAACAGAGAATGCACCATGCGTAGAGCCTCAATGAGGCCCCAAGCTGCCCAGCCTGGGAGACCCTCTTGGAGGGTCATCTGGCAGTGGGCCCAATAGGCCGGGAAACGTCCCTGGCTGAAGTGCTGGAATGTGTCGATATACACGTAGGCCAGGAGAGTGCGGGCCAATCTGCGGCGCAGCCATTTCGCCTGTCCTGCTCTTGAGGTGATTTGGGTGTCCCGTTCGACCTCCCCTTTCTTCGGGTTGGGCAACACCATTCGTGGTCTGTTGTTCTTGCCGACAAACGAAGTTGCAGGAGGGAGCCGATGTTGTGGCCCATGGCTCCATCCGATTCCCCGAATGTTGTAGGTCAGATCCAGAATCCAGGCGGCGCGTTGAACGGTGAACCGAGGAGGGAGCGATTCCCAGGAATAAATGGGGATCGTGAGCACGTCCAGTCGCTGGACTCGCTTCAGTTCTGGGAGTGGGAATAGGAGCAGCAGTTCAATGGCCCGTGGAATAGACAGAACAGCGATGAACCCGTTCAGCCAGGCCAGCCAGGGAGGCAGGGCTGGGGGGAATCCCACCGTGTAGATGACGCTGCCGATGACCAGGCCTAGGGCAGCAGGGGCGACCATGCGGTTCGAGCCCCAGACTTCGAAGAAATATATATATATCCCGACGATTAGGGGAGGTAGTATCGAGGTGATGTAGCCGATCATCTTGGTGGGTTGTTTTGGGCAGAAGCAGTGAACCACGAACGAGGGATGGGGGTGGTTGGAATATATATATACCTAATCTATTTGTTGTGTTTGTTTTTGTTCCCTCGTGGACATCCCCACAATTGAGGCCTTTCAGTCCTATACATTTGTCTCTACGGAGAGTACCGGGCAAGATTATATATTTGGATAGACAGTACAATATTGTGTCTACATTTTTTTCTGCAATAATTCCACTCGCCCACCCCCGCGAATAACATGCACCAGCATCGTGGCCAGCAGATTGTTCGCCGCCAGAGAGTGGTTATAAACGCCCCCATGGAATGTTGCTGTCGCGTCTGTGCCGATGGCCGACCTCAGGATCTTTTCTCCCCCCGGATGGCGCTGGATGAAATCCCCAACGTCATAGACAAATCCAGCGATGGCCACAAGCGCCCGACCATTCTTGGCCTGTCGAACATAGTCGTCCCACAGGATGGGAGGAACATCCCCATGGGCCGCAGACACAATATCCTCGCGACGATCCTGTCTCCGACAGCTCTCAATGACCCGATCACTGACGCAGTGCAGGTTCGTTGCCAGCCCCAGTTGGGCCAGCCCCAGGATCACCCATTTGGAGAGGTCCAGATCAAACCATCGCACCCCGTTGCGGTAATCGGTCGGAAACTCATGATGGAAGTTATGATATCCCTCTCCCAAGGCCAGCAGCCCAACCACTATATTATCCCTCGCCGTCGTCTTGGTCGAGAACGGCTGCTTCCCACTCCAATGGGCCAGCGAATTGACCGCAAAGGTCGAATGATGCGCAACCACCATCCGACACAACCACGCCCAGTATACCCCGCCGTGCCAATCTCCCCATACAACCCCCGGCAATATCACCGGAAGACCACAACACATGAACACGGACAGCGGATAATACCACCGGTCCTGCCACACCACGACAGGGTCGTTGTCCAGATCAGACATGTCCACCTCCCACTCTGCCTCATCTCTCCGCACAAACAGCCACCCGATGTGTGAATGAAGCAACCCTTTGCGCGCATTATACGGATCCAGCTCCGTGTCCACATATCGATGATGTGCGCGGTGCCAGAGAACCCACCAGTGGATGGAGTTCTGCGCCATCCCGGCCCCAAACACCGCCAGGAAGATGCGGACCGAGACATGCGCACGGAAGGATTTGTGGGCCCATAGTCGATGATATCCCACGGTTGTGCAGAGGCCGAGAAGCCAGCCGTAGAGAAATGTGAATATGATCGTTGCGGGGTGGACGGGAGGGGGTCGGAGGAGAAGGAACGCGAATACCGGTATGATGAGCAGCCATAGGACGTGGTACCAATATAGATTCTGTGTCCATGTTGGAATAGTCGCCGGAAAAATGGACTTGGGGGTCGGGTGACGGCGCATTGTCGATGGCGGAAATTGAAATGAGCCTATACTAGCAACATCGTATGCGCCAACGGGGGGTGAAGAGACTACCTAGGTAGCTAGGTACTTATGCAAGTGCTTTTCTGGGAATCAAATAAGCGGAAATCTGGGTTGGGCTTTTCCCAGAGGGTTTTCATGAAGATCCATTCTGGACCACGTATGATTGCTGGATCAGTCACATTTGACTTGACGCAAGGGGAAAAAATACAACAAAAAAGAAAATAAATACAAATAGTGTAAAATAAGCAAGCAAACGAACAAACAAGCAAACAACCGATTGCCTGATGTACAGGCAAACAACTCGGAGACTCAACTTTAATCCACGAATGCCTTCACTCTCTGGAATATCAGGAATCCAGACAATGGCCGACCCCAACTGGTACCACGACCAAGTCATCTTCCTGACCGGCGGCACCGGCTTCCTAGGAGCATGTCTCCTTTACAAGCTGGCCGTGCAGCTGCCGACGAAGAAGATATTCGTCCTCTGTCGCGGCTCGGTCCAACGCGCCATTTCGAAACTGGAGGCGATCATGCCAGAGCATGTGGATAAAATCCTCGATACCCGCAAAGTGCAGTTCGTCGTGGGCAACATCTGCCTGGAAAACTGGGGCTTCAAGCCCTCGGACCTGCAACGGCTGGTCGACGAAGTGACGACGGTGGTGCATTCAGCAGCCGAGACATCAATTTACGTCAAACTGCCCGAAGTGATCCAGACAAACTGCCTCTCGTCGCTGCGACTCCTCCGCCTGCTGACCCCCTTCCACCACCTCAAGACCTTCCTCTACGTCTCCAGCGCCTTCGTCAACATCTTTGTCCCCGAAGCCATCATCCAGGAAAAGTCCTATTCGGCCCACATCGCCAACGAAGATGCTACTAGTACCAGCCTCGAGACCCAATTCCACTCAATCATCCAGACCGGCCAATCCCCACTAACCGCCATTTTCCCCAACCCCTACATCATCTCCAAGTACCTCGCGGAGAAAGCCCTCCTCCACGAGGCGCCTCACCTCCCCTTCTCCGTCCTGATCGTGCGCCCCTCTCTCATCAGCCCCGCCATTCGGGACCCCCACCCTTTCTTCGGCGTCAACAGCGTCACGCCCGCCTACGCCGCCCTCCGCATGATCGCCAGTAACCGCCAACACGGCCTCGAGCGCCTCAAGCGCGAAGTCTCGCCCGACGCCGTCGTCGACGAGATCCCCGTCGACCTCGTCGCCGGCGTCTGTTTAGCCCATCTGGCAATGGGAACGACGGGAACGATCCATGCCACGGGGGATTTGTATGTGAGGATCACGGCGCACCATATCGCGGTGTGTCTGCATGCGAATATCCCCCCGCCGCTACGGGAGCAGATTCTTGGGTCGGGGGTGGGAGAGGATGAGGCTGCGGCGGAGTTTGTTTTCGCGAATGTGAAGCTTTATTGTACGGATAGGACGTTTGATTGTCGTCGGTCGGCGGCGTTGAAGCTTCATAAAGGGCCTCTTGGGTTGAGTCTGGACGGGCATGATCCGGTCCTGTTTTCGAAGACTCGTATCGAGCGGCTATCAAGGGTTTCGCCCGATCAAATACGGAGGGACCAGAAGAGTAATTGGAGCAGGGTTTCGCTACCCTGGTGAATAGAATTGCTTTCTAGATGTCCCGATTTCATGTTTTATATATTTTTACTTGTGCAGCTGTTTATAGCCCTCCGTATTCACACGGCGGTATTGAAGTGGCCGTAGACCGAGAACTTATTTACCATTGTTAAAATGCTGGAGTTGCCAGCCTCGACAGTTAATTACCATGATGTCATAACTAGATCTTCATTTATTTACCAGAGACCAGGGGGGTGGTTGTTTTGCGTCATGCTTGTGTAGACGTTGCCTGTAAAGTGACCAATTAGGGCTGAATTCAGCCGGGGAGCTTACAAATTGTAGCTACTCTAAGCAATGTATATAAACCCCCCCCAAAGTCTCTCCCACGAACAAACATACCAGATCAGATCCCCCATTCACATCCAAAACAACATGCCTTCTTCCCCCATCCCCCTAACCCAAACCTTCCACCACCGTACCGCCACCCACAGCTACCAAATCCACTGGACCTCTCTCGGCAACCCAACCCACCCCCCTCTAGTATTCATCCACGGCACCCCATGGTCCTCCAGCGTATGGAGCACCTACGCCCAAACCCTCTCCAACTACTTCCACGTCTACCTCTTCGACAACCCCGGCTTCGGCGCCAGTCCCCTCGGCCAACCCCTCCCGGGCAAAGAACACATGATCAGCCGCGCAAGCGCCCTGGACGGCTCGCTCGCGCACCAAACCGAGGCATTCGCCGCGCTGTACAAATCGTGGGCACAGGAGTGGCGGCAGAACGCGCATGTGATCGCGCACGACCACGGCGGGTTGATGAGCCTGCGGGCGCATCTTCTACATGGCTGCGACTACGCGAGTCTATGCTTGGTTAATGTAGTTGCGATGGGGCCGTTCGGGCAGCCGTTGTTCAAGCTGGTGGCGGAGAATGAGGGTGTGTTCGAGGCGTTGAACGGGGAGGTGTTTGAGGGAGTGGTGGAGGGGTATATTCGTCAGGCGGCGTGTCAGCCGCTTGATCGGGAGACGATGGAGATGTTGAAGCGCAGGTGGGTTTCTACGGAGGAGGGGCGGAGGGGGTTTGTGCGGCAGATGGCCCAGGCGAATAGTCGGAGTACGGAGGAGGTGGAGGGGAGGTATGCGGAGGTTGGGGGGAAGATGCCGGTGAGGGTTATCTGGGGGAAGGAGGATAAGTGGATTCCGGTGGAGACGGCGGAGCGGTTGAGGGAGAAGCTGAGGGCTGATAAGGTGGTGCTGATTGAGGGTGCTGGGCATTTGGTCATGTATGATCAGGAGGGGAAGTTGGGGGTTGAATTGGGCTGGTGGTTGAATCAGGTCAGTCATTAAGATGAGAAGGGGAAGAATTTAATATCTGGGGGTTGCAGTTTGTTCATATAAAAACACATTGAATGGGACACTGTATATCACTGAATAGGGCTAGATTGACATTCCAGTGATGTCATCCCGACAAAACAGGTTTAAATTGCTTCAGGCCCCCGGATCCAGCTGCTCCCAGCTGCATTACGCGGCCTTCATCGCCATATGTATAAAAGCCGGGCTTTAGACTTTGCTGGCGCAAGTAAAATTCGGGCATAAGAAACTAAACTAACCTCCAACCCAACCATGGATGACAAAACAGTTACAAACACAGCAACCCCGGTTCAACTAATCTGTCACAATACTAATCAAACCCAATATATAGCTATTCTCGCTGGGCGACCGGTGATCGTAAAAACATTGGAAATCAGCTCACCATCACTCAGCAAGCCCATCAAGGTGGACACCACTGCCACTGCGCTGGGAAACGTCCTGGACAAGCACGCCACCATCAAAGAAGGGGAGGAGTACACCCTAAGCATCACATTTGAAGTGGATCAACAGGTCAATGGCCTTACGTTCCGACAAACGGTGAAACACGCCGGATTGACGGTGTCGGACATCGAAAAGCCGTTGGTATGGGGGTTGCGGTTGGGGGAGTTGAGGAGTTCATTGCTAATGCTGGACTTGTCCAGGGAGACTACGTGCCGCTGCCAAATGGAGCTGTGTATACTGTTGCTGGTGAGGACTTGGAAACACTGTCTTCAGTCATTGCTTACTGATGATTCTGGCCAGTTCATTCGGAAAAAGCGCCCTCGGGACTGCTAGCACGACCCGGACACTATACGGGGTTCTGCAAAGTGACGGGGGACAACTGTGGAGTGGTGGGAGATTTTCAATGGAGATATAAAGTCGGAAAGAATTGGAGTGATTGAAGCTGTAGACTTGCATGTTTTGTTCGAATCGTTCTCTCTTCTGCTGTATTCTCCTCTCCAGCTAGGACCGATCGACATGCCCCCAACCCCTAAGCGATATCCTAATGCACATCATTGATCAAGAGAAAAACATCCTAAATTAGACCCCCTTGGCGAAGACCATGACCAGTCGTTGCATTTTTTTTTTCAAGAAGAGACTATCTCTCTCTCCAGATCTTCCAATGGATCATCCGAGCTGTTGTCATGCTCCCCCAAACCCTACTAATACAGGGGTTAATCTTGCTCTTCCGACGGCCGGGGGAAGAGTTGTGTTTAATGGATTGACGCTGGCGGATCTGAGTAGAAGAAATGGTGGTGGGCTGGTGTATGATGCTGGGGTTGTTCGTCTGCCGCGCGACAGTTCCAGTGAGGAGTTGGAGAAGGCGTTGACGATGGTGTGGCCGCCGGGAACTAATATGACCGGGTCGGTCACGAACAATACCCTCGATCTGGGGGTTGGATTTTATGAGTTAGGGCCTAGCAGTCCATATGGATGGGCAGCGGGAAATATCTACTGCCTTCTCGGTGAAGTTTACGGGGAGGTTTGACCATGCGAATTCGACATCGAAGTTGAATATCATGCGCGAGAACCAGACCCTGACCTGTGTCAGGAATGGGGGTGCACGACCAGAGGCATTGGGCATGTCGCTGAGTTGGATGATGGTAACATACTTCGTGTGGTGTCTACTATGAGGGAAGAGGTGAAACAAAAAAGATTGCCAGAATCAATCAAGCAGAACATATCATTGGAAATGGAAGACTCAATACACAACGCAATACGGAAAATCACCACATTTTCTCCCACGTCCTCCGGACGATATTCATCTGGGCGAGCTCTGCGTTGCGTTTCTCAATCCACCCCCCATCCTCCCAGTGACGACACTCCTCGTCGATTTCCGCCTTGCCAGTATATATATCAGCCGTAGCCGGGTCCACCCATTTCGTCTTATGCCAGACCTTCCAGAAGACAAACATGACGACGAAGAAGGCGAGGCCGAAATACGCGGTGACGAATCCCTGCACAGAGAACGGCTTAAAGACGGCAAACCCGTTAAACAACGCCGTGGTGAACCCAAGCACGATCGCCATAATCGCCATGTACGGTTGCCAGGGCGAGATCCACGGCAGATACTCTTTGCGATCGATGCCCTGGGCTCGCAGAGCCCGGTACCAGCCGATAAACACACATGTCATGGCGGTGTAGGTCATGACGAGGCCGATGGTGGTCAGGTCGACGAACCAGAAGAAGACGGTGGACGACGAGTTGTCGGCGACGAGGAAGGTGACGCAGGAGAGCAGCGTCACGACGATGACGCAGTAGATGGGGACGCCGGCCTTGGTGCATTTGGTCAGGAACGCAGGGGCCTGTTTATCGCGGGCCAGCGAGTAGAGCGTGCGACTGGCGGCGTAGAGATAGGCGTTTCCGCACGACCAGCCGGAGAACAGAATCAGCACGTTGATCAGATCGGGCAGGCCGCTGATATCGAGTCGCTCGATGCCGATCACCCATGGCGAGGCGGCGGAGCCCGCAGCACCGGACTCGATGGCGGACATCAGGCGATCATCGCGCGGGGGGCAGATGATGCTGACGGCGAAGACGCCGATGACGTAGAAGCCGACGATGCGCCAGAAGGTCATTTTCACGACGCGGGGGATGGTCAGCCGAGGGTTCTGGATCTCGCCGGCCGCCAAAGCGGGGAGGTCAGGCCCGGCGATTGTGAAGGCGGCATATATCATCACGGAGAAGAAGCCGAGGAAGCGCCCGGTGTCGCCGTCGGTGTAGTATTCGAACATCACGCCCGTGGTCCAGTGGCGGAAGCCGTATGCGTCGTGTTTCGGGTTGCCGCCTACCATGGTGATAAATGTTAGGAAGACGAGGCCGAGAAGGAGGAGGATCTTCGTCGAGGCCATCAGGAACTCCGCTTCGCCGTAGTATTTGACTGCTACGATGTTGAGTAGGAAACAGACCACCATGGCCATTGCGACCCACACGGCGGGATTCACGTCGAGTTCCCAGTATCCCATGATGGTGGCCACGGCGGAGTATTCGGTGCATACGAGCATCAGACCGGCGTAGAAATAGACCCACCCCCTGTTTGAAAGAAAAACCGTATATTAGCATTCAACATCAAGCATCATGAACAAGATAAAATCAAGTAGAGAACGCACATGGCAAATCCAAAGGCGGGATCGACGTATCGAGCCGCCAATTCGAAGATAGACCCTTTGATGGGAAGATACGCGCACATCTCGCCCACGCTCAGATTCACCGGCAAGATAAACATCAAACCCCACACCATGTAACCCAGCAGAACCGACAATGGCCCGGCATCACGGAGGTAATTCCCAATTCCCACGAACAAGCCTGTCCCGATCGACCCCCCAATGGCCATCAACTGTACATGGCGCGAGGACAGCCCACGCTGGGTTTGATGGAAAGGGGTGATGGTCCCCGAGCTGGCATCTTCGCTTGGGAGCGGACGATCGTCCATGGAGGCTTTCTTCTCCATTGCAGACGACGGGAGAAACTAGGGGGAAGGGAGGAGCAGTGTTGGGGAGGGGGGATGAGAAATTGTGCGGGGAATAGAGAAGAAGGGCAGGACGGCTCGTAATAATATAGTCGACCGAACTATAGCGCTCAGCGCAATGGGCACCTGCTTAGGCACAAGCCATGAAAGGATAAATTGAAGCCATGACATGAGCGTTGAACCAATCCCCGATAAAGACCATGGATAACCGATAGCCCACGCGACTAGCCACTGGGGGGTGGGGCCAAGGACGCTAAGCCGGCGATTTAAGCATGATAACAGCGGAGAGATGGGACGATCGTCGGGGTGAGGCCGAGGCCTATACCCGAAAGGGGAAGAGATGGCGATAGAACAGGGGTTGCCAAGTGATAAGCGTATCAGCAGTTGGAGAAGGTTCTTCTCGTGGGGAGAATGATAATTAGGATAGTAATTATAGTAGTCATCAATGATAATCAAAGTTGTAACTAGTATGTAGTTGCAGGTTCCTGTTGGAGGTAGTTAGGGCAAGGGCTGGCAATTAGGGCAACAACTCACCCCAGCCCTTATTTACTCCGCATTCGCCTGAGTCTATTTATATTAGCCCCTGGTAGTTACGTACTATCGATTCAGTTTCCATTCCAATAGATGTGACATGGTCGGAGCAAATCCGGTATTGATCTCCAGAAAATCATTATAACTTGACAAAATGCAGTCGAATCGGAATACTCAGATTGTTGATATATGGAGATGGGAATCCCTCCAATATCGTTAGTATGACCGAGATGACATCTTTCTTACCTTACTTAATCCTGTGTACGGGGAACCTATTCCGAATTTCCAACTGTGGGCTATGATGCAGACTGTGTGGGAAATAAACCTGCTGATTCCTATCTGAATCGTATATAATATTCATTCTGCTGCAGCACTTGACTTGGCTAGTGAGAATGCTCAAAACCCATGAGAACCTTCTGATTCACCGTTTGATCAAGTAAAATGATACAAAATCACTGAAAGAGGCGAGTACTGCATCAAGTGAGTCTTAGTAGTTCGTCATAGTATATTTTCAGTCTATCCGCTGTACTTTTTTCAGAAGCATCTGCATACTCGTAATCACTCCACCATATAAACTTCATTAGGCCAATATAATAATTCTGACGTAGTAATTCATTCCTTCCGTGAAACCAAGACAACCAAGACACCTATTGTAAGTAATCCCCATCCAATCCTCCTCTCCTTCCCCCACATAAAACTCCTATAGTAAGTAGAGCAGCCCAAAACAACCCCCTACCATCCCCTCCCATCCCTCCATCCAAGATATCCCACGTACTACTACTCACTTACCTCCCCCCCCAAAACCCCTGTCCCAGCCCCTGACCCTCAACCCCCCCTCCTCATCGAATCGCTCGCATCCAACTCCGTCGGCGCCCTCATCTGCATCTGTGGCGGCGGCACAAACCCCGGCGACGACGACGCCTCCCAACTCCAATGCCCCTGCCCCTGCCCCTGCTGCGAATACGACCCATGCGGCCCCGGCCCCGGAGAAAACGTCCTCTGCGTCGGATCCGGACTCGCCGGCAACGTCGCCTGATCCGCCGTATGCTGCGCGCTACTCCCCATGTCACTTTTCTGTCGCCAGGGCTGTTCCCCGTGGAAGAATGCCCAGCGCGCGGTACGGTCTGTCGTGGCGTCTTGCGACGACATCCATTGCTTGTAGACGCGGTTGCGGCCGAGGGTGAAGAATAGGGCGATCAGAATGGCGACGAAGGCGGCGGCGCCAATGGCGATGCCGGCTATTGCGCCGGAGCTGAGGTGGGTGCCTGAGGAGGTGGTGTTGGGTGAGGAGGTGTTGGATGAGGAGGGTGGGGAGGAGGTCGAGGAGGGGAGGTCGCCTTCCGCTGGCATGGATTGGCCGGGGACGAGCATGTAGGGGTATTGTTTCGCTTTTTGGTATTGGGTTTCCCAGGTCATGGAGGCGTTCTGGTTTGGTTTGGTTTGGTTAGTTGGGTGGTTGGGTAGTTTGGTCTATGGTGGGTTGATGGTGGAAATCTCGGTAGGGTTAGGGCTTACAGGGTTGATGACGCCGACCATTCCGTTCCCAATGCAGGAGTCGACTGCGGTGCAGTAGAAGAAGGTTGGCTGCATGGAGATGGTTAGTTCTTGTCGGGAGGAGGACTAGAAAGAGATGCTGGGTATATCCTACCTGAGTGTCGTTGACGATCAAGTACCATTTCGGAGGCTGTGAGGAAAGGAATCAGTAACGATCTCTCTGGTCTTTGATCCGAACAAGAGTAAGACTGACCGGTCCCATCAACTGGCCATTCTGTTCGACGAAGTTGTTGAACGATCCCGAGTAGAACACATTGTTCGCCGCGGGCACACACGGAGCCCCGTAGTCGGCCTTGACGACTGAGTGATTTCGCGGATAGAACTGGAACTCGACGATATCTCCGACGGCGGCGGTGATGTTGTGCGGCGAGTACTGGTGCGGGTCGTCCTTGGATCCCACCTTGATGGTATGCGTCGCAGCAGGGGCCGAGGAGGTCACTGAGGCCGCCATAATAGGTGATGAGGAAGCGGTTGTCGGTGCAGAAGGTGTCGCATAGTAGACGGTCCAGGTCGTCGACCAGCTTTGTGCTGCCACCATAGTACCCAGTCTCAACAGAATCCACCACACGAGTAGGACCATTCTTCTGCGATACGACAGATCCAACGGTTGGGAGGATGCCCGATCAGGCCTTCCATGTGGTTCTGTCAGGTCTGTCAGACAAAGAACAACAAGCACAAAAGGGGGGGAAGAGGTGGGTGCGGCTTAAGGCTGATCAAAGAATGAGTCTGGCACGGCTGCGCTGTACACCCTCACATCCCTGTCGTGGCGTCGATTCCGGCTGGATGATGATGGGCTTACTGCGCTAGAAGGATTCGGACTTGCTGCAGAACAAAGAATTCAACCATACACAGCGCAAGAAGCCCCGATGGCCAAGAAAAAAGGCCATGATGCTGATGCTGATGCCGATGCTGGTGACAATGAATTTGCTGATGCCGGCAGTCGAGATGCGGCCCTTGTTCTTCTTTGTCCAGTCACCCTCTAAAATAGCGTTGAAACGAAGATAGGACGAAGAAAAAAGGGACCGAGACAACCAGGGGTAATCTATGTTACACCCTCGTGTTGTTTTTTTTTTTTTTTTTGTTCGGAGCAAACAAGAATATCGGTTCACTTGCGTATTTTTATGCGGTGTGCCGACTTCTCAAACAAAGGCAATGAAACAATTCTGTTCATGACCACAGATTTATTCCATCACTGAAACCATAATCAAACTGTTTCCAGCGGTTTCAAGTCAGCTCCTGTGTTACTTTGCTCTCGTATAGACTATGAAGCTTTCGCTCCATAACCATTCACCGCACAGCTGGGCTGGAGTGGCTGAACCCAGTTCGCTTTTGTGCAAAAAAAGAAAGGAAAATCCAAGTACAAGCGATGGAAGCAAAAATAAAACAAAGACATTTCGCCTGATTGAAAATTGGTATGGAACAAGAAATGCAGAAATTCCAACTGCGTTAATTAGAACGCTCATCTTTCATGCGAGCGATAGAAAGAACATGGGATGATTTCGGGACCCTTCTCGAAGAGACAGAAGGCAAAATGCTCCACTCGTAGTCAGGCTTGCTACAACGAGTGACTCGTGACCATATTCATTCAGGGATCTAATGATGAACTGGTTTATTGTGACAACGGCACATTTATACCGCAAAGGGTAAACACGAGGTTCGACTTTGGTGATGTACATATCCACCAACTCGATGGCGTGTTTCATCACAGCCCTACAGACGGCGCGATATCATTAGTGGAATCTCCCACAACCCTCATTTTAGTTTCACGCAAAGTAGAGTCTCCCCAGACTGAGACCAATTTCTCCTGTTGGCGGGAATTCTACGAGTTCCCTTCGTCCGACCCCGGAGATGATCTTCATCCTGAAGAGAATATATTTACAATGCAGGAAGGGGAGAGAGGGAGCTCAAGATAAGCTCGAACACGCAATAAGCTTGACTAGGCAATCTCCCGACACCCCAAGTCCAGCTAATCCACCATGCATTCCTCCATTCTACACTCTCTACTGTTCGCTCTCACGGCGTACGCCATCCCCTCCAAAACCAAGCGAGCAGACAACCCCCCCTTCTTCCTCCTCGCCGGAGACAGCACCACAGCAACGCAATCCAGCGGGGGCGGTGGCTGGGGCGACGGCTTCATCAACACGACCCTCTCCAACGGCGCCGGAGGGCTGAATTTCGGCCACAACGGCGCCACGACGGTCAGCTTCCGCTCGGGCGGAGACTGGGCGACGGTGCTCAGCCAGCTCGCCGACCACGCCGCCGACTACACCCCCTACGTGACCATCCAGTTCGGCCACAACGACCAGAAAGAGGATAAGGGCATCTCCGTCGCAGAATACACCAGCAACCTGGAGAAGTTTGCGGCGGAGGTGCAGAGCGCGGGGGGCACGCCTATTCTGGTGACCCCGCTGTCTCGGCGCAACTACGACGACGACGACCAGATTGTGCTCAACCTGGCGGACCAGCGGGCGGCGACGATCGCGGCGGCGGACAATGCCGGCGTCGCTTGCATTGACCTTAACCAGGCCAGTGTCGATTATCTGAATAGTATTGGGCCGGACGATGCGTACACGTATAATCTGGTGGCGGATGATGAGACGCATTTGAATGTACAGGGCAGCCAGGTGTTTGGCGGCATGGTCGCGGGACTGATCCTGGAGGCGTTGCCGGCCTTGGGGGAGGCGGGGTATCTCCAGGTGGAGACTGCGTTGGAGACTGCGTTGGCGAATGGAGAGTATTATTGGCCTGAGTAGAGGGAGCTAGGTACACTAGGGCGAGAGAAGTGTAACTATTCCCGTTTAGGGTTGGTGAACTGAGGCTGCTGCCAATGTTGCCGTTTTGGGCACGGGACGGAAAACAGAAATCGATTCTTATTTAACTCATAACAACAAACCTTCATATGAATTGAAGACGGAGTAGCATCTGTAGATTCCGCCAACATGGACTCCATGGAGGTCGAGAGCCCTCAGGTAGAGCGCCCGCCCAGGCTGCTGTTGAAGCTCATCAGTGCCGGGTTCGCGTTCTTCGTCGCCGGCGTGAACGATGGCAGTTTGGGATCGCTAATTCCATACATCCGAGACGCCTATGATATCGATACCAACATGGTGGCTGTCGTGTGAGTGATAAGTAGTTTTATTTATTGATACTCAGTCTGCATAAACATTCCGATCGGCGAATTTAACCTTATATCCCTCTCTCCCCCTTGCAGATACGGCACCACCTTCTGCGGCTGGTTCTTTGCCGCCCTGTCCAACAGCTATCTGTCGCAGTATCTCGACCTGGGAGTGTTCTTGGTGCTGGGCGCAATTCTCCAGGTCATCGCCCATACCCTGCGAGCTTGGCTTCCGCCGTTCGCACTCTTTGCCGTCACCTTCTTCTTCGCAAGCCTCGGGCAGGCATATCAGGATACCTATGCGAATACTTTCGTGGCGACGGTCAACTCCGCCCACCGGTGGCTCGGCTTCATCCACGCCATGTACATGGCCGGCTGTCTGGCTGGGCCGTTCATCTCCACCGCTGTGGCATCGGCGGGGGCGACCTCCCACTGGAACTTGTTTTACACCGCGCCGCTGGGGTTGGGAGTGGTCAACTTGGTCCTCGCGGGCATTGCGTTCCGGGAGATGATCACTCTTAAACGCCCGGCGGAAGGTGATGGGTCTACGGCCCCCGAGTCGAAGAAACACATGGCTATACTGGAGATGAAGAAGACGCTGTCGTCACCCAGTGTCTGGGTCCTGAGCTTGTATTTCTTCTTCTTCCTCGGGGCGGCGATCACCGCTGGCGGTAGGTTACTCGTCTCTATCTATCATTATATGGTCAGGTGGTCCTAATGCACGACGGCAGGTTGGATTGTTGAGTATCTCGTTCACGTCCGGGACGGAGACCTGAAAGACATGGGATATGTCCCTGCGGGATTCTATGGCGGAGGATTCCTCGGCCGTTTGATCTTGGCCGAGCCGACCTATCGACTCGGGGAACGACGCATGATCCTCGTCTATGTGGTTCTTTGCCTCGCGCTAGAGCTCGTATTTTGGCTGTATGTCTTAGCATGATATCATCTCCCCGCTGTTGAGTTTGTACTGATCGGTTAGGGTACCGAACATCATCACCGCAGCTGTCGCTATCAGTCTGTTTGGCTTCTTCTCTGGTCCTTTCTTCGCAACGGTAAGTTCGTCAACCGAAAGGCGTTATTGTATACTCACTTATCATCAACCAACTTCAGGGCGTGTCTGTTGCCTCCAAGCTTTTCACCGCCGAGACCCGCTCCTCTGCCCTCGGTATGGCCTCTCAACCTCTGATTCCTGATTCCAAGCATACGAACTGACTCTATAGTGTTTATCTTTGTTCTGGGACAGGTTGGCGGGTCCATATTCCCCGCCGTGACCGGAATCCTTGCCGCGCAGGCGGGCGTCAAAGTCTTACAGCCCATGCTGGTTGGCTTGCTGGGTGCTACTGGCGTGACCTGGCTGTTTCTACCTAAGGCCCGGTTGCACCATGATTGAAATGGTATGCAGACAAAAAGACAATCGTATGATTAGGTAGACTATAGGACTATAACCAAGATGACAACTCAGAACCAATGACAAACACAATCTCTCCTCTTCCCATTCACTTCACTCTATATGATCCCCAAAACCAGCTCAAACAACCTGCACCGTCGGCCCGGTGACGCCAATATCCCACTGCAGCGTCACCGCATCGCCCACCCCAACAAACTCAAACCCAATGATCTGTCCCGCGGGACAATCAAACTCAGGATACCCCTCATAAGACTGAATCCACTCGGCCGGCCCCGGCGCCGGGGTATGGATCCGCCCGACATGCTTATCGCGCGACTGCACAATAAACTCCGCGGTATCCTTGGACACCTTTGCAACGTTGGCCGTCGACCGCTGCGCACCCGTCGGCTTGGTCGCGGTAAACACGTCCTCCTCCATGGTGCCGGTGGAGATGTCGCGGTCCCTCCAGAGGTCGAATGCGAGGGTGCACTTGCGGCCGGCGAGGTCGGCGGGCACGTCGAAGGTGACGATTGCGGTGGTCTCGTCGGCGAGGTTGCCGTTCTTGTTGACGAGCAGCTGGTCCTGGGGGTCTTCGATGAAGTTGCCGCTGTTGACCCAGTAGCGGTAGGTTGCGTAGGGGTAGACTATGGTGCCGGATTGGCGGGTGGCCTTTGTTAGACTGGCGGAGGCCAGGGAGGTGGTTGCCAGGAGGGGGAGGAGGAGCTTCATTGTGGTTTGAGTGAAGGATAATATTTCAAGTTGGCGGTGTTGGTTGGAGGTTGTAGGTGGTTTGGGAAGAAGTAGTAGATTGTAAAAGAATGTTATTCTGATCGGAAGGCTGGATGATGATGATTTTCAGCAACGATCTGTCGTCGACGGACCCCATATTTATACCTCTGCTTTGGATTAATCTCCAAATACAAGGCGTCCTGGCGAGTCAGTCCAGGCAGGCTGCGCCCACATCATGAGCATCAATAATCACATTCTATTGCATCTGTTTCTGATTTTTGGGGAGACTTTCTGCCAAGATTGATCCTCGTATCGCTCGAATCCCCAATAAGGTCAACTCGACGCGCTTCTTTGTCAACTGATGGATCCTGCCCATGACAGGTCATCCTGTGCCCAGGATTTTGGTCGCCAATATATGGTTTGCCTAAATGATCGACGGGAGCAAATGTCTCCCTGTAGGGATCCTGATGCCAACTGCAACTGAGACATGTCAGCGCGGCTGATTGTGATTGGTGGTGGCTTCGTGTTGGGGATCATGGTTATTTTTAGGGGATTCGCCGAGGCCCTAAAACGCCATCTGGGCGGTGCGGCCTGAAGGCTGGAGAAGAACCTGCCCTATCATGGAGCTGCGTGGCGGAGGGCATCATCAGGGCTGATGATAAAGTTATTGCGCGGCTTGACCAAGCACTGTTTGGGGATAGTTAGGGCTGATTGTTTTTGCCTTTACTGCCAGTGTAGGGAGTTATCCCTGTGTTGACTCCATGCTGAAACATGGACGGGATGTGATCCTTGCCTACTAACAACCCCATTGAGTCGTGTTTCGGATCATAACCCACGGAGTCTCCAGCACAAAGAAGTCTGATGGGATCTTGCGTTGACACAATGTTCTTCAGTAAACAAAAAAGGCCGTGGAACTCGCAATACAACTCGGCCACTCCCCTCTCTTTGTCCTGTTTCAAATATAACAATTGAATGTAGAATAATAGCATTCATCTGGATCAAAAGAATATAAACCCTGAACCTGGCCAGTGGATGTGTATGTCTCTCGAGCAGGAAGGACCCTTTAATGTGAATCAAGGACAGTCAAAACTCGACAATACCCATGAATCCCAAAGAACGACCATCGTCTACCGTAGATATTGCCATTGTAAAATTCTTTTCTTTATTAGATGATTCAGACACTCCCCGGCTTCATCTAGCAAGGTATATATAAAAGACCACAGATGGCCCGTGGAGATAGTGCCTCCAGCTTCAGCATCACAATCAATCCAGAATAGAAACACACACACACACATTCAAAATCAACATCAAATCACATCTACCGATCACCAAAATGGGTCATCACTGGTAAGCTCACCATCCCCACGCTCTTTTAACACAACGTACTAACAAATGTTCCAGCACAATCTGCCGTCGCACGATAACTACCAACTGCATGCGTCGTGGTCATCTTACCGAATGTCCCCAATGCCTTCAAGTTTGGGTCCCCCTTCGCGAGAAGGAATGTCCGTATTGCCTGAATGCCCGCGAGAAGGCAGAGCAGCGTTTACAGAAAGGGGATCAGAAAGCGGACCAGAAGGGGGACCAGAAGAAGAAGCAGCTCTCGTGTAAGTGATCTGAACTTGGCCGTCCTCCGGGTATATATATACAGTGCTGCAGGTGGCATCCAAATTGCTGCTTTACTTGTTTGTTTTGTGCGATTGTCAGCTCTCGAAGTTAACGGGCGTGTTTCGCAGACGATTCGATATGCACGGCGTGGGTGTTGGAAGGGGTATATACTAGTTGGAATAGACTAACTGTTGATGGGAGTGTCGGTATTTAGGAGGATATATATAGAATAAAATACAAGCCATGCGGCGAATTTTTTTGTGTTGGGGGGTTGAATCCACGCGGTGATACAAGTTGATATTGATCAACTGACTGACCGCAAGAGACTTTCGTAGAAAGCAAGTAGAAACAACCAGGTGAAATCCCGTGGTTGCACTGATTATTGCTGACAGTTTCGGCAGTATGGCAAAGGTTCCTAGAGCCCATATCATCCACTGTGCAATAAAACCGAGAAGGCTCATTGCCCCAGTGCTCTTTCAACCTCTTCGGCCATGTTGAAACTAAACAACTTCTTCAGAGGCCCAGAGGCAAACCCCGGAAAACACCCTAGACCTGGTTAGAACGACCGGCTCTCTAGAATGAGAAAAAAGCCAGGCCACTTACCAATAATCCACATAGCACAATACATAACCACCTCCTCGACTACGGTCATATCCCTTTTCTTATTCTGCCGTTTCCTCGCATCCGCCAGAATCTCCTCAACCCTCGGCCGGCGCAACTCCATATACTTCCTCGCCGCCATCGAGATAACATGCTTTACCGACCCCGCCTCATTCGCCGGCTTCTGCTCCCTCAGAAAGTGACTTAAAAGCAAGGCAAACGCCTCCACATCCTCCAACGCCTGCGAGGACCCTTGCCCCGACGTCGGCGGCAACGCATGCGCCGCATCCCCGACCAAGACCACGCCATCCCGTTCCCACGTCGGCAGTGCTGGCGATGTCCATGTCGGATACACATCCTGCACCTGGCACGAGCCCAGGATTCGCTGAATCACGGGGTCTTTCCACTGCGCGTGTCGCGTTTGCAGCTGTCGCGCCACGTCTGCTATGTCCAGCGTGGTTGGGTCGGGACATTCAGAAGCCGAATACGTCGACCACCAGGTGAGGGTGTTGCCCGGCGGCGAGATATGGTATGGTGAGTCCCTTTCGGGAGCGGACGGGGCGCTCTCTGAGAAAAAGTACCCGAAGAACCCGTTGCCTCCGAGGATGAAGTTCATGGATCCGGGTTGGATATGGTCCTGGATCCCGTCGGTTGAGACGAAGCCTCCGATTCCGACGAGGCCTCTAGTGGTTTTTTCATAAGTGACTCGCTCACAGTCGATTCCACATTTTGAAGGGGGAAGGAAGTAAACTTACTCATACTGCGGCGGATACGGATCCTCCTCCTCGCCCGGAAAGATCGCCCGTTTCACAATCCCCTTCACGCCATCTGCGCCAATCACCAGATCCGCCTCGACGGAATCGCTCCCATCCGCGAAATGCACCTCGTTCCGACCGTGTCGGTTGGCAACGACCTTCGACACGCGCGTGGTGACGATATCCCGATCCGGGACGCGCTGTTGGATACATCGCCACAGCGAATGTCGACTGCTGCCCACCATGTGCATTGCCGGTCGACCGGGGGCGGCATCTTCGGTGGCGCTCATTTGCATGAGGAGGGTGCCATTTTTGGTCTTGAGGTTGGACGTGGACACGGCGTATCCGCCGCGCACGATGTTGTGGAGGAGAGTCTCGTCGAGCCGTTGGATCACGTTGAGGCCGTTGGGGCCGATTCCGAGGCCTCCGCCGACGACGAGGGTGGAGGAGTGAGTTGATCCTCCTCGTCGGTCGGAGGGGGTGGTGTCTTTGTTGGTGTCGTGGGCCTCGTATATTGTGATGGAGTGGGAGTCTTGGCCGACTTCCAGGGGTTGAGAGGGGAGATGTTTCTTCAAGAGAAGATATGCTGTGCAGCCAGAGATGCCGGCACCGATAATCACGATCTTCATGTTGGTGGGTTTGTGGTATCTGCACTTTTTTTTTGGGATCGATGTGGTGGTGGTTGTGGTGGTGATAGTGGCGACGGCGGAGGTGATGATCATGATGATGGAATGAGGGAGGACCCGTACATCAACATATATCAATGGTTGCTGCCTACAAAGTCAATGAAGAAAGGGCCTGAGCACCGCAAAAAGGCGTTTAATTTCTACAGGCGTATACTTTAACGTCCTTTCATATAGTTGTATGCCTCCAGGCTTCTCCGACAGTATTTGAGAGAAAAATAAATTACGGATATGTAATACAAGCCTCAAGAGATGTTCTCAACCCCAGAATGCCAAGACACGCTAGATGGTATTAGGTTAGCATGGAGTATTTTTTAAATAGAGTAAAGAAGTAAATAAAATCAAGAAAAACCAAGGACTATGAAAGATAGATAACACATATTTTAGGTGGTACAGCTGTTTGACAGGCTGTACGCTGTGAAACACTGTGCCTGGGGTTTTATTGCAATACCTGAATCTATAAAACCAGCTTCTCAAGGCATCAGTACCTACCTAGTCTAGCCCGGCTTTGCCAATTATCGAAGTATATATTTGCAAATATACACGACAACCAAGAAGAGGTAAGTAAAAACACCAACTGTACTATTGTAACACACCATGGTGAAATATTTCCAAGTCCTCGTAATAACGAAGGTATATCAAAGGAATCTGTTTCACACCAGATCTGTCATAGGTGAGCGTACATAAGCTCGATTAAGATCATTTATCATGCACGGAGAGGCCAGCCGGCTCTACCAAATATTTTGATGCTAGCTACAGTCCCTTCACGGCGATCAATGAAAGAGATGGAAATATAACACAGTACATTAGTTCTAAAACAGATTGGAAAGAAACAAAAACGATACAGAAAAGTCGACTCCCGCATTTGCGTAACAGACGGGGGAAAAAACCTGGAATGGAAAAAACCCCGCCGGAGAAGACCAGACACAAGTTAATCAACGCAATTCAACAAGACTCGCCTCTAATGCCTCTTGTAGTTGACGTGCCTCAACCCGACGTTGACTAAGCGTAGGTGATTCGGCAGCCAAGCAGCGTAAATCTTTGTCCGAATAGCTAATGACCGTCATCGGATTGAATGCACCTGGAAGTTTAGCAAGGATATGCCTCTCGATAACTTGGCGACAGACATTATCAACGAAGGTTTTCATGGCAACCTGGCATATTGTCAATACAAGTGGTGGTAATATATGTGGCAAAGTCCAACCTTATAGTAAGCATCCAGATCAATTTGTGCCTCGGAGCACGCCCGTTCGTCCATGTCAACGATGATACCATGGTTTTGGAGAGATGTCACCAGGCGACTGATCTCATCAGATGAGTTGTTTACGTGAAAGCGACCATTCCAGTCGTCATTTATAGCATTATTTAGTGACGTGCCAAGGTCTTGCCTCAAACGGTCATTGCGCGCTTTTTGGACGTTGTCTGTGTAGTAATGGTTGTATGTGATGGGACATCCGGCCTCATCATCTACCAACTTTTTCAGTTCGTTGAACGCGCACTGAGAATTCTCATCCAATTTCGCAATTATATGGCGAAAAACATTTTCTCGGGCATTGGTATCTTTTATCACAAACTCCGAAACAGATTGGACAAATCGGAAAACCAAGTCCGCGATCGTAGTGACATGGTTACGGGCAATATCACCCCAGCGGGATGACTGGGAATGGAATAATTCACCAAGTAGCGCATGGTTATAATTGCCCGGAAGTTCTCGGCCCCGGGTCCGGTGGTATATCTGCAGCAGTTAGGATTACGCTGTTCACAAGGAGCAGCAGCGACCTCACATCCTTGATCCATGTGGACATTTGCTTCTTGGTCACTAAGATCTGACCAATCTCTGAACCAGTATCTTCCTGGTGTTCTTCCAACACGATTTTGCGTTTCTGCCCATGCAGCCTCATGTAATTGGCAAATCTCCCGTTTTCTTTGTGGATTGCGGCCCGAAGACGGTGCCATTCCTTTTCATCTTGGATTTCGTGGAAGAATCCGTCTCGACTACCGTATATTCCTTCCACTCCAGCCGTCACGAGGTTCTGAAAATTGGTACCAATGCGTGTCAGATACATACGGATCTGAGCAGGCGAAGTTCGTTCGGTCCCAAGATCCATGAGTTCCTTGTTGATATCATCAAGCAGTTGAGCAACATCCCTTCGCACTTTGGGCAATTCGCGCTCGATGTGTCGGCCAAGGAGGTCTTGCAAAAAGGCCCGAAGATTGCTTATGCCGACACGTGAAGGATCGAGTCCAAGCCTATTCCAAGGAGGACTAGCAAAAAATTCCGTCTCCATTTGCTGGCGTTCAACTGTGCTCATGCCTCTCTCCAGATCAATAGGCCTAGGATTTCTAAGAAGAAAAAATCCAAGATTCAGCTTCGTCCTATCTGCGTTATTGGCTAATCTTGCAACACGGGTTTCGGCACCGTCATTGATCAGATCCGGTTTGGTGATGATTCCAACAGTCCGAAGCCCTTCCTTGTCATAACAACGAGCGCGTTGGATGATACTCTGGGTATCCACGTCACTGCTTGCAGGAACCACAGTAAGGATAATTGTCCGTGACTCCTCCAGATATGAGTTCACGAGATTGCCAACAAGCTGCACGTCTTCCTCATTTTCAGAGACGGCGATTAGACCAGGTAGGTCAACAAGGGTCAGATGCAACCCAGTATCCCCAACAACCTCCAGGCGAAGTACATCAGCGGCAAAAGTTGGTGCATCAGAGGAACAGTCGGCACCTTGCACGCCGATAAGCTTCGCAGCTTCGTCGATAATGCCAGGCAAATCTGCAAGATTGCTGACGTCGCGGCGAAAGGCGATCAACTTAGCCTTTTCATCCTCCGTGCGAGACTTGTGGGGGATTATGGTGGCGGTGTTTCGCTGATGCGTTGGTTCATGACGAAGGATGATTTCCGTGGCAAACCGGGTACAAACACCATCCTGACGAGGAAACGGAATTCCACTGATTCCCTCCAAGACGGAGCTTTTTCCTGCTGATTGATCACCACAGACTACCAACTGCGGAAGCGCGATGTGGTCTCCAACCCCGTTGGCACGAACACGATCAACTTGATTAAGACGTTCAGAAAGCCTGAATGACTCCAGGCCAAGTCCATTCTGGACCTGATCAGTGTCCAGCGGAATCCAATCGTTTTCTGAGGGGGTATCCATGGAGTTGTAACCCTTGTTCAAGCGTTGAAGGTCCTAATGAGAAAAAGACTGGCATTGAATATAAGAAGGGGCCTGGCTTTTTATAGACGCGATAGACACTGGTCAGGTCCAGAATGGACTTGGCCTGGAGTCATCCAGGCTTTCTGAACGTCTTAATCAAGTTGATCGTGTTCATGCCAACTGGAATCCACGACTGCAGATGAGGAATGGGTAACTTGCGGTAGAGTGAAGGGCGGGGGGGGGGGGGGGGGAGTTATTCTATTTATGTTCGAAAAGAGACCGGGTGGCCTACCCGACAAATCGTTAGTGTATTGGTTGGCAGCCACAGTTCCTAACTCTGCATTATTTATCCCAGACTAGAAGTACTAGAAAGGTCTTCTGGAATGAGAAATGTAAATTGATTGACTACAATGTTTCAATCAGCCCTTGCTATAGCATCCCCACCCAACACCAACCTCCTAACTTCAGGTGTAGCTCCCCTTGCGCCCTGAGCACAGCACATGCGAGTGCTGCCTTCTCATTCACTCTCGATGAGAAAATATGCAAGGGGGGCGAAACATCTCACAGACCTAGCATTTCTACTTCCCTCTAGTAACACAGAGTTGCCTGGTATGGGATAACCAGAGTGTCGTCCGATGAATCACACGACATTTGCTTTCCGTGCGGTGAGGTCATGTGATTACAAAGAGGCAAACTAGCTGGGCAATTCTATCGTATAGGAGCGCTCCATACATTGATTCAAAGTCGGTAGAAGTTGTAAGTCATCTAGTATCGCTACCAGTTATCGGTTTTCTTTCTTTACGCCGAACATTCGACGGGTTATTGGGTACTTGTCCTCCATATCCGTTGACTCTAGCAAGTGATCTGTGTTAAAATTAGTTATGATGCCTCTGGGTAGTACGGATGTATTCCGAGCCACTCGTTTAAAGTATAAGATGTGATACGATCAACCCTAACAGAACCACATACTAGTAATAAAGACAATACTACCAACAACCAATGAATATAAACTCTCCAGCATATCCAGATAAAAACCGACCTGGTCATAAGAAGATGGATATCAGAGTACATATATTCTTTAAGAGCTCTGGACATAGTAAGCAAATAACATTACTATTTCCGGAGATCTTATATCTACTATCTCGAAGTTTATTCTGGCAGACACCAGATAGAGCACCGTAAGTCATAATACGCACGCTTTGGAACCACCTAGGCGTATTCGAACCGATTTCGTAAAGTTCCGATGTTTTCAATTGTAATTTCCACTTCGTCTCCAGACCTCAGAAACTTCGGGGGCTCATCTGCAGCGGAGAAACTGTTCGGACCAACGCGGGATCCATTTTCCATTTCCTGTCAGTCATTCCATGTCAGCTTACAGACATGTCCGGCGGGTATGTTAGGAGCTCCTTTCATTTTCAGGCGTTATACCTGGCAGACACATCATTCGCTACAGTGGACCCAAGCACGTAGCCTAGGGCAGTTCCGCCGAGACATTCTTGGCGTGTGTTGCAATCACCACCGCCAGCTCACCCTCATAATCAGCCTGGTCATCCTGTGCAATGAGAGGGATCTCAATGGTATCACCATATCCGGCCAGTGCATTCGTCGACTTTCGGAACATAGGCGGAATCCGGGGGAACTCGGTGTCGAGCTCTCTTACTGTGACGACCGGATACGCGGTCAGTCTGATGACCTAAAAACGGTGGAGGGCCGGTGGAGGGTTGTAGCCATCTTACGGAGGAAACTGTATTTCTTCGCAACTATATCCCCGATACGCATTATTTACGCTAGTCCGAGACGTGGGTAGAGGCCCGAGTACCAAGATCGGTGCTAATGTTAACACGGAACGGCCATCACATCCCCTAGCCGTGTCAGTATTACAATCGAATTAAAAGTAAGTATCAGAATCAATAGTGCAATATGTTCAGTTCAAATGGCTTGGTAAAGTCGCTATATCAATCGGAAGAAATTTCAAATGCCACTATCCCTATAAACTGTTTTAGGTAGAAGATAATGATACATTGCTTTGTGCCGCCTTACGATCCTCACTCATGTCTGAACTGCTATCAGGTATCCGAGTGCATACGTTACAGCTAGCACACACGTTCCTGAACCTCTCGACACAAGTTCGCCACAAGGGTCGTAGAAATACGACAGATGCGCACACGATAGCCAACTGGAGCTCCAGTAAGGTCCACAACATTTCCTTTTTCATATACCCTGCCATATTGAGTTGTCTGTCAGTTCGGCGACGACAGATAGGACCTTGGCTTCTTAGACTTACATGCTAAGCCCTCTGACAATCCATACCGAAAATATACCAGGCGGAGGAGGCTGAAAACACACACCCTGAAGCGCAGGGTTAATAGCCTACAGGGGACAAAAGGAGATAAACGAATAATATCCAACCCCGGGAGAAAGACTTACAAGCTACCACATGCAAAAAGAATGGTCAACTCAATCCGGAGACGGACAGTCATCATCAGACTCCAAATATTGACAATCAGGAGGAGAAGAAGAACAATATCTTCCACCAAGGACAATGCTCCTATGGCAAGGCTAAAATCCGATATTCCCGCAAAGCAATTTCGGTTATCCTTGGGACGCCAGAAGTCCTGCGGTGGCCAACATTGAAGTATACTGACCACCAGAGTGACTATCCCCCAGGCGACAGTGAACCACATGAGAGAAGCGGTGATGATGCCCCATCGTTTGAATGGCGCTAGTAAGGTGCGAAGGAGAACCAATATTGACAGCTTGATGAATACCTGCGCAAACAGCCAGAATAGTGGAAATATCCAGAAGAACTGTTGAAATCAGCAAGACCTTTGGGACAAGGGGTAAGAAAATGAGACAGCATGTCAACAGGGAGGAAATGGCCATACCAAGCGCCACTGAGCATTCCCTTGCGCCTCGTAGTAGACGACTGAAGAAGGGGCTTGTTAGTAGGAATGCGTTGCAACATCGGCCTGGAAGAAACCTACTAAGAAGAGCAAAGATTTCAGCACCATAACAAGACAGAAGCCCCAAGCCGAGCAAGAGGTCCCCTGTGTCTGCCTTCACTTGAATCAAATGTCGACTATAAAGGCGGCAAATGAAGCATATTGTGGCTAAGCCTTGTCCGGTAAGAGACACAATAGCAAGCACGGTACCGTCATATCCAATATTATACATAAGGAGTGCCACAAGACATGTTGATTGAATAGGGAGGGATACTCAGGGGTTGGTGAGTCCCCTAGGTAGTTTTAATCAGAACCTCCACATGAAGGTTTTTGTTTAGCTGGAACATCCGGGGATAAAACGGCTCAGTATCCCGGGGACTTGGTCTCAAGGTAGAAGTTTCATGAGTCGTGGATGTCATTCTTGGAAGTTAACCATGGGTCTTGCCGGTTCCACTTCCCCATCTATACTAGTTTTGTTGTTAATATTTCAATGGTTATTTTATTTCAATTATAACGGAATTTTTGATTTTATATATGACTGAAAATAGGAATATATATTCTACTTGAAATCTGGAGTTGCATTTAGAAATAATATGGTATTCTTCAAAAACCCAATAAATAAATATCCATATATATATATATATATATGTTTGCCACCGATAACCGATGGACGTTTCTTCGGGATTTTGAAACCCCGATGACAGTAAGCAACGAAATTTCTCATTTCCACGGCCATGAAAAACCCTATGACACAATATTCGCTCGTACCGGCCTTGAACCAAGTCCTAACTTTGGCGACATCTGCCAGAGGTATACTTCACTCGCTAAAGGCGATAGCAAACAATAAACAGCACGCAAAGGAGATGAAGTAGAGGACAGTCCAATCCGATACAAGAATGCGTGTCAAAGAAAACTGTGCATGGTACTTTGACAACTACAAAGTCCAGTTGGCTCTCGCTGATTTTCGGGTATATAAGAACGTACGCATACTTCCGCGCAACAGCTACTTGTAGCCCCATCGGTAGAATCCCGGTGCCAAATCAAGCGGGTACAATGCCGTGAGAGAATGGATATCACCTAACAGATCAGGAGTATGTGATCCAGTTCCCTATCTAGAATGTTACAAACAAACCTCGGTCAAATCCCTTCATATTATCAGCAGGCAGAAGTAAGCTACATAGGATATTCGATAGACTACGCGATACTAGCCAATCGGCCGTGTTTATTAACCGGATCAAACGCGGCAATGGCATAATTTGCGCAATCTTGTTTCAACGGCAGTGCATTGCGCAGAGATGCCGAAATGTTGGAATGATGAGCAGGCTATTTCGGTAAACGCCAGTAGAGGGATTCCAAAAATTCTATCGGAGAGACAAGGGAAGACGAGGCAATCGGCAACGGTAACTGGCGGGAGTCTCCACACCCACCTTCATTAGCATTAGAATGGAGCCTAGACTGCACAGAAGCTATACGGCTTGCGGATGGCAAGGTGGATGCATGACACGCGAGGCACCTCACAAACACCACGTAGTCACATGATCACCAGAATGACCAGCATTCATGAGAAATTGAAGTATTGTCCAGTGGAGCAGAGGTTATTATTACAGGTCCTGTTCTGAAACGTTGATGCGTATTCAATGTTCGTATAAGTGTTCATAATCACCTTGATGCCAGCACATTGGACAATATTCCATGAGTCCAGTAGGAATCCAAGATTTTGCCATTCGGAATTGCGTATTTATATAGTAAGAACACAATATATAAACAACCCCCTAGTATATCCCTCCCTCCCCCTCCTTCCCACGCTACCTATCTTGCTTCCACTCCTTCAGCCAAACCCCCACAAACCTCTCCACCTCCCTCTGCACTTTCTGAACGGCCTTCGGGGGCACAACCCCATTCCGCCGCTGCTCCTCCGAAAGCCCATTCTGATCCCAATGATGCACCGCCCCCCTTACCCCATCCCACACATCGTCCGCATCAATCTCTATCAAAAGAAACGGCTCCTCATTCGTCGACTCTCTCGCCGCAGTGCCGTCTGCATGCGGCGTCGCCTCGCGCCACGGGTCCGCCAGCCCGTCGATGATCGCCACCCGCGGGTAGGAAAAGTTCCATCCGCCGTACTGGTTGATGCGGTCTGTGTCGGGCGGGGTGGTGATCCCGTAGGTTGTCGCGCAGAAGGAGGAGAGGGTGGCGAGGTCTTGCACCCGGGAGATTACCGGCATGATGTCTGCGGGGACGGAGGCGCCGGTCGTGAAGTAGCCCCATTCGGTACAGACTTGGTAGCTCCAGCTGACGTCGGAGGTTTTGTTCAGGGGTTGGGGGCCTTGGGCTGTGCTGGATGCCGATGCATCAGGGGCGGCTGGTTGCTTCGGGCAGAGCGTGTCCTTCTGGGGAGTGAAGACGGTGGCGTTGAGAAGGCCGATGTGATTTAACAGGCCCGTGATGAACTCGTCATTCGACGAGTCGTACCCTGCCACCTTGACGAGGGACTCCAGGGTGGGGCGCACCGCAGCGGTGTCCGGGTACAGCAGCTCCGAGCTGGTGATGTTATCGCAATAGCGGCGGAAGGTGAGGTCGCCGATGGCCGGGTCCCAGTTGCGCGACTGGAAGGAATCGAGTCCGTAGGAGAGAAAGCCCGTGAACTGGTCATTCTTCAAATCGCACGGCACGCCGAACGCGGACATCAGGTCGGCTTTTAGGGCTTGGTTGTCTGCATGGTCGATGAGCACGCGATCGACAATGTCGATGAAGACCTGCTGGCTGTGAATGCAATCCCTGGGGCCGAACTTGCGAATCGGCTCATAGTACTGCCAGTAATCGACGATGGCGGCCGTGACTCCAGACGTGCAGACAGACCCCCAGTAAACGTCGGGGTAGAGTTTGCGCAGGAATGCGACGAACGCACCGGCGTAGGAGCCGCCGTATGCGAGCCACGGGGTGGACTTGGGGCTCAGATCATGATGCTTGAGCCCCGGGAACTTCACGTGGGATGCGAAATACGCGTAGTCGGCCACGGCTTGTTCGGTGGTTAGGAAGCGGATGTTGTCGGTAGTTAGGGAGTCGAATGGATAGCTCTTCCCGTAGTAGCGGTGCTCGAGGATGACGCCGATGCCATGGTAGGCCTTGGCCAGCTGCGTGACCACCCCTTGCGACAGGAAGGGGAACCGGTCTGTGCCGTCGGTTTCGCCGGCGGCGATCACGATGACGGGGCCTCCCGGGCGGTAGTGCTGGGCGTCGAACCAGTATCGTAGCGGGAACTGGGCGTCGCTATGGGGCTCGTAGCGGGATTCATTGTGGAAGTGGTCCACCGGCACGGGGAGATAGTGGTCGGGATAGCTGATTGCGTGCTGCTGGGGCTGCGCTTGGTCGTGGATGCGTCGCAGCACAGGGTTGGTGACGAATTCCAACGCTGGAATCAGTGGCACCACTGCTGCTGATGCTGCTGCTGCTATGAGAAGAAAGGACTTCATGGGGAGGATCTTGAGGCGATGCGGAGAACGTGTCGCATTGGGACGGGATGAGGGCCTTCTTAAGGGGAGGGGGAGTTAATTAGGGCTGCGCCATCCGGTGTCGATCTCCAGTCTTGGTGCATTTGTTCGGATCATACGACATCGTGCTTATCTTGCTGACAGGGGATAGACGGTTTTCCCTGTCTGATTGTCCAATCTCGCGCGAGAGGACTGGAGCGGGGATTCATCCCAGTTACATGAATCGCCTCGAGTGTAGCGGGGGATGTAACCTTGGACGGTGAGGGGAAAGCATATTATTCAGAGATATTGATATGATATGGTCTGATCTGACATCTTTGTCTGCCATGGATCAATCAGCGTGTGCAAGGGATAAATACTGTGAGTAGGGGAGGTTGACTGGTTGTTTATGGCCCAGAGAGGAAGAGATGATAAAAGAACCCAAGTGATTGTCTGATCTCCTGGTTAAGCATTGATTAATTAATTAATTAATTAGTTGGTTGGTTAATAACATTCTATTCCATCGAGTAGGTAATAAATAAATAAATAAATAATAATAAGATGCATAACCGAGGAAGCGGATGTGCATCCGTATCCGGACCCGGCGGAAGAATATCCGGACTGCAGCAGATGAACGAATTGAAATGATTCTTCGTATCTTCTCTTCTGATAATCACGATAATGATGAATGTATCCCACTCGGATATCACCCCCCAAGTCAACTCCATGAATGCCCATCAACAGAATGCCTTACTCACGCCGTCCCACCCCCTCCCACGACGCCGCGCAGGTGCTGGTCTCCTTCCACCAAACCGGAACCCCAACGGAGTTCTCCGACGAGGCCAGGAAACCAGCCGGCAGCGCCAGAAGTCGGCCTCTGGCGCTAGCGAACATCCATCGTCCGCCGCAGAACCGCCGGCGAGTGTGGCGTGCATGTGAATCGTGTCGCAAGAAGAAGATCAAGTGCGACGGCGCCGATCCGTGTCGCTGTTGTGTGGACGCGGGGCGAAGCCAGGAATGCATCTACGCGGGAGACGGTTCGCGGAGAGGATTTGTGGATGCGCAGTAGGTAGTGTTCCGTCTTTTAAAGGAATCATGAGGTTTCTGATTTGGCGTGTCCAGGGTCCTCGATCTGTATGGCAAACGGCTGCGCGCGCTCGAAGATCTCGTCACCACGCTGGTGGACGACCAGCAGCGACTGGCGGCGCAGCTCGTGCTGCAGAAGCAGCATACAACACCAACAACCTCGCCGGTGGTGCCGGGTCATGGGACACAGCTGGCGGGCCGGAAGGAACTTGCGATTCCAGTGGGTTTCCCCGAGGATATTCCATTCGCTCATGCGGAGGATATCTGTGAACCGCAGCAATTGCCGCTGATTTCGCCTGAGCTGGTGCCGTCCGAGAGCCACGATACCATCGACCCCGAACTTGTCAGTTCGTCGGCCGATGAAGCTCAGACGGTTCCTCTGGCGTTACCAACCGCGACGGTAGGGTCGATTCTCGAGGCGGCGCATCCCAGGAAGAGCGATGAGACTACGCCCAAGGTCTACACGGATGATTACGGGATGTTGGCGACGGATGGAAACGACGGGGCGAAGTATGTCTTTACAAAACAAAAAACCAATCTGGTCGTTGCATAATAGACTAACAGTCCCTAGATACGTCGGCCTAGGAGCCACCGTATGGATGATGGACGACTGCCCCGGCATTCGGGGCTGCGTGCGAGAAGGTCTCCTACAGAAGGGCCATCCCACGCAAGAAACCCTCCTCGAACCCTCCTCCATCTATACGCCGCCACCCAAGTGCGAATCCAGCCCCGTGGATCGCAGCGAGCCGCTTCCCCCCGTGGCCCTCATGGATACCCTCATCGACACGTTCTTCCGCAAAGTGTACAACTTGTTTCCCGTCATCGAGGCCGAGGACTTCCGCCGGCAGTATCTCCTCCTGCGCAGCCACAATGGGCCCCGGTCCGGCTTCATGGAACTGCTGTATTCGGTCCTGGCCATCTCCTCTGCCCATATCTCCTCGGGAGATTCCGTCTGGGGCCGGCCCGGGTGCTCGGCCTACCGATGTCTCGATCTCGGCGACCATTTCTACACCCTTGCTGTCGCCGCCGTCAGCGCTCGCGAACAGCCGTTATCCTGGATGATCTCGACGGCGGGACAGACGCCCAGTATCAACACGGTGATTGCACTGACGCTCCTGGGTATGCACTTGACCCAACTGGGCAAGCTGAACGAGGCGTGGCGGATGATCGGCCATGCCGTGCGCCTGGGCTATGAGATGGGGCTTCATGTACGTTCCTCCGTCTTTCTCGTTTTATAACTCCTTCTACTACCTTCCACCCAGACTAATATTGCTACAAGCGCTCCCCCAAACGAATGGCCCTCCCTCTCCTGGACATCAAACGCCGCTGCCAACTCTGGTGGTGTCTCTACGTAATGGACCGCCTGCTAGCTCTGCACCTGGGCCGCCCCCTCGCCATCCATGACTCCGACTCCGACGTCTTCTTCCCCTCTGCCCGTCCCCAAGCCCCCGGCTTCGTCGCCATGACCCACCTCTGCAAGATAATCGGCCACATCCACCACGCCGTCAGCCGGGTGGAACAGGTGCGGAAATGGGAAAACGCCACCACCGACGCCCTGCAGGACACCTTCGACGAGCTCTGGCGCGCGCTGCAGGCCTGGCGCGAGACGAAACTGCCCTCGACCGGGTTCTCCTCGTCCTCGTCGCGGATCACCGAGCGCTGCGTCTTGCTGTCGACGTATTGCTCGGCGGTGCACCTGCTATTCCGCACGCAGATGGGCACGCCGCACCGGCCCTCGCGGCTGCGGGGAGACCAGGCGCTGGAGGAGAGCTTCCGCGCGGCGGTGGAGTGTATCGATATTAGCGAGGTGTTTCTTCGCGCGGTGCCGGTTTGTCACTATTATGCGCTGCATGGGCAAAATGTCGTGGTTAGTGTCGCGGCGCTGCTGCACTGTCGGCGCCAGACGGAGGATGAGCGCACTGCCGCCGAGGCACGAGAGCATAGCCAGCGGGGAATGGCGGTGCTGGCCCGCATGCAGGAGACGTGGCCGTTGGCTCGGCAGTATCGCGCGATCCTGGCGGAGTACGAGGCCTTGACCGGTGAGGTCGTTAATAATGGTCGCTGTATTTGCAGTGCTGGGTGTCCGCCGGCGAAGAATCAGGCGCAGTTGGATCCGTGGCAGGAGTTTGCGGCGCAGGTTGATTTGGAGGCGAATTTGTTTCCCTCCATGCCGGACACGGCGTGGATGAACGAGCTGTTCCATCTGTCGCCGGACAATCCGCCGGAATTGGAGGGTTGTGCGAGTACTGATCAGGGGGTGGTGGAGGAGAGTGAGCAGCGGTCGAGTAAACGGCGGAAGACCTGCACGTTTGCATTCAAACCGCGATAGTAGTTGATTATCAGCTAGCTATTTGTGTAATATAATCCAATGACCAACTCCAAAAGGGATATTAAATTACGTAGTGAGTTAGGTAGTAAGTAAGTAAGTAAGTAAAAAAGACATTATACCTTCAAATTCCTCCCCTTCTCAAAATCCCTCCACCTCTCCTCCATCAACGTCGTCCACTTCTCATCTGTCTCCAAATTCAAAAACCGCAAAGCATTCCCCGCCAACATCTCCGCCCTCTCCCTCCACGACAGAAAGCCCTCCAACTTCGGATCGCGAGCCAACATCCTCCCCGCCTCGGGCACCTCGCCCAACGGAAACGGATAATCACTCCCCATAATCACCCTCTGCGCCCCGACCTTCTTGACCAAATACTCCAGCAAATCCACATCGTGCGTCAGACTATCGATCCAGATATTCCCCCGAGCAGTCGCATGATCCGTCGGCGTCACCCCTCCGGCATCAGTGGCCACCAGGTCCGGCCGACAGTCGTACCCGTGCTGAATCCTCCCCAGGAGGGCGGGGAACGACCCGCCGGCGTGCGCGAAGCACAGTCGCAGGTGCGGGAAGCGGAGCAGCGTGCCCGAGCAGGTGAGGAGGTGGAGAGCCAGGGCGGTCTCGCAGGGCATGCCGACCAGCCAGCTGCTCCAGTATTTCGACCACAGGGAGGGGTTTTCCTTCGGCCACGTGTAGCCGAGCGGGTGGATGAAGACCGGCATGGAGAGCTCCTCGCACGCGGCCCAGAACGGGTCCAGCCGGCGGTCGTCCAGCGTCATGTCGCCGATGGTGGTGCCGATTTCGACACCCTGGAGGCCCAGGGTGTGCTTTGCGCGGTGGAGCTCGGTGACTGCGGCGGGGATGTCTTGGAGGGGGACGGTGGCGAGGCCCAGGAAGCGCGCGGGGTGTTCAGCGCATAGCGAGGCGATGTGGTTGTTTAGGTGTTGTGCGAGGAGCGTAACGGGCTCGGCGGGCTGGTCGTAGAAGAAGAGGATCGGGATCGTGCTGAGCACTTGCACGTCGGTGCCGGCGGCGTCCATCTCGGCCAGCCGCGTGGTCGCGTCGTAGCAGTTGGGGTTGACGGTGCGGAAGAAGCGATCGCCGACGTACATGTCGATGTCGGAGGGGGTTTTGGGGTTGGGGCGTAGAGAGAGCCATGGCGAGGAGGAGCTGGAGTTGGAGGCGTAGGAGGAGAGGTCGGGGAGAGTGGGCGGCATGATGTGCGTGTGCAGATCGATGCGCAGGAGGTGGCAGTCGGAGCAGTGCATTGTGTCTTTGTTAGTTGCAAGAGATTAGATTGGGAGAATGAGGGAGGGCGGAGGTATGTAGTTGAGGGTGTAAATTAGGGCTGGCGATGTCACGATCTCTTTATATTTTGTATCTGTCCGTCCCGGATCGCTTCCGGCTTGTCTTCCGGATGGGCTTCCATGGACGGCGTTCTATTTAATGCACGTCGGTCTCAGCTGGTAGGCTCGTATACTTCTACCTCGTCATCCTGTTTCTGCACCATCCACATACGTCATGATACCTCCGTTTTCCTTCTCGTCGTGGCTGGCGGAGAACCAGCACAAGTTGACGCCGCCCGTCAACAACTACTGTCTGCACTCGGGCGAGGACTTTACCTTGATGGTTGTGGGGGGGCCGAACGAGAGGAACGATTATCACAGTCGGTTGAACTTGATCTGACTTGTCTCTATTCTCTTCTCACTGACTATCTACCTATTCCAGTCAACCAAACAGAGGAATGGTTCTACCAGGTCAAAGGCGCCATGCTCCTCCGCGTCGTCGACAACGAAGTCTTCCGCGATATCACCATCAAAGAAGGGGAAATGTTCCTGCTGCCTGGTAGGTCATTTGTGATCGGTCATTCTGCATGACGCCCAGACTAATACAGCACCAGCCAACACCCCCCATAACCCCGTGCGATTCGCCGACACCACCGGCCTTGTCATGGAGCGCAAGAGACCCGAGGGCTCGCTGGATCGGCTGCGCTGGTACTGCACCAAGGGATCGCATGAAACGCCGACGATGATCCGCGAGGAGGTGTTCCATTGTTCGGACCTGGGCACGCAACTGAAGCCGTTGATTGAGCGATGGCAGCAGGACGAGGAGAGTCGTCGCTGTGGGGCATGTGGCAGTGTGGCTGATCCGCAGTACTAGAGTTAGGAGTGTACATAGTTGTAGCTAAATAATCAAGTACTCAGTAACTAAACAAACTACGTCTGGAACTGAATCAATCCATCACCAGTATAAGTAAGGCTGCATAATTGCGACACATCCACGTAGGCTGTTGGGGGATATCGACAAGCCCTAACTTCGGCCTCATAACACTATCAGCCCATCTACATATTCCCCGCATCACTGCTCCACTCTGCTCCACTCTGTCACTCCAGCCAACAAGTCGGATATTATCCGTCCAGGAAGCGGTCCGGGTCCCAGTATGGACCATACCCGACAATGCATCAGCATCGTCATCATAAAAAATAGTAAACAACCCCGTTGATCGGATCCTACACCTCAAACTCAACCCTCCCTCACAACCATGTCCTCCGCCTCCATCGAACCCTGGGATCTCCCTACCCTTGACGCAGCAGAGTCCCATCTGCGCCAGTCTGCCTTCCGCCCATTCCACCTCCGCAACCTAATCAACGGCGACCTGCTCGCCGCCTCCAGCGATTGCGACTCCATTGCTTCCTTCAACCCCAAAACCGGCCAGCAGTTTGCATCAGTCCCCAACTCCTCCCCCGACGTCGTCGACCAGGCCGTTCGCGCTGCCGAACAGGCCTTTCCCGCCTGGGCGGCGACTTCCCCGTCGCTACGCTCGCAGTATCTGCAGCGCATTGCGGCCGGCATCGAGGCAAGACGGGAGTTGTTTGCGGTCTGGGAGAGTATTGATCAGGGGAAGACGCTCGCGCGCGCGAGAGTTGAGATCGATCGTGCGGTGTCGAATTTTCGGTATGGACTTTTTTTTTACTTACTTACTACCCACCTATCAGCTATTCTATCTTATCCTACATACCTATGTTTTTGTTTTTTCTCCTCTACAGACAACCTCTCGTTAACTAAGCTACCTTCAGCTACTTCTCCACCTACATCCTCCATCAGGAGACCCACGCGCGATGGACCGATACCAACATCCTCACCTACGAGCACCGCTCCCCCAAAGGCGTCTTCGCGCTGATTTCCCCCTGGAACATGCCGCTGTATCTCCTGACCTGGAAGATCGCTCCGTGTCTGGCCTTTGGATGCACCGCCGTGGCCAAGCCGAGTGAAGTAACCAGTGTTTCGGCTTATTGTAAGTTGACTGTCTTCTTCTCTCCCCGCTGATTACGGATACTAACGCGGTCTAGTACTGGCAACTGTGTTTCAGGAAGCTGAGCTCCCCGCCGGGGTCATCAACCTGGTTTTTGGGGGAGGGAACCCAACAGGGTCGGCGCTGATTCGTCACCCCCGAGTCAAGGGGGTTTCGTTCACCGGGGGCACGGCCACGGGGCGGCAGATCCGTCGTGATACCGTGGATGAGATTGGGAAGTATCTGTCGCTGGAGCTGGGGGGGAAGAATCCCACGCTGGTTTTTGAGGATGTCGATCTGGAGAAGGCGGTTGCGACGGCCGCGGCGGCGGCGTTTGAGAATCAGGGAGAGGTATGTTCTCATCACTCAATCATGATCGCCGATGCGTTTTCTTTTCTCTATGTTGAGTTTTGAGGGAGACAATGTTGCTAACCGGGGGGAACTAGATCTGTCTCTGTGGATCGAGGGTGTACGTCCAGAGGAGCATTTGGGACGCCTTCTTGCCTCGATTCGTCCAATATGTCAGAACCAACTATGTGGTCGGGAAGAACGTCGGCGCTGTCGTCTCGCTCCCTCACTACCGCAAGATCCGCCAGTATTTGACCATCGCCGCGGACGACCCGGCCACCGTCTTCCATCTGGGGTCTGTCCCCGTCGAAACCCCAGAATCGGGGTACTGGATCGAGCCGTCGATTCTGACGGTCTCGGACTCGAGTTGTCTGCTCAAAGACGAAATCTTCGGGCCGGTCGTCACGCTGACTCCGTTTGACACGGAGAGAGAGGCGATTGAGAAGGCCAACGACAGTGAATATGGGCTGGCTAGTGTTCTGTTGACGAACGATGGGAGTCGGATGCGTCGCGTGGGCGAGAAGATTGATGCTGGGCTGGTTTGGGTCAACTCGTGGTTGGTGAGAGAGTTGGGGACTCCGTTTGGGGGCATGAAGGCATCGGGGACTGGCAGAGAGGGAGGGGAGTATAGCAGAGATGTGTTTACGACGGTGCGGACGTTGCATATTCCTCAGGCATAGCTACGTAAGGTAGGTAGCTACTAAGGATTAGATCGGTAGGATAAGTTTTGGAATGTGGAATATATTCATGGTATCGTTCTGCTGAGACTGGGAGAAAAGTCCCTCGACGTTCTATCCTGTAGAATCCTTCGGGCGTTCATAAACATCACTGTAGGTGCCTTCTATCGAGCTGTGTATCCCCCGTCCACTGCGACACATGAACCAGTCATCCAGCTGGCATCCTCACTGGCCAGGACCACCGCCATACGCGCAACGTCTTCGGGGTTTCCCGGACCCTTGAGTGGATGGCGCCGCTGGAGATCCTGCAGCGCGATCATATGTTCTGTTGTGTCTTCGAATATCGCCGTCCGCGTATCTGCCATCTGTCAGATGTGCCATATATATATACATCCCCTCGTTCATCAGCGAATACTCACATCCCGGACACAATGCATTGACATGAATGCGATCTCCCGCGTAATCCAAAGCCACCTGGCGCGTCAAATTGCTGACTGCTGCCTTGGACGCACAATACGATGCTATTCACCCGTTAGTCTCATATACCCCAGTAGGTCACTTCATGCAAAAAGAAATAAGGAGAGAAAAATACGGTTATTCAACCCCGCCACCAGCCCAAAAATCGACGCAACATTCACAATCCACCCCCGATCCCCCGAGACATGCGGCTCCTGGTTCAACATCTGCGCCACCCCATACTTACACCCCAGAAACACTGACCGGGCATTCACCCGCAGCGTCGTATCCCACACCTTCTCCTCCGTCAGATGGATCTTCGCCGGCCGCTTCGCCTCGAGCGCAACTCCGGCATTGTTAACGACTCTGTTCACATACACAGTAGACATCAGCATAACTTGTTCCATTCCACTTCCCCCCTCCCTTTTCTTATCATCGACCGATCACTCAATCAATCACTCAATAGGTATCCTTACACATCCAACCGCCCAAACTCCCCCGCCGCGGCCTCCACCGCGTTGCGCATATCGCGCGCATCGCCCACGTCGGTCTTCACAAACACCGCTTCCCCACCGCCCATCACAATGGCGTCATGGGTCGTCATGTCGAGCTCCTCGGGGACTTGCGAGCGGGCCGTCGAGCAGAGGTCTGCACAGACAACGCGTGCGCCTTCCTGGGCGTATCGTATGGCGATGGCCCGGCCTAGTCCAGAGGATGCGCCAGTTACGAGTGCGACTTTGTTGGCGAGGCGACTCATTGTGAAGTTGTAGTTGTGGGATATATGTTGGGACTGAACTCAAAGGGGGAAAGAAAGATAATACTGAGTTGGAATAAAGGCGACTGCTGAGGGGTGTTGGTTTTAAATGCGTTGGTTGAGTTGGCACAGGCATTCGGAGGCGTCCGCCGCCCGCCGCGGGTGGCATATTCCGGCGGTCTCAGTAAGGGTTTGGTTACCAAGTTGGCTGCGTGCGAAACAACATCGTGGTGTGTGTGTGTGGGGTAAGTGAGGGGGTTTGTTGGAGAGGAGAATCGGAGGTGCATAATTACAACACATACCTATGTATCACCACATTAATATTTTAATTAGTGAGTTAAACTGGGTACCTTCCTGGTTAGAAAACTGATTATATCTAAATCCCGTAATACCATGACATCAATATAATATAACAAAATGAGTCGAATCCCATAATACCCCTTTCTATCACTAATAAACTACTCTTTATTATAATGATTACCTGTCGGCCTATAATTATAATGCCTGTGTCGGAGATTCCCAGATCTAGTTATTTAAAAAGATCAAACTTTAACTAAATTATAAATAGTTATATTCGTAGACAGCTACAGCTTAACGTAACACAACAGAAAACAAGATATTTTTAATATTAAATCACTATATTATCTACAATTATATTATTAATATATATATCCAATATTTTTTCTAATCTTATTAGTAATACAGCAAACTTATTTAATATACAGATCAATCCCCGTGCAGGCCTGGAAATAGTCGAGAATAGTAGAGTTAATAATTCGAAGGATAGCTTTTATTTTACTAATATTAGTTTCGCGGAATGAAAGAGAGTAGAAGCATATAATAGAGATAGTACAGAGGCAGAATATAATAGCAATACAGTTATCAGTACTGGGTCTTAAAGAGTCATACATAATAAAGAAATTAAGGTTTAATTTGCGGAGATATATATACAGAAGAGATACTGAGTATAGTACTATAATTAAGAAAATGAAAGGAGTCCCTCAATGAACGGATTTACCGAGGCGAAATGAAGGCACATCCTGTGACAAAGTCCATCGCAGTGAACAGCATATGGGATAAAAGAAAACAGTGCGGAAAATGTTCCCCAATCTGGCCCAACAGTTCGATACTGGGTATTTTGTCCTAAGCCTTTCTGAATCCTCTTGCCAAATTGAGCAATCCACAAAATCAAGATTCAGCATTGCCAATGTCCGAGCTGTGGTTACGCTTGTACTGAAAAAACTATCAGGATGGCGGCTACAAAGCTAACGATATTAAGATTATGTTGGGGCTCTGATTTGCCTTAGGCCGCCACATCGCTTAAAGGATCAAAGGCGTGAATTACTACAAAGGCGTTCTGGGTGAATAAAGAAGCGATTTTCCACATATAAAATGTGGCCAGATAGTCGTTTCTTTCTCATTTCTTTTCTCTTCTTTTCTCTCTCCTGAAGAGCGTTAGAATCATCAAATTGATCAATTTCAATACGGTTTTACGCATCATTTCATCAGGTTCAACGTCCAAAAGATTATTACACCTTACTCAGCTCGGCGCGATCTGTATAAGCGAGCGTTGTTTGAGCTTCGGGCTCAATTGCCTAATCATGACATCCCCTCGATTGAGACAATCGACTCCATGCAGGGTCGCGAAGCGAAGATGGTAATCGTGTATTGGACTGTTTCTCAAGCGGATACACCTGGTAATCTCGGGTTTGTGAACGATAATCACCGATGCAACGTTGCGCACTCTCGCATGATGGAAGTTATGATCAATGTACTTCCTATAAAAATCGGGTCTGGCACTCTCGCAACAAACATCATGGAATGGCAAGATTCCGTTGGAGAGATTGTTCAATCAGGAACCCCATATCTGTGCCAGTTTGTAAACTGGGCAGCAGGGGAAAAAAGATGGTGCTGGAGACCCTTATGCTTCCTGGTGAGTTTGTCCTTTACTCCTACGTCGATCGGGGAGTCACTAATCCCTTAAACTATAATAGATTGAGTTAACTCAACCTTCCTCTCCTTGGATCATACGAAAACATCGATGATTCTGTTTCTCCCGTCAACGACCTCGAGCAGGACAACTACGCCGAATCGACATGGAATGCGGGAACTGTAGATGCGGTGGCACCACAAGGAAAGGACGGAGTTTGGGATGGAGAGGCCAGCAATACCAACACAGGACAGGAACAGTTCGAGTGGTAGATTGCTAGTGGTGCATACTTGAAATACTCGGGCGTTGGACTACTGTCACGAAAATTCGATTTCTTCCTATTTATTTCCTTCAGGTTTATCTTCTGTTGAAGCTCTGATTTGCCTTAGGCCGCCACATCGCTCAAAGGGATCAAAGGGATCAAAGGCGTGAATTACTTCAAAGGTGTTTTTTGGGTGAATTTGTGCTTTGTTCTTCCACATATAAAATGTGTCCAGATAGTTGTTTTTTCCTCATTTCTTTTCTCTTCTTCTCTATCATCTTGAAGAGCTTTAGAATCATTAATTTGATCAATTTCATTGCGGTTTTACGCATCATTTCATCAGGTTCAACGTCCAACAGGAATCTATTCCGACGTTTGCTCAACGGTGTGCACCCCACTACATACGGCCACCAGAAGAAGAAAGTAGAAGTTCCTGGCTCCCGGGTGATCCATAGGGGCGGTAGCTGGGGGATTGTTCGCACGGGTTGGTGAAAATGGTGTAATATTATTATCTCGTGAACGCGGCTAAATGGCCATCACTATCTTGACTAGCGCATTATTGTTCCAAAATTGAATCGAACTTGTCCTTCGGAATTATTCGCTATCTTAACCCAGTAGGCGCCGTAATTCGAAGCAGTGGTATGTTGTTGGCGTGGATCTGCGCGTTACAGCATCCGTAACGATGTTGAACCGGACTCAAGTTACAGTGCAAGAAGATAAATCATGAGCACTACTAATATTTTGTCCCGCGGTATAGGATAAAGACGGCTGGATTACACTTGGAGGAGCCGTATCCAGCTACTACTTTGAAGGATGCTGTATTTAGTATTGCCTTTGAGTTGGTTGCCAGATCGGGAAATTAGGGTTCCTCCCCAACTCGATCTATCGAGGAGCCAATTATCTCATGTCATTGTAACATCGCAAACCTAATTTCATACAAATTACTGGATTAATTCCTCAACCTCAATCACCAAGCTAAAAATCCTTCGGTACATACATTGATAACCCCCACGCTACTAAACCGATCGCATCTTCAACGCCGCCTGCTCAATCCACGTCCCAAGGTCTTTTGTGTCATCGATAGTGAGCAGAGAGTACGGCGGACAGCCAGGCAGAGTCGTAACCCCATCGAATGCATGATCCGGCGCGAAAAGTAGTAGCTGCCCGCTTTCTCGATGGACAAGCGTGAGGTTCCCGTTGGCCTCAGATGCCACCACGTAGTACTTGTCGAGTTGGATCGGGATAGTCAGCCCGTTGTCCTCCCAGAGCCATGAGTAATCAGCCAGGACCTCCGAGACGGGCATTTGGCTTGCCGTCGCGGTCAAGATTTCATCCTGGTTCAGCCACCAAGTGGTGTCAGGCTCTCGGAACTGCTGGATAATCCCACCGCAGACGGACCAGAAGTCTCGGTGGATCGGGTGGGCTTCTTCGGTCGGCTCGGCGGGAAGTGGTGGACGACACAACCAGCCTTGTCGCGCCGACGGCGGTCCCCAGGCTATAAGCTCATAGTCTGTGTCCGCGATTGAGACCGGGGTCAGAGTGGCGGAGGCTAGTAGGGCTGAGAGATGAGGCAGGCTGGCGATCTCGCCTCGTGGCCAGGGCTGCTCTTGGCCGACGGTTGCGGTTTGGTCGGGCTGGACGAACCAGGGGGTTTCTTGGAGGAATTGATCCCAGTCGCCCATGATTACTATGGTAGGGATGAGGAGATTCAAAGTTCCTTCCACTAGCTGGGGTTATGCCAGAGTTCATGCATCAATCAAGACCAAAAAAAGGAGAGGGTGATTTAGCCGTGCCAAGACACTATTTTCCATCACTATCCCCCAATTGCTGATCTTTCCTGTTCAGGCCAGACAAATGAAGATGGAGTTCACCAGTCCGCCTTGTGTTTAGAGGGCAGGATGGGGGCGGAATTGATAGCTTTAATCGTGTGACATTTGTATGGGTAATCTGAGATTAAGATAAAATTTGTGAATTTATTTATTTATACTTCTCTGCGTATATTATTCTTATTCTTTGAAATAAACAGGTTATCTTATGTTTTAAACGGGGCGTTATACTTAAATCTAAATCTAGACTATATTCCATATCTATTGCGTAGTATATTCTTCTTTCACTCATCGATTTTTCTTAATGATAAATATTAAATATTCTAGATATATCCTTATACATAGGCAAATCAATATGATTCACGTCGATATCTTACAGAAACAGAATCAATTCGCTTTTTAGGGTAACAGCTCATAAGCCATCATACAATTTCAACAACAGCGTCTGCGCATCCCCCGATATCACCGCCGAGCGAAGCTCGGTCCGCAAGCTCAGGCCCGACTGCTCCACAACCCTCTGCTTTGCCTGCTCGAAATTCGTCCGGTCCCAATGAAATCGCACCAACAGATACACGATCCGCTTGTAATCCAATGTCTGCGTAATTCGGTGCGTAGGCAGAACGGACATGACCAGCGCAGCCATGTGTGCCGCCGGATCCTGCGCATTCACCAGCATCATCAACAGAGCAGACCCGAGATATCCCCGAATATTCTCTCCGATAGACTGCTGCAAACTGATCCCGAACCTGGACTCAAACACCGCCGCAATAGCCTTCAGCCTCTCATCAGACGATTGTACAAACACCCGACAGACCTCCATCCGATCGGCTTTCTTGTCGGCCATAACACCATGCAGCAGCTGCGCGTCCGCCTCAACGCCCTGCCACTCAAACCGACACACATTCTCCGGCCGATTACAATCCAAAAGCATGACGCAGAGCCTCCCTACGTCTCCGTCCATCTTTCGCCGCACCTTCTCGATCAACGCATTCCCATACCTATTCGCATACCCCGTTTTGATCGCCTGAAGATCCGCATTCGAGCGGCCAGCAATCACATCCACCACCTTCTGCGCATCGGTAATCGTCCCAATCATCGGAAACGAGTCGTGGAGTCGATAAATGTCATTCCCCAGCGGCCCCCCGGCGAGGTTGACCAGTGCGGTTTGGAAAATCCCCGACGTGTCGGATTTGATGTCCCGTTCGAGGCTGCGTCGGAACATTCCCTCGTATGTGTGGCGGATAAGCGCCATTTGGAATGGGTCTGGGTAGGCGAGGATGTCGATCAGGGTGTCTTCGTCCGTGCCGAGGCCTTTCATTGCTTTGCGTAGGGCTTGGGCTTCGCTGCTGCCGTCGCCGGGGGCCACGTCGTGGGGGCCATAGCCTGGGGATGTTGGGGTTGTGGGCGATAGGCTGATGGAGGATCTGTGTGAGGGGGAGTAGAATCGGGTGGATTCTTTTCGCGAGTGCATTTTTGGAGATATGTAAATATATATAAGGGTGTGTCTTTTGGAGTATCTGTGGAGATAGTATCCGGGGAGTTGGTGAGGCCGGGGGAGATGAGGTATAAAAAACCCTGGATGGGATGCAGTGCACACGCTGGAAAGGAGGTGGTTCATTCCACCAGTTCTCGTCGGAGAGCTTCAACTCATTTAAATCAATGCCACAAGCCGTCGATTGCAATCTCAAGGCAGATATCTTAGTGTTGACGGTACCTGGGGCTATACGGCTCCGGCTGGTTTAGCGTGAAGCCGATGATCCTGGCCCCACTGATGGCGTCGGACTTGGAGGAAACGGCCCCCAAGACTGGAGCTAAGGATGAGGCTGAGAGACAGCTTTAATTACTGCTATTAATAAAACTAGTTCATCCTCCAGATTTGTGTTCAGCATTCAACGAAAGTGACAGAAGCATATTGAATCAAGGATCGAGCGGGAATCAAGTGATCACTGGTTTTATCATCCCATCACTGTAATCGGATTTCATCATTGCAAACTTCGCTTTGAGACCCTGAAAAGCCTTCTCCTGCTGTAGAGAATCACCCGCAGACTCAAACACCCGGAGAATCCGAGCATTCCTCTCTTTCACATGACAGTTCATGATATTGATAGCCTTCTCCGCATACTCTGCCAGGACCTTTTCTTCAGCCTCGTTCGCCTCATCATACAGCTCATGTAGCCGCTTGAACCAGAATAGCCATCTCCAGGGGCTGAATCCGCCCGGCGATCGCTGGCCCAGCTCAGACTCAACAAAGAGGTACCCAGGGTTACCTATGGCACTATTCGTGCGATCATTCCAGCATGCGTCCGACAAAAGAATGATGTTGTGACTGGCCTCTCGCAACCAGGCACACGCTGCTGGGAGTAACCCCGCAATCGGAAGAGAGCCCAGGCTTCGGCGAGGACATTCCTCATCAGGGTCATTCGAACTCCCGAGAGGTCGCATCGTCTCCAGTGTATCACGGATGGTTTTCAGGCCGATCTGGCACAGGCGATCGTTGGCGACTCGGGTGGAGGCAAGTTTCGCGAGGAAGGTGGAGGCATTCACTCGCTGTGTGATACTCATGGCTGCAAACTCGCGGTGCCAGAACTCGGTCATGTCCGTGACAAAAAACGGTAGATCATTCCAAACCGTCCCATCCGGGGTCCGGGCGATATCTACGCCGACGCCGCCCGGGGCGCGTCTGGTTAGAGGCCCCCGTCCACGTATGCTGAGAATCTCCAGCAGCAAGGTTTCTTGCTCCCTGCTGTCGTGGGAGTAATATCAGGCGCACTGCGAGTAGACATACCAAAGGTCATGCAGACTCTTTGTGCACTCGTCTATTCCGTCCCCGCTGCGGCAGTATGAGAAAGCCACATACCACGCCCTATTGTATGTGACAGACTGAAGAATATCGAGCTGGCCTTTCTGGGCAGCGTCCCGTATGTCCCACTCATCCGAAGCTTCGCAGAGGCTCAGGAGGTGACTGGGATTGTCTTGTGGGGGAGAGTCTGGTGAATCATTCAGTAAGGGATTCATTGTGAGTGGAGGTACAAAATTGTGTGGTGAGGGTTGTGGAAGGGAGACGAGATGTTGATGAGATACACTCCAAAGGACGTGGGAAATGCTCAACCAGATATAATCCCCCACTAATGTTCTCCACCTTTACGAGGGATACACAGAAATTTGATTGGTCTCGCCGTCCATCAAATAGAATGGGATGATGAGACAACAGACTAGTGATCGACGGGAACACACGCCAACACACACCTCACAATCCCTGTGGAATCCTTGCACTTGCATAAATTTGGTGTGTTAGTCACCTAAGTAAGGTAGCTTTAGGTAGCTTGCCCTCACCATCGGTATATTACGCGTATTTCCTTTGTTTTGTGTTGTATTTCTAACTTCAGGGCCTTTTGGTATACATAAGGTAGGTAGTTAGGATAGGTAGAAGGACGTCGGCACCTCGGAGTACGGCTGCCCCAGCGTAGCGACTGTAGAAAGGTACGCTGGCAGGGTATGAATACTACTACTACTACTACTACTACTACTACTACTACTACTACTACTACTACTACTACTACTACTACTACTACTACTACTACTACTACTATTACTACTACTATTACTACTACTAGTCTTGTATTCTCGACATGACTGGGAAGAACAAGGGTTTTGCGCCACTACTTATGTGTACCTGACAATGCAAATGAACACACAAATCAACAAGCGAGTAATCCCCACGGCCCATGCAGACCATCAGTATAATGCAGGTTTTCGATCCCCTGGTAGCCTTCATTAAAGCTATTTATCATCGAGAGTCGCATGGCATTTACAAGTCCGGTTATAGGAATCATAGTAGCACCTCTTATCCTCAATCTGGTTGGTACACTGTATCTACATGTTATTATATCGCTGGCACAACGTGGTTGGACAAAACTCACCATTTTGAACTGGCATTTACAGATTGCTGGAACACCATTTGGGGAGTCATAGTGGCATTGGTTGGTGTCCGGATAGCACTTCTAGGTTCAAGAATAAGTCCTTTGTTCAAAACCTTCAAGCCTCCCCGCCACTTACTCCCGGGTATTTAATCAGAACACCGTGTTTGCTTTTAGCTTCGAGGTGGTTGGGGCTCGTGGGCTCGGGGATAACCGCTCCCAAGGTACCGGAGAATACAACTCCAAGTAAAGTAAAGATAACAGGTCGCATGGCAATGATTTGTCTGGTAAGAAGTCTCTGATAGGTATAATCAATAAGAAGAGGGAACTTTGGAATAATGACTCTGGATTTTCCGTTATACTTGTATCCGATCTCGAATAAAGTGGGCGAAGACCGGGTCTTATATAGGCGAGATTAGGACTCTGGAACAGGGACCAAGGGAGAGCGATATTTCGAATTACATCACTTGGTGCAATTTAATCATACTTCCGCCAGACCCGACAATCAAATCCTACCGTACTGTCTCATCAAATAAGTAGTCTGGTCCAATGACGTTACTTGTATGTTGGGATCAGAGCGCTCCCTCATACTGGCGAAGTTCAATTTCCAGCAAATACAACAACATACAACATAGGATACCACCAATAAAGTCCATTGTGTGACCAAAACTCTCATCGCCATTGTGACTTATGCAGGAGGCCACATCTTATCAGTCAATGCTTTCTCGTTTGAATCCCTTTGTGTGTGGTCATTTCCGGCGTCAAGCTACATATCACGTCTGCGGCATCTCGGGAGGAGTTCGGAATCACCTCCTATGGCTAACGTGTCGAAGATCCCGCCCTCGAAAGGCAGATCCAAGGGATAACCATGGATGTAGGATGGGATCCTTTGCCCTTTGAGGCCGTGAGGTGATTGTTGGCGCTAAAAGGTCTCTTATGACCCTAGGTATGCATAGACCTATACAACAGCGTCAAGGGTCGATCGATACCATGATTTGGATTAATCCGTTGACCAGCGAAGAACAAGAATTATTATTATTCTTGTCCTGACTGAGACGATCTCCAACACACAGCTCTGACTATATCACCGCGCTGCATCGCCCCCCGCCAACATTTGGGTATCCCGATAGTCGACTAGGCGCTGGATGGATCCACAACCAACAAAAATGAAAGCGACAAAGGTGTTGTTGAAAGCTCTCTGGCCATCACAAGTTTACGTCTATGCCTTGTGCTCAGGGGTTACCATCCAGCCCTGGGAGCCATGTCGCACATATACCGGATGAGGAGAACAAACTTCTTGGCCTCAGCATCATGAGAGTATACACCTGCGGCAGAACGAGGTCTTGAATCCTATTGTGTCTATAGTCATCACCTAACAAGGCGCGGCAGATGAGATATAAAATGGTGCAACGTTCGCTGCACTTGGATACCTCACTACCACAAACAGACTCCAAAACCCAACTTTCATATTTCCTTCCCAATCAGCTTTCAGTTTTTTAGAAAGTCTATCCTCTTGAACCCATAACAATGCAGGTTTCCGACACAGTTGTGATCTTCATCACTGTCCTGGCCACTCTCGTGGCCGCAGTCCCTAGCCCCGTTGCCGGAAGCGAGAAGTTCTCGGTCTTCAATGGCGAGCAATCCGTCGTCGTTGAGTCTGGAGCTTCTCGTACCAACACCACAAATGCCCTGCAAGTGATGGCGGACGGCGACGTTAACTGCAAAAGTTCTGCGTTGTGCGCAACCCTTACTAGCTGTGATGATGCCTACCGCAAGGTCGTCCCCAGCAACACCTACAGCACATTTTACGAGTATGCTACCCTAGGACAATGGGAATGAATAGTTTTAAGTTAGCTAACTGGATGCAGCGATGGCGACACTGGAACTTGCAGTGGATGGTGCGGACTTTTTGTCAGCGGTGACCACTGTCAAGTTCTGGGGCAAGACCTGATGGACGCCTACAAGGAAATTCGCGACAGAGGTCATTGCTCTCAGTGTGAACGCAAGCAGATTGCCAGTGGCTGCATGATCAAAATTGACCGTGTGTCAGGCTGCTAGGTACAATTCGAGGGATCCAAAAGGGGGGTTGAAATAACCACGCATATGCCCAATTCTCCGGCTGCAGCCTTTGAGGAGATTTATTTGTCATGTATTTGTGTTCAATGTTGACTGTGAAAGAGTATTCAACATACTCCAATGGCAGCATAGTTAGTTAGTTCTCGAACTAGTTGGTCACCCTGATCTGCGCTTTCACTTTGCCGCAATCTTAGTCCTTTGAAGCCTGCTGGATGGATGTAATTTCCAGGTATCCTCATTGGCTTGTCAACCACGTTAGTTTAGCCTCGGCGGTTGCTTGACTCCTGGAGGGTGTAAGATAAGGAAGGCTGTTGATGTTGAGCTAGACAAAGGATTGTGGATGTGATAGTGATGGCATCTTCGCTAAATACAGGGCGTATGTGCTCCTACCAATGAAAAGATGGTGTTAGGCAGACTAAACGACGATCTCTACTTAGCACTCGGTGGACATTATACTAATCCGGAAGGATATGCCTTTGTCTGTCTCTCTCTGATCCCTTTGGGATTGACTGCGCCGCAGAGCAGATTTAGCGGCAGCGATCTGGTAGGCCACCTCATTGTTGGGCCAAAGGGTTCATTTGAATGGCCATGAACACCTTGCTCACGCCATTGTGGGAAAGAATGAGTCCAGAATAAAGATACTATTGTTGCCTATCCCTTTAGGCAATCTCTTCTCATGCGATTTCCGTTCCTCTGTATAACATTCCCATCATGAAACGATCGTGGAGTAGTTTTTACTCCCCTCGCCGGATGATTCTTGTCGGTGCACTTACTACCTGTGCCCTTTTCATCTACTTGATGTGGTTTGGAATGAACTCGGACCAAGACAATGTGCCTCCACTGCTTACACAACTCATCCCAGCAGGTCACTGCACCTGCCAATCCTCTGCCTCATTTGAATGTGAAGAGTGCTTTTCCTGCCTGAACTCGTCCTCAGCACCACCAGAACCGGAACATCAGTCTGTATGGAAGTTTCAGTACGGTCGAGACGACCGAGACCTCAGTCTGAGTGCAGGGCAGTGCCAGTCATCGTTTCCCGGCCTTTTTCAAGACATCTATCGAGGCGTCAAATATTGGACCTCACAGGGGGGTCTTACCAGCCAAGACCTAAACAAAACACCGTTTGAAGATGGGATGGCTCGTGCAATCATCTCTGATGGGGAATTATATATCGTGGCTGTAAAGGCAAAGGGACCAGATCACCGCCGCAAAATTCTCGCGATTCTCGGATCGATTCATCGAGTACTAGCTGCATCATCACACCATCGTGTGTCTTTCACTACCATTGAATTCATCTTCTCGATCGAGGATCGCGTCGACGACGTTGATGCCGTCGGCCATCCCGTCTGGGTATTATCTCGGAAGGTATCCGAGGAATCGGTGTTCTTGATCCCAGATTTCGGGTTCTGGTCCTGGGCGAACAGTCACATTGGGCCGTATGGACAGGTAGTCGAGCGGGTCTTGGCCGCTGAGCCTAGACTCTCGGACAAACACAAGAAGTTAGTTTGGCGCGGAAAGCTGAGCTTTGCGCCAAAACTACGTCGGACACTTTTAGATGTCGCACGCGGGACGTCCTGGGGGGATATCAGAGCATTAGATTGGAGCAAGAAAGCCAATTTCCTCACAATGGAAGACCATTGCCGATATATGTTCATTGGGCATGTGGAAGGTATGTTTTTCTCTTGTTTCTCCATGCTGTCAGACAATGCTGATGAATGTACCTACATACAGGTCGCGCATATTCCGCATCCCTTAAATACCGTCAGGCCTGTCGGTCCGTGATCGTTGCACATAAGCTGCAGTATATGCAACATCACTATTACCTTCTGGTTTCTTCCGGCCCCGAGCAGAATTATGTTGAAGTCGAGAGAGACTTCGCTGATCTCCCGAGCCGAATGGATGAACTCTTGCTTGATCAGGATAAGGCTGAGCGTATCGCTGATAACAATGTCAAAACATTTCGAGAGCGCTATCTTACTCAAGCCGCGGAGGCATGTTATTGGAGAACACTGTGGGAGGAATGGGCCAAAGTGTCGTTGAATGTTAGCCGCGACGTTGAACCCCGTCCAGTGGGTGAACGGGGACTACGATATGAATCATTTATATTGCGGGACAGTGAGGACATGTTGGCGTTCTCATTTACAAATAATGAATAGAAGATATTATAGTTAATTATCTCCCTCTTTGAACATATAACCGGTGTGTTTCATTGGCGCTTCCAGTTGCTGTTCTATAATGCCGAAAATTCAATGGGCATCCCGTTGCTTGGCTGGTCTTTACTAGACACTATCCACTAAGTTAAGCCCCAAACTGGGCCGCTAAAATTGCAGCTCATCTGATCGGGGGTTAAGTAAGGCAGGTGTTGGAGATGAAATATATATCGAGGCTGTAAGCTATAATCTGCGCTTGGACTACTTCGATCTCCATTGTTATGTCCCATATAAATATATATCTTAGCGACAGTAGGGAAATGGTTAGGTTACATACTCAACAATCAAATAATCTAATGGTGTGTTGATTGTAATTGTTCCCATGATAACCATATGACGTCATTAGGACACACTTACTGATGTGGTAGTGAGCTGACTGTCCAATCACAGCCGGTGGCTGACAATCAATGTGGCTGTGCACGTCCTCACGTGACCAGGGTGGGCCCAGAATCATCCAAATCAGAAAGAGGTAAACATCATCGGAAATTATTACGAACGTTCACAATATGATGTGTAACCTGGGGGTACTTACCGGAATAGTTTAATTGGAAGTAACTCGTGCCCATTCACCCCATACCTGCTCGCAATTCAAGCTGGCGATGGGCAGACCAGTTGTCCAGGCGGTCAGTGGATACATCGAATTGGGAAAACCGTTAATAGCCGGGAGTATTATGATGATGAGTCGATGATGATGATGATTAGTTGAATCCACCCACCGCTCCTTGGTGTGCTGGCAATAATCAGAATCACGTGGAGGCCTCTCCAAGGTCGAGAAGCTTTCGTTCCTGACTCTGCCTCCGGTTGTTGTTGGTGCTCTTCTTCTGCATCTTAGGCCGCAGCTGCGTCCTCATTGCTGCTTCACCCTTTTCCATCGTGCTTATTATCAACCGGGGGAATTACCATCCACAGCGCCTGTGTAAAGAATCCTGTCAGTACTTGTCGCCCGTCACCTCCGGATGGATGCCCAAGAGATCGAGGGCGATGGTAAGGCGTATCTTGTTTCCCCCCCGTCCTTTCCGATCGTGCAAAGTTGTATTGTGATTCGTAGAGCACCTCCTGACATTCTCCAGAACAGGCAGGCAGCTCCTCAGAAGGGATGTCGGGCCCATCTAGCTCACACCATTATTCCACGGTCGCTTCAACGCATAGTTCAACGGCCCTTAGCGTCCGTCGGGTATCTCGAGCACCCGCACCGTCCACCCATACCGTCCATCCTCCCACCACCGCTGGTTCGACTTCCGATCGGGCTCAAATAAACCGTAGACTATTGTCATCACAAGTCGAAAGGCTGGAACCGTACGATGCCGCCGACTCATCCAGGCAAAGCCTAGACGGCTCGCCCGTCTTCAGCAGATCTCAACTGTACGATTTTGGTACTCCTGACTCGACCGCTCCCGCCACACCACCACCCGCGTATGAAAGCTTCGAGGACGAGTCTCATCGAAAACCCAATGGTCCCGAAACGACGGACAGATCCCAGCAAAATCCGGGCGAGTCGTTTTGCCGGGTTGGGTATATGGTGAAAGCGGACCTTGAGGTCCAACCGATCCTCATCACGTTTGACACTCAATCCGGGGAGAATCTCTTGTCGGTTGAAATGGCTGATAAATTGGGGTTTGGATTGATGGAGTGTGATGATGTCATACTATGCCCCCTGCGCACTAAATCAGCGATCAACTCGGAAATCATTGCTACCAGGAAGGTTACCGTGGATTGGTATTTCCAGTCGGAGGCTGCAACGTATACAACCACCTTTTTGGTGGTGGACATGAAGGATTACGATGCGATTCTGGGGAAGCATTGTCTCGCAGAGTATGGGATTGTGACTGTTTTTGATAGAGGCCCTGGCCATGGGGGGATTCTTCGTCAGCCAAATGAATGAGCCATTCGCGTCCCCTTATGCCCGATGGATCAATAAGCATTAGGTATGGGTGAAGCACATTGGGAAAGGGTTTGAGATGGCGTTGAATGGAGTTTTAAAGGTCGGCTGTCTGGGACACGTGTCATGTCATGTCATGTCATGTCACACCGAATGTCCGCGATAGACCGCCTCTTTTCTTTTGTTTCGATTTTCTTTTCTTTTCTTTCTTTTCGGCTCTCTTTTCATTGGCGTCACGTGGGGTTCGATTGCCCTGATTGGCAATAATAAGACTGGAGCATGTGCAACTTGGAGTCCGAGGGTTCGAATAATACTTACCTACAGAAGCAAATATTTGACAATTTACATTCATTGGCCGCGAAGATGATGTATTGAGGCTGCTTCCTCAGACAAGGTGAATAGCCCCGACCCAATCAATAGATGCACCAGATCTATGTGTCCACATCTGATTTATCCAAAAACGGATCAAACATGTCATGTCCTCCCAACGGTCAATTCGGTTGGCTCCTTCGTCTTATCGGCATCCTATCCCATGGATCCCACTGAAGCGGTTAGCCACTGCAGCACCACGTCAAGCCATGGACGAGTGGGTAAAATCGACCTTCCCCAGACTGCAGCATTATGGGTGGCCGGCCATTGGCTTCCTCTCCCACCCCAGCCTTGTTCAAGGATCCGCCATTTGATAGAACAATGCCCCACGGTTGTTCTACCGCATACCGGTGCCCAATGCATCGGGTGTTTGTCTCTCAGTATACAGCATGACGGGACAGAAATTGGAATTACATGCATGATTCGATGTCCACCAGGCTCACTCGCCGATCATTTCCAATCAACATTTACAGATTCCGAGTCCCCTCGGATGGTGCTCCTACGTATTTGAATAGCGTACATCTTTTCAGCCGCGTGGGACATGCGCAGTACAAATAGAAGCCGGGGACACGGTGACAGGAGGAAATGACCATCTTCCGTTGTTTCTCTCCCTGGCTACTGGAGCTAGAAAAACAATAGTGAAGAACAAAGTGAGTTTTACAAACAGTTTCTCGAACGGCAATCCTCCAATGTGTAGTCAGACTGGCTTACAACATAGCAGATGGAGACAATCACATGTTTGAGATCCCCAGGAGAGATGAACATCAAGCTGGAAGCCACTATGGACGGGAATTTCGATGTCAACCTCGTCACCTTGAGCGGTGTAGAACTGCTTCGCCGCTGGGGAGTGGAGATGCAGACATCCAACCCCCAGAAAACGATTCCATGTTCGAATGGCGCCGCATACACCGCGATCAGCAGCATAAAACTTCAAGTATGCTGCCTCGAAAAAAATTTCAAGTCCCGCGAGGAACAGTTTTACAGCATTAAGACCGATCCCCCGGGATCCAGAGGGCATGTTATAATTGGTCGCAGCTCGTCGATGACAGCGATTCTCAACGACTCGTCGAGGAAGGTCAGCACCCTCCTTACGGCGCCACAAACCAAAGGTTTGTTTCTTTGTTTTCTTCCACATGGTTTATTTCGTCGATGTCACCCGTTCACTGACTTGATCCAACTCGACAGCGAAGATAGCTGAAGTTACAAAGACGAATCAGGAGAAGGAGAAAGCGAGGCAGCAAGTATCAGAAGAAACCAAAAAATTGCAGCAAGAACGACGGGGGCAGAAGAGCAGTGGGAAGTGACAGGGTTTTCTCTACCCCTACGATATCAGTGTTCTAATTCTATATGCGATATGTTAAACCAGGCGAATTTATGTGTGGTGACACGCTGTTCTTTGTAAAGCCTTTTAATTTAGGTAGTTTGGCATGCACGCTGACATGGTTGATGGGTCTTGTTATGAATGTATTGTCGATTTCCCGAGATCATGGCTTTGGGCATGATTTATGCCTACAAAATTCGATGCAATCTCTTTGGCTGAGAGGGGTTGGGGCAGGACGTGCCTCTCATGCAAGTAAGGAACGCATGTGGTCCAATGGGATGTCAAACTCACCCACCCCGGTTGGCGCGGGTTTGAAAATATCGACAGCCAGCCTTGTCATCCCACATTCTCCTTTGACCTACCTACTTTCACCAAAAAGTTTTCATTATATTTGTGAATGGGACATGAACACATCACATTATTGTAGCAGTTGAATACCTGTGGTGCGTGTAGTAAATGTCCTGCCGGCCTTCAAGTCAGTAACTTGTATTTTTTATTCTTTTCCCATTTTCCTTTCCCTCCCTCCCTTGATGCATGGCTCTCACTCCTACCCCTCCATATCCGAGGGAATATCCCAGCTAACAGCCGCAATAGACCATGGAATGTTTTCGCCACGCAAGAAAAAAAACTGCCGTTATGAAGAAGATCTCGGCAAAGAACAAAAACCTAGAAACCCGACCGAATTCAGCAAAGACAATGTAATAGGATGTTTGAACATGCCTCTCACTGCAGAGTCGCTGACCTCTATGCCCATAAGGTCTCCTCCCGTATGAAGAAGAAAGTCCGGCGATGTTATCCCCGGAGAAAGCAGTCTGTTGTTCCTCCGCCGGCGCCATCATCCCCGGGGATACCGCATCAACCCGCGGTTCGACAACTTTCTCCCGCACAGGAATCTCCTAGAACTAATGTTAGTCTCGCCAAGGAGTCAAGCGAGGAAGACATCGGAGAGCAGTTGACCGAATCCCTGGATTCGATGTTTCGAGACCGCGAGAGACTTCATCCGTTCAATGCCCATGATCTCGCTCACCGCGACTTCATATATAATGTCGTGCTTCCAGCGGCCACGGGTGGCAAGATCCGACGGCGACTGTTGCTGGATTTCAAGACAGACGTCAATATCATGTCTTACAGTACTTACCAGCGACTCGGTTTGACGGCTGATCATTACGATAGCATGGTGCCAATACAGAGATCAGGCCAGCCGGAGGTGAAACCCATAGCAACAGTGGGTGCGCAATGGTGCTTATACGGAGATCACAAGTCTTATGATACGGTTTTCTATGTCGTCAGAGAGTGTGAGTTTGATCTTTTGCTGGGACGGCCTTCTGTCATTGAACATCAGCTGTATCGGAAGGATGCGGCAGTCATGACTAGGCTCAGCTCATCTTATCGGGGACAAGTAGCGGGATAATATGTTGGACCATTTCTATAGTGATGTGTCTATCTAGTTTATGATGATGATTATTATTATTATTTGTTTCTAGAACTATTTATCTATGCAGATTTAATGTGTCGTGGAGATTTTTGTTTGCTTGAAAAACGCCCTGATTGCAACAGATTACGAATTGGAAGTATGGTACGCTACTGCAAACAGAGGCAGAAGATTGCACACCATTGAACCACGTATGTCTCCAGTAATTTAATACATATGCAGGCTTCTGGGAAAACCCTGACCGCCGAACGTTTTTGTTTTTTTTTTTACTTTTCCCTGAGTGGAGAAAGGTGGTGATCATATGTATGCGAGTCATGCTCTGCACGGCGCTACTCGGGTATGTCTCTAAGTTACGATTGTAGATGGGAACAGGGGGAAAATATGGTAATTGTTATTGCAGTGTAAATACCTTACGCATGTGAAAGACACCCCAGGTTAATACTGGGCAGCTATTGGTCTGTCTGGTTTCCAGATACGGTCCTTCTGCGCTCCTCGGTATCACATTATTGCATGCGCACAGGCCTTGGCGGTAGACACTTGGCTGCCCGCCATTTCATGGTCAGTTGCACTAGTACATAACCTTGTAGCCTCGCTCAAGGACATTTGGCAAATCTCTGCGTTTCCGGGGTTTTATTCGTTACTTTTATCTTTCTAATGCATTGAATCACCCGAATCTCACTCGAAATATGCCCAAAATCAGCCTCGAGATCGTTTGTGATGCCCAGGTGACGTTGGGCTCGTCAGATATCAACGAAGCCGACTACATATCCAGAGAGGCTTGGATGATTGGACCAGACAAGATCTTCTGGCATCACGTCACATATCATGAGGATTGAATGGCCTTGAATAAATCAGTCTCTCACGAGTAGCCTTGACATCTCCCAAGCTCATTCTGCCTTATGCGGCTGTACACCTAGGAACTAAGCGGGATGTACAGGGTATATAACTATGTTCCTCAATTACCGTGTCACCGTAGCCAGCGAAATCAGCGCTTACATGAACGGGCACGATGACGCTGGAAGGTTACGACAAGCTTGCGGCGTTGTTGGCCTCGGAGCCAACCTTGCAATATTTCCGGCGCTTCGCGACTCTCAATACAAAGAATATACTTGTTCTCCAAGCCGAAATCGCGAACCTTGAAGACGAGCTAAAGGATATTATTGAGTATGACAAACAGCAGCCCGGCGAAGACAACAAGAAGCGTTTATATCCATTTTCTGTTTGGCACCTAAAGGACTCGCTCAATGAGCCGAATGCGGATAAATTCCAGTGGACAAAATTCCTTGAGCTACGCGAATTGCTCAATCAATACAGTATGGTAACACGGTCACAATAGTGTCATATATCATTAATAACTGTGTCATGCCATGGGTTATTAGACCAAGCATTGCTGCAGCAATCGGAGTTGATGCGATTTCGACGTCCGGACAAGGCCGACGAGGCTGAGTTTCGAAAATGGTTAGATGACCCCGAAGGTGCTGCTCGATTCTTTGGAAATGTGCCTGAAAACGAGGTATGGAGCAAAGATAACGGGGATGATCTGATTGTCCTGTGTCGAAAGCAGGATGGGGTCGACCATTTTACCAGATTTATATACCGCCGGTTTATCCCTTGGTTTCACCGTACCTTGGGTTATCGGTCAGAGGTATGCATGTTGCCCACTCCAATGGTTTATATAATCAACCACTGATTGAATGTAGGATCGACATGACGAGGAAATGGGTGTTTGGAAATACAACGATAGCAAAGTCAAGTCTTTCACCTACGTGATAAGTATTCTTATTTCGGGGCTTCTACCAGCATTCTCGATTATTGTGCTATATTTTTTGAAGAGTGCGACCTCGAAACTCGTTGTCGTCTTTGTATACAACATGGTGTTCTCGCTAGTATTGGGGTTCTTGGTTAAGGCGAGAAGGGCCGAGATATTCGCGGCCGCTGTGGCGTGAGTTAATTGATCCAGTTTCTGGGGTACTAAAGCTAACTTAAGGGCTTTCAAGTTTCGCCGCCGTTCAGGTTGCCTTGATTACCAATGCAGGTGGGACGGGGTGTTGTAAGTAGAAATGAGGCAGATCTGTCCACGTGGTTCCAGCGATTGACTTTGTTGGGTACCTTGGATAGAATGAGCTGAAGAACCTGCATTCGGGCGATATTACCGCTTGGCATGTTTGTGCGAACTGATATTCAGTTATGCAGGAACATCATGAATAAATAATAATACAGTGATCGACACCTGCATAACAGAGCGTACGTAGACCCTGAGGTCATTATTGCCACCAGTCTCCATCCATTAGCAATAAGAACTCGATCAGGATAGAGGAGAGGCATCAAGATGGATATTTATTAATAATAATGGAGACCACAAATGGACACCTCAGGCCATAGCGGAACACATCCGTGCAGCCACAAGCGCGATTTGGGCCAATCAGGTAGACGGAACAATCGGCTACTGGCGGGGTTCCAGAAAACCGCGAAGCTTAACCAATTAATAAAGCTTAAGTGTCACGGGAGGCCCACACTAGGCCGAATCTGTTACTTAATGACTAAAATGGACGGCCGTGATTGGCCCCGCAGACGCTATAGTTGATCAAAGCAGGAACAATCTGGCTGAGTCTGCATGCGGCAACTGGTCGCATCACCATCGTGTTTCACTCATGATGTCGCATTTATTCATTCACCCACGATGCCATGTGTCACTATTGTTCAATTTAATCTCCCATTGCTCCATCCCACGTTGTTTCCCCGGATATACCCAACGAACGGACTCCTCGATTGACTGGTTGATCTTCTCGCTGTCGGTTTCCGAGGCACAGCATCGTGGGGAAGTATTTCATCGCCGTGACCCCACCAGCTGGAGGGAGAAATTTCTGTTGAGCTGCCGTCGGCTCCTCTCTTCTTCTTCATTTAAGCGTTAAAATACCCCCAACGGCCTCCATTCGATTTCTCTGACAGCTGTTCACCCGACATTACCCCCCCGCAACCATGCATGTTCAGGGCATCGACCCCCATTTGGATCCTATCGAGAACAAGGCTGGCGAGAACGCCGACGATTTCGAAGATGACCTCAAGCCTGTAGACAACACTCCGTACGATGATCCGTTCGGAAATGAGGCAGACGCGGAGGTCAAGTATAAGACGTTGAAGTGGTGGTATGTGATATCCTTTCCCCCGTTCCGCTGAGAATAACAACTAACTGGCCAGGCAATGTGGAATGTGTATGTAGCAAAGCCACCTTCTTTTGTCTCGGACACCCTGATCCTAACTAGCCCAGTCATGATTGCCGAATCCGTGTCCCTCGGTGTGTTGTCCTTGCCCGCGACACTGTCGGCTTTAGGCCTTGTCCCGTAGGTTTTCGCACCACGCGATCTCAATGTACGACCCAGCAGCTGATGTCTCCTAGAGCCATCATTCTCATCGTCGGCCTCGGTCTCGTGGCTTTATACACGGGCTACGTCATCGGACAGTTCCGAGAGAGATACCCTCACATCCACAACCTGGCCGATGCGGGTGAAATCCTCATGGGTCGGTTTGGCCGCGAATTGTTCGGCCTCGGTCAGATCCTCTTCTCTATCTTCATTATGGGTAGCCACATTGTCACCTTCACCGTCATGATGAACACGATCACCGATCACGGCACCTGCTCCATTGTCTTCAGCGTGGTCGGCATGGTCATCTGCATGGTGCTCTCCCTGCCGAGGACCATCAAGAATATGACTTACATCTCCATTGCTTGTAGGTCACCTCACTCACACACTCGATGTCCCCCCCACTGACAGGTCGTCTCTAGCCTTCCTGAGCATCTTCTCCGCAGTCATGATCACGATGATCGGTGTCGGCGTCCAGTTCAAAGGCGGAGTCGACATGAACATTACCAACGAGACAAACCTATATCATGCGTTCACGGCAGTCACCAACATTGTCTTCGCGTACTGCGCCCATGTCGCGTTTTTCGGTCTCATTGCCGAGATGGAACAGCCCAAGGACTTTCCCAAGGCGCTGTGCATGCTCCAGATTTTCGAGATTTGCCTCTACGTGGTGGCCGCCATCGTCATCTACTACTATGTAGGCAACAGCGTGACCTCTCCGGCTCTGGGATCGGCAGGACCCGTGCTGAAGAAGGTTGCGTATGGTGTCGCCATCCCCACGGTATGGGCCGACCCCTTGCACCCCCCCCCCCCCCCTTCCGTTGAATAGTGATAGTGTCTAATATAAGGTTTCCAGATCGTCGGCGCAGGTGTCGTCAACGGCCATGTCGGTTTGAAATATATCTATGTCCGTTTGTTCCGCCACTCGGGCCGCATGCATAAGCGCGACTGGATCTCGATCGGCTCCTGGGTGGGCATCGGTCTCACTTGCTGGATCATCGCGTGGATCATCGCCGAGGGTATCCCAACGTTCACTAACATCGTGAGCTTAATTGTATGTACTCCCTTCCCCCCTGTCTTGTCTGGGATGCCTCATGCTGACTCATTGCCCAACAGAGTTCGCTTTTCGCTAGCTGGTTCAGCTGTAAGGAACAATCTCTCGTCGATCATGATCTTCGTTTTATGTATGCTAACATTCGCACAGATGGCCTCGGCGGTGTCTACTGGCTGCATCTGAATTGGGGACGATGGTTCTCGTCTCCGCGCAAGGCGTGTCTCGCCGTCGTCAACATGCTGATTGTGGCCATGGGTGCGTGTCTGGTAAGTTTTTTCCCCCTTGAGCATGGTATGTTGCAGCCATCAACGCTAAACAAAAAACAGTGTGGTCTTGGACTGTATGTCTCTGGTAAAGCCATCCACGACGACAGCGCAAAGAGCAGCTTTTCGTGCGCCAACACCGCCCAATAACACACCACTATATGTACGAAGGAAACCCAATCGCTGTTCAATAAACGGTCTACGTTGTATATAACATCATCCGTGAATATTACATCGCATTACTAGCATATTATATACTTCATCCTGGCCAGGCTATAAACAAACACAGACACCAGCCACAGAAACAAACAAAACAAAAGAAAGAATTAATAAAAAAAAGAAACACAAAACTTTCTATGAACGACGAAGCAGATGCAGATCATAATTCCCTTCCTTCCTTACCCCCCTTTTCATTCATTCTTTCCCATTACGCGATCTCCTGCAACATCGCCATCAGCGGCTTCTGAAGCTCGCCCTTACGCAACGACTCGTAGATGATCGAGACCCACGACCCGACCGTCTTCTTGGCCCGCCCATCCAGTTCCGTATCATACCCGGTAGGATGTTCGATAAACCCACGGTGGAACGGCACGCCCAGCGTCTCACGCACCGTCGTGTACAGGATCTTCGACCCAACACCCAACATCTCCGCCGTATGCGGCCGCGCCGTGAAGTCCGCCACGGTCTTCTCATACACCTCCTCCATGACCTCGATCGCCCGAGTCTGCCACTCGCTCAGATCCGCCAGCCGCAGGTTCGCTGTCGCCGACGCATCAATGATCGCCGGCACCGCCCCCTGCACCGTCTTCTTGCAGCGCTCGCCGATCGACACCCGCGTCGTCGTCGGCCACGCCGTCGCAACCGCATCGCCCACCGCCGCACACAGCGCCCCCAGCTCTGTCTCCGCCAGGGCGGCGCCGATCGTCGACCGCGTCACGGCTGCGATCTGGGGCTCGATCTTCTCCAGGAACGACAGGTGCATGGCTCGCAAGTCCAGCGCCTGGCAGTTGATGTACAGGTACGCCGCGCTCATCAGCGATACCAGTTCCACCGCCTGCATCGTGTACCGGCCTGACACCAGGGCCAGCGAGTTGACGGCTTGGTTGCGCATCTCGGCGGTCTGCACGTGCGCGCTGACCGGGTGGGCGACGTATGCCAGCTCGGACATGTAGGCTGCCATCGAGATGTCGACTCCCTTCATGGTGAAGGAGAGGCTGGGGTCGTCGGCGACGAGGTTTGTGGGCAGCCCGTTGTTGTAGTTCGGGTCGACCAGCTCAGTGCTCTGCGCGAAGAGCAGCTTGCCCAGCATCTGCAGGCAGAGACGGGTCTTCTCCATCGCCGAGGTCACGGCCGCGGCTTGGAAGTTGGCGCCGCAGTAGATCTCGCGGTTGACGGTGTCGACCAGAGGGTTGTCGCAGGAGGAGTTCAGCTCCGTGCTGATCTGCCGGTCCGCGAGGAGGAGGTCCTCCAGCTGCGGGCCGACCCATTGGGGCACACTGCGCCATGCGTAGCGGTCCTGGATGAGCCCGGAGCGCTTGCGGTCTTTTTCGCGGTACACACCGACAGCTAGGCGGGAGCCTTGGAGCAGGGAGAGGACGTTGCGGGCGCACTCGACTTGCCCGTCGTGGGGACGCGTCAGCGAGATGAACGGGTGGAAGCTCTCGGCCGTGCCCATGAGGGCTTCGACGCCCATCGCCGACAGGGCCTGGGTCATCACGGCCAGCTGGTGGGACTCGTGCATGGCGAGCGAGGCCACGGCGGCGGAGACGGCGGTGCCGTTGACGAGACCTAGGCCTTCCTTGGGGCCCATGGTACGGGGCTCGATGCCCGCGGCTTGGAGGGCGTCGCGCGCGGACATGATGCGCGGGTTGGCGTAGTCGGACGGGTCGGCGACCTGCACGTAGATGTCCGGGCTGCCCTCGACGGCGCCGGCGATGTAAGAGAGGGGCATCAGGTCGCCCGAGGCGGAGACTGAGCCTCGGAGAGGGATGATGGGGGTGATGCGGTGCTTGAGGAGCTGGAGGAGTCCGTCTAACACCTTGATGGTCACGGCGGAGTGGCCGCGGGCGTTGCTGTTGGCTCGCACCACGATGGAGCCGCGCACCCACGACGCGGGCATGGCGTGGGGTCCCGGCGAGGAGGGTCCCACGTGGCCAGCCTTGTCGGCGGCGACCAGCACGCCGGCTTGGGTCAGCTGGAGGAGAGCAGCTTGGAGAGCGGTGGCACGGTCGGTACGCGAGTCTGCGCTGCCGCCGAAGCCGGTGTTGACACCTGGGGGGATTAGGGTTAGGATGGATGGATGGATGAGTGGGAGGCAAGGGATGGAGCATGATAATACGTACCATATACGCAGAAACCGTTGTCGAGGTGGTCCATCAGCACATCGACGCTGGAGGTGATGCTGTCAATGACCTGGGGGTCGTTGGAGAGACCTGGGATGCACTCATGGCTGGGAAGGGTGAATGTTAGTGAGTGTATGGAATGGGATGGGATGATGGGAGAGAAAAGATAGAGGAGAGTATAGGGCTGGAGGAGGAGACATACTAGGCAACAGCAACCACGGAGGCAATATCTAAGCTGTTCCCGTCCAGCTGAATCTGCTTCTGCTCCTTGAGGTCCTGGAGGCGGTTCCAGGTGCGACAGGCCGTAGCCAGATGAGTAGGGGCCGAGGGGATTCGGGGCATCTTGTAGGAAGTTGGGATGAGAAGGAGGAAAGAGATGGGAGGGGGAAAAGGGAAATGCAGGAGACTTTGGCCTGTTACTTATATGTCTATCACTTTCCCTGGCGATGGAGATTTCAAATTCTATTTCCCAATCACAAGAGTGAATGATATTCAATAATTATAATAATAATATTATTATTATTATTATTCTCATCCCAAGGAGGCAACCCAGCTGAACCGATCCTTTTTACCCACTTCCACCAGACTGGTGATTTGTTAACCCCGACAGGACATGTCTGAAGGATTGCTCCTATTTTTTGCTGGTTCAGGAGATCCTTTCTGCATTCATTACCTGCGCAGTGTCTCAATCTCGAACCTGAATCAGCTCGTCATGCATGATGGCCTGACTTTGACTACGTGGATGAGTCTTTGGGCGGAGATAAGCGATGCTGAAGAAGGATTGTTTTTTTTTTTTTTTTTTTTTTTTCTTCAGCCTTCTCAGCTTCTAAATCTGGATCTCGTTCTCCATTGACTGGTTCCTGGCCATGGATGCCTGAGTATACAGCTCCGATAGAGTTTACCCACCACGGCAGTCCAATTTCCCAAAAGAAGCCTCGGTCGACGACTCCGATGCGATCGACGATCGAGAGTGGAGACGGCATTGAACCTTGTGAGAGATGGTGGGCTGCGCCGTGTTTCTGGAATTCTGAGATGGTGAGGGAATTTGCAGTTAGCGATAGAGAGAGAGAGAGAGAGAGACTTGGATGGAGAAAGTATACAATAGCCCTAATTTCTGGTCCTCTTTTTCCGTGCCCACTCCGTCCCCAGTGTCCCACATCCACCCGCGATGGATCGTGATGGAGCCGATTTCCCAGCAGACAGCACTAGCACTGCCAATGCCTGTATGTTCGCCCAGGAACCTAACCCGGCTTCCCCGTCAATAGCCGGGGCGCCATCGGCATGAAGCTGGCTGGATATCTCCCGTTGTGGAGCGCCCAGCACCAATGATGCCGCCGTGCGCGATGGATCGACACTGCTGATCACGCATGGCCAAAGGTTATTCCTGGCCAGGAACCACTGGTCCGATAAGATTAGGAAACTCCCCGTCTCAGGGGGTTGCATTTGCCAATAATAATCGAGACGTGGAGGGGACAATGCCATTTTTTGTTCAGGTCCAGGATTGTGGTTGACTTTTTCAGATCGCGCGGCCCGCCAGCTAACAAATCGACGCTATGGAAGTGAGATCTTTTTTAATTATTATCATGATTATTGATTTTTGAATTTAATTTTATGAATTATTTATTATTCTTCTTCTTCTGAGCATTATTTCACATTCAGAATCGCGACAACAGCGGAGCCCAATGTGGACCACACTAGTACAAATCATATCGACGCAATCGACACGCTGCGTCCCATATCACATTCATTTACCATGGTGAATTCGCATTATTCTTTTTTAGCGAAAGCTCGCCTCTCGCACCCTTACTTCCGCCATCACCTCATCCCTCTCTAAGTCTCTGGCTGCATCCCAAGTCATCTGAACTTGATCGCATCCAACAACCATGGCGGACATATCTCCATTTCCCACGGTCGACATCCCCAACCTCGACCTCTGGACTCTTCTCTTCGAGCGTCCGGACCGGCCATATCCGGAAGATAAAGGTAGTCCGCAGAAAACTCACACTAAACCCAGATATATCACACTCGACTAACTCCTCCCATGCAGTGCTTTTCTCCGACGCATCCACGGGCCGATGCCACACCTACTCCCAGATCCGCCAGCGTGCGCTGACCTTCGGCCACGCCCTGCAACGCAAATGGGCCTGGCAGAAAGGGGACGTGCTGCTGCTGTTCACACCCAACTCAATCGACGTCCCCTCTGTCGTGTGGGGAACCCTGGCCATCGGCGGCGTCGTCTGTCCCGTAAACCCGAGCTATCGGGCCGAGGAACTCGTCCATCCACTCAAGGATGCCAACGCGAAGGCCATGGTCACCATGCGAGCCCAGGCCCCCGCTGCGCTTGAGGCTGCCCGTCGCGCCGGCCTCCCCGAGGATCGTGTCGTCATTCTGGACGAGCTGCCGGCGGAGTTGGTAGATGATGGGCACGCTTACGGGGCCCATACGCCCCCTATTAACTCGCCGAACAAGGACCTCGCGTTCCTGGTTTACTCCTCCGGCACCACGGGGCTGCCGAAAGGGGTCATGCTCTCGCATCGTAACATGGTCGCAAACCTGCTGCAGTCGGCGGCGGTCGACCGGGGGATTCTATCCTGCACGCAGGGCTTGAACGGGGAGGGCGATCGGGCTCTGGCGTTGTTGCCTTTCTTCCATATCTACGGTAGGTGCAATCGGAGGGTCCGGTGTTAACCCTAATCCTAGGACATTACTAACAAGCAGTCCTCCCAGGTCTGACATATCTCCTCAACCACACCGTCTACCTCGGCCTGTCCACCTACGTCATGCCGCGCTTCCAATTCGACACCTTCTGCAAGGTCATCCAGGAGCAGAAGATCACCTACGCCTACGTCGTGCCCCCCGTCATACTCGAGCTTGTCTCCAACCCGCGTGTCGCGCAGTATGATCTCACCTCGCTGCGTATGATGTTGTCGGCGGCGGCGCCTCTTGCCGTCGAGCTGATCCATGCCCTGCGGCAGAAATTGAATCTTAGCGTGCGTCAGGCGTACGGCATGAGTGAATGCGCGCCATGCACGCATATGCAGGTATGGTACACGATCTGCAGTTCCCTGATTCGCCAACTTACTACCTACCTACCTACCTACCTACTCAACTCAACCTGACTACCTACTAACCAACCCTCCCAGACCTGGAACGAAGCCCAAACCCACCTCGGCTCCGTCGGCCGTCTCCTCCCCAACATGGTGGCCAAGTACGTGCCCGTCGAAGGCGAGGCCGGCAAATCCGCCGAGCTCTGGGTCAAAGGCCCCAACGTCTTCCTGGGCTACCTGAACAACCCCCAGGCAGACGCCGAGTCCTTCTCCGAAGACGGATACTACAAGACCGGCGACGTGGGATTTGCCGACGAGAACGGCCACTTCTACATCACCGACCGCGTCAAGGAGCTGATCAAGTATAATGGCTTCCAGGTGGCGCCGGCAGAGCTGGAGGATATCACGCTGGGGCATCCCGCTGTAGCGGATGTGGCGGTTACGGGCATTAAGAGTGGGCAGTCCGGGACGGAACTGCCGCGTGCTTGGGTGGTTGTTGCGCCTGGGTATGAGGCGTCCGAGGCTACGGCGGAGGATATTGTCAAGTATGTTGGGGATCGTGTTATTAGCTATAAGCGGTTGCGTGGGGGGGTGCATTTTGTGGATAGTATTCCGAGGAATCCTTCGGGGAAGATTTTGCGGAGGGAGTTTAAGAAGATGGATCGTGCGGCGAAATTGTAAGATTGTGGATAGGGGTTGTTTGTATTATATAGATAGAGTGAATAGGATAGATGGTGTAATAATATAGTTGACAAATTTTGTATTTTGGTAGAGAGACAGAGATATATATGTACTGCGTAGCTAGATACAGCTTTCTTAACCTTGCCCACGATGGCGTCCGGAAAACTACTTTGGGGCTAGCTAGGTCAGGTCTACTCAGTGACCAAAAAGCGACGAGGGGATGGGCACTAACTAAAACAGAATGGGAAAGTCTTCGACCTCGCAAAAAGAAACAGGTATGTATGTATCTAATGTATAGACGTCTTTCTTCATGTACATCCATGGATACACCCTAAGAGCGCCCCCTGACTACTTCTCCGTATGCAAAAACGCCAACCCCCCATCAACCACCACCTCCGACCCCGTAGAGAACGTCGCATCGAATGCTAGAAACACCACCGCCTTCGCAACCTCCTCCGGAACCCCCACCCGTCCCAACGGCGTAGTACGCGGGCCCTCGGCCTCAAACGCCGCCCGCGCCTCCGCCGACGCATCCTCCACGCCCATCGTCGGCGTATCCACAAACCCCGGCGAGACAGCATTCACGCGAATCTTCCTGGAGGCCAGCTCCGCCGCCAGCGTCAGCACAAGCGACTGCACCGCCGCTTTCGACGCCGAATATGCCGCCATCCCGGGGATGCCGGTTTTGTTCGACACGGAGGTCGTGAAGACGATGGCGCCGCCGTCGCGGACCAGCGGCGCAAATTTCTGGGCCACGAAGAACGCGCCGAAGACGTTGGTGTCGAAGGTGCGGCGGAAGGTGGCGGAGGTTACCGAGGTGAAGGGCTCGAGGTGCGCGTAGCCGGCGTTGATGAAGACGAGGTCCAGTTGGGGGCCGCTACCGAAGAGGTCTTGGGTTTGTTCCGCGAGACTGGTGATGGCGTCAAACGAGGTGATGTCGCAGGGCAGGAGGTGGGCTTTGTCGCGGAGGGAGTCGATGGGCTGCGAGCTGCGGCCGGTTACGATGACATGGGTGTCGTGCTGGAGGAGGAGATGGGCGGTGGCTAGGCCGATGCCGTGGGTGCCGCCGATGATGACGGCTTTTCTGCTGTGGGTCGACATGGTTTTGATGGTGAGTGTCGCTGGGATAAGATTATTTCTGATGGTGATTTAATAGAGTCTTATGGCGATGTACAGGTGCCTTTTATATCTTGTTTGGATGATTCTCGTCGTCTGGAGAGACCTCAACAGGATGCATTGTGTATTTCTAATCAATTTCTTGGTAGAAGAAGAAAGAAAGTCTAGGTGTCATTCTTGATGTCATTCACAGACGACATATGCTTATTAGTGTTTTGAGGCTTCGTATTTCCGTCTTGGCTGGGTTGGGTTTATATGGAGAGCTTAGAAATCGACTGCTGTTTGGTGCATATTTGTCAGCTAGACATTTCTTGGAAGATGACCAGAATATATTGAAAATGATTTACCGCTGTATGGACTTGATATGCCAACGTCAGTGTCATGAGAGGTGCGTTGGTAAGTGAGGCAGATAAGCTGCATCGGGAGAGATCAGAGAGACATATATATATATCGTGACGTAGGCAAGTAGATATGTACACTTGCTTCCCAAATCAATACACGCTGATTAGCATGGATTAAGCAGATAAAGAAGTAGCCTTATATGTAGTGCAACCAACATGTTCGTGAGAATATATTCTGCGGTAGGTCATTCCTCGTTGTTCTTACTATCAAAAAGTCTACTTGATGTTATTCCAAATGAAGACTAGCGTGGTTCCTACAAAAACGGTTGCCTGAGGCAATGACTATCACTGAATAGGACTAGCGTGTACTGGGACTATTTTGTCCTTGTGCAGCGAATTGGAACTTGAAGTTAACCTCTTCATCCTCGAGATATCATCATCTAATGCCCCATGAACCATTTCCCTCTTGACATATCTACAGATTATTACTCGAAACCAAGAATATATCCCTTGCACTAACCATACTAAACCACGATCTATAGCACTATTCCCACCTTGTCTGAAGTTGAATCTGTTCCCCTAGACCTCAGAGCCTATCTGTATGCATTCTCCGTACATGCTCACCCAAATTATCCTTCCGATTAAAGAACTTCCCACAGATGGAACACTGTTCGGAACCCGGCGATACGTGGATCAATTCAATATGGCGCATGAGTTCCGGCTTGCGCCCGAAAGTGCCACGGTGTGTGCACCCTATCCAGCCACATCGCAAGGGCTTCTCAGTAACAGTGCTCTTGTTTGATTTCCTGAGGCAGGATTGACTTGTTAGTGATATCATAGTGGGAGGACACTCTACCGGGAGAAAGAAAGAAATGGGGCTACACGTACCGGGGTGCGGGATGCTGCTGGCTTTTCTCCTCCGAGGCGAGGGTTTGGTGAGATGGTGCCATATCCAGCTCATATGGGCTCAGTCCCATTGTTTCAGTTCGCGGGAAACCAGGCATTGGGACACCCGGTCCACCCATCGAGTATTGATGGTCAAAGGTAGTCTCCAATGGAACACCGTTGGCAGTGCCATGCCTGTTCGTCCTTTGATCGTTTGACCGATGGGCAGAGGCAGCAGCAGGAAGTATCCCTGGCGCCATGGAGACCTGTTGGGGAATAAGGTTTCTGGCCATCGGCTCCCAGCCTATCGATGGTTGGTAAATCGTGTTGAACAGGTCGGGTTGGTCGACAGTTGGGTTGTTATCCTCATCAACGAGGAAGTCGGTGGTTTCCCAGGTATTGAGGTCGGGAGTCCAATCCATCGTGCAAACGGTTTCGAATAGACCAATTATTTCCGGGCAAAAAATAGAGAACCGTAGTTTGGAGTATTTGGGATGAAGCTTAAGGAAAAAGTCAAAGGCAGGCGGTTGTCTTCCGAGACTTTATATTTGGATGAAACCTACCACAAACATTACGAGTTGATCATTGTGCCTGGAGAAATAGAACAAAAAACCCCCTCCACCAGATTGTGCCTTACAGGCGATTCTGGAGGATATCCAATACGGTTATGACAACGTTGGATTATTTGTGATGAAGCTGGTTTTTTATCCTAGCCAGATATTTGATTTACCGCAGTTTCTAGAGATTTTGCTGTGGACCCAATAGGATTCTCTGCCACTGGGCATAAACTGTGCCTTAGGTACGGTGTGGCAGTGGTACCTATCTGGGTATGATGAATGATCTCACTTCGAGTTCTGTCAAAGGAGATTTTGGTTTCCATCCAATAATGACATCGGAGAGGCTCTCCTGTCCAGCTGGTCATCGTCCCGTTTCTGTTGACAGCCTGGCCCACTGATGCAGGGAGATTATGTGCGTCAGCGAATCAGAACAGAAGAAGTCATGCAGTGGGATTCTGTGCACGGGCGAATCAGAGCCAGCCGCCCTAAATACGAGACGGGGCACGAAACAGCGACAGGGATTATCCACAGCCTTGTGATGATACACACAGCACAAAAATGGGTCAACATCCCCCAACATTTATTCCTCTGTGATTATCTCTTTTCACCTCATCATCATTTCATTCTCCACTACTATTGAACCCGTATCCAACTTCCATCGCATCGCTACCACCCACGACCCACTATTTGATCAACTGCTATCCGATATGGGAGGCTCAGAATGGGAGGCTCACAAAGCTGAGATAATACGCCTTTATTCGAAAGATTGCAATACCTTGAGTGATGTGATGAAAAGACTCAAGGCCACCCGCAGGTTCCAGAGAACGTACGTGCCAACATATTCTCCTATTTCGCCAACGTTAATAACATGGAATTATGCAGCAAGAAACAATATGAGAATCGGCTGAAGAAATGGGGAGTCAAGAAGTACAAAATGACACCCGAAAAATGGAAATACATAAACAGGAAGATTCATAAACGGAAACATCAGGGGAAACATCAAAGTGAGGTTTATGTGTACAGCGAACGCTATGCACCAGAGAAGATCCGAGAGGGAATTTCCAGACATGGCTATCTCTCCACTGTCGAGTTATTTCAATGTAAGGCTCGGCGATGAGAACTAAACTAGACATTTCACTGACAGACTGCAGCTGCATTTCCCCCAACACCTGAGGGGATCATGGTTTGTACTCCTGCACCCTGTGAGGATACACTGCACGCATGGCCCGAAAGCCTGCCGTGGTTCAACTTCCTCCGAGCTATGGGCTGGGACAGCAAGCAGGGTAGGGACTATGAATCATTTCGCGTGACCAAATGATACGCTAATGAATATGAGATAAAACAGGTGGCTTGTCCTATCCGTCGACTGTATTTTTGCCTGTTCTTCCGACCGATCGCCCCGAGGAAGTTATTCCCATTGCCAAGTTGCTGGAGGGTCTGGGATCGATTTCATCACCAAAAGGCCACTCAAAAACCCCCAACACGGATGAATTATCCACAGTTCTTGGAACAATAATGCCGGAAGCATTTGAAGGTCATCATCATGTCTCATCTGAAATCCTGAGGAGATCTGGCACGCCTGCCCACCTAGAAGAGCGTTTAAAGGTGATGTTCTATCTCTTGTCAAATAAGATCCGGTTGGGAAATGGAATCAACTCCTTTAAGAGTGAGGCTGCCTTTGTCATGGGCGTTGTTCGGGGTCTTGAGTTGAACACACTCCACAACCTCCAAACGCTCCTTTCCATATCACAGGTGACGGCAGATGCTGTGGGTGAGAAAATTTTTGAGAGCGCAATTGTGTCATTTGATATTGAGGTCGTTAAGATGATGCTACAGGTTGGTGTAGACCCCAATCGACGAATACTCGGTGATACTGGGGAGTCGTCATTCCCAATCGAGTATGTTGCCAATAACTATGATGATGAAATTGCCGTCAGGATGACCACTATACTGCTGTCAAACAAAGCTCGGTTCCACAATGCTCTCTATTATGCTACCGGGATGAAAAGGAAATGTCTAATAAAGCTTCTAGTGTCTCGTGGGGCCGAGATATCACACTACGCACTATGTCGTACCATAGATATGGATGGCATTTCCCTCGTTCAAGTTCTTCTTGCGGCAGGAGCTCCTATCGACCCACACACGCACTGGAAATCAGCACTAGGCGTTGCCGTTCGCCGCCAGAACATCGGAATGATACAGCTTCTACTTTCTTATAATCCGGACATCAACACAAGGGAGAATATACCGTTCAATCAAGACATGTCTGAGACAACTCCTCTTGGCATGGCAGCCCAATTAGGCAACATCGAGATATTGCAGCTACTGCTAGATGCGGGTGCTAGTCCATACCCGACAGGTGGAAGTGCATTCCTCACTCCCCTCGGACTGGCAGTATGTCAGGGCCACCAAGCTGCCACTCGTGTTCTGCTTGCCGCAGGTGCGGATGTTCACGATCCACGCAATACAATGGCTAGTGTTCGACCGGAAGAAACATTAGTAGAACAGTGCCTCCAGAACAGAGACCTGGAAATGGCAGAGATTCTGTTAAGTGTTGGAGCTAGAACAAAGAACCATGTGTGGAAAAGCTATTACAGTGCACGCCTGATAAGATTCATCATGGAGTATGACCTCGAGAGGGCCATTCAAGCCTTGGCCCTGCCCATTGATCTGAACCATGTGATTGACCAAGTTCCTGACACTGTACTTGGCGCGGCGATACAAATTGGAAATTCTGAATTGATCAAAACCCTCCAGGACGCGGGTGCCAACAACTTTGGGCGAAAAATATCATGTATTGGCAATATCGACACAGCAAAATACCTGGAAGATGCCGGGCTCCTCAGTATGATTTTGCAGGGAAGTGGCCAGATCATACTCCTCTCGGCAATTAAATCTGGGGACGATAACTTGACACATTTTCTGTTGGATAACGGAGTTGCTCGCCAAAGCAAGGCTATTATTGAATCACAGCTTGAGAAGCAACCGTCTACCGGGACTGTGTTGGAATACGCAATCATGAAAGACGACCTGGTGTTGATGGATATGCTGGTCTCTAATGGGGCTTATATCGGTGGTAATGAGCTTAAGACGGCCATTGAAATCGCTCTGGAGAATGAGGACGACGGTGTTGTCCGGTGGCTGGTTCGCCAAGCGTCTCCTGGCAGTATAACAATGGAAGCTTCGCTTGCTGTAGTTAACGGAGAAAGCATCCATCTTGTGAAGCTTCTTCTCGACTCCGGAATTGACCCTAGAGGCAGCCATGACCTAGAGGTCATAACATTTGACCGGATGGACCAAGGTGTTAGTTGGCCCAACTACCATTCCATATTGAGAAGCGAGTCATTGCTGGAGGTTGCAGCCGAAATAGATGATCCTGCCATCTTCCATGCTCTCCTGGCATCGTCCAGTGATTGGCCAAAAAAACAAATGGGGCACGCTCTTACAGTGTGTGCGGAGCATGGTGATATTGACCGAGTACAAATGTTACTAGATCAAGGCGCGGACATCGACCAGGGGAGGCCTGAGGAATAGAACCAGAATGTTCGCTTTCCCAGTTTTTACGCCGTTAGAAATCGTGATGTGACGATGTTGCGAGTACTCCTCAATGCTGGCTGCAACCCAAATTCACCGACAATAGGATACAAGGCTTATACAGCACTGCAACTCGCAGTCAAGGATGATAGTTTGGAGATTGTTGACATCCTGATAGCCGCTGGTTCTGACGTTAATCATCCACCTGCGTTCAACGGAGGTGCCACAGCAATACAGCTTGCTTCCAAGAAAGGAAACATCAACCTTGTGAAAAGATTGATCGAATTGGGTGCTGATGTGAATAGTGCACCAGCTCCTTTGTATGGAGCAACTGCATTACAATTTGCAGCGATCAAAGGATATCTTGGAATCGCCCGTGTATTGATCGCAGCCGGTGCAGATGTCAATGCAGGAAGGGCACTACGTGATGGAAGAACAGCTTTAGAAGGCACCGCCGAATGGGGTCGTATTGACATGCTCCACTTGTTGCTCGAGCACGGAGCTTTAGTAGAAGGCCTTGGCAAGAAGCAATACAATCGGGCGGTTCTCCTAGCTGAGCAGAATGGGCACCTTGCAGCTTCGAAATTTGTCAAATCATACGGAGAGTGGCATGAGTCGAGCAATGAACATGACGTGGATGCGGATTCCGACGTAGATGTGGGTTCCGACGTAGATGTGGATTCCGACGTGGATGCGGATTTCGACGAGGAGTGTTGTGACGTCGACTGTGAGAATGATCTGTTTGATAGGGCATATCTTGACGCCCACGAGGACTGGTACCGAGAGCGGTATAAGCGGAATACTCATTGAATCCATTATCTGTATATGGCTCCGGAATCATTCATACTACCCTTCTTGCCGTTGCTATGCATCGTATTTCTGTCTTGGCTGAATTGGATTTATATGGAGAGCTTAGCAATCGATTTTATATTTACAATATATTTATCAGCTAGATATCGCTTGGAATATAATCAGAATATCTTCAGCGGCAGCTCATTTCTTGTTGGTATTCTTATTACCATCGAAGTGTCACGACTAGATGAATTGAAGCCTTTATAGGGTACTATCCAGGCGACCAGACCACTGGAGTCTTGTCATAGTGGCCTTTTTGGTCCAGTGGGATACAAAAAGAGTCTACTTGATATTATTCCAAATGAAGCCTAGCGCGATCTGAGTCAAATCTATTTCTAAGAAATAAGTGGGAACTTGCAACTTCTTCATCCTCAGCAACCATTTCCCCCTTTACATACCTATAGACAGATGATTACTCAAAACGAAGAACATATTGCTTGAATGAACTTTATTAAATCACGATCTATATATAGCGCTATCCCCACGTTACCTGAAGTTAAATCTGGTTCCCCGAGACCTTTTGTCTATCCTTGCTTACAATTCATGGAAAGATACGTACTATTTTTTTTCCATTTCTGTTGGTCATTCTTGTTTCAGCTAAGCTCGGTTGAGGTCCAGCTGATCTTTCGAACAGATTACCAGTCCAAGTTCGCGTATGTCCAGGAACGAGTTGGCTTTTGTACCTGGACCGAAACGATCCAGGATTAGGAGGATTTGACCACCGTTCGGAAAATCGATCGTGGAGGCGTATCAGCTACCTAGGCTCTGACTCAGAGGCATGGTACAGAGCTGACAGCGCCGAGTCCCGATTTAAAAGCTCCTCCGGTGAGCCATCTTCGACCAGACGCCCTTGCTGCAGCACCACGACGCGATCGAACTGGCGGATTGTCCGCAATCGATGAACCACGGCGACGACCGTCTGAGAGGCGAAATGACGGTCGATGAGATGTTGCATCAGATCTTCAGTTTGGTAGTCCACGCTAGTCAACGGTAAACGGTGCTGTCCATCTTTTGAGTCGCGGTCGGGGGTAACAGAAACTCACTTGCTTAGGGCTTCATCTAGGAGAAGGATGGACCGACGCTGCAAAAGGGCGCGGGTGAGACAAAGGATCTGGCTTTCACACATGGACAGGGAGGAGACTGCGACGCAGGCATCCAGGTCACCGTCTGGGCATAGTCGGTCCCACAGTCTGGCCGCGCGGAGGGCCGCCTCCATATCTTCATCGGTCGTCTCTCCCGTTGGGTCGAGCGTGAATCGAAGCGAACCAGGCATCAAGAAAGGCTCCTGCGGCACAACACTGATGCGGGAGGCCACGTCGGCGACGGGAATCCCCGAAAGATCTCGACCATCAATCTGGATGCAACCGCTGTGCACATCCACCAGTTGCAACAGAGCAAGCAGCAGCGTCGTCTTACCGCTTCCAGACCCTCCACATATGGCGACTTTTTCACCAGGGCGGATCGAAAGACGAATGTCTTGGAGGGCTAGGCTGGTCCGGATCCCGCTGGCAGGGTGTCAGTCAGTCTGCACACAAAACGGTATCATCTGCTAGGGCCTGCTCTTCGCTTCTTACTGGTATGCCACACTGATGTTGCGAATGGCGATCTCCCCCTTGGAGGGCCACTCCGGGGCCAAAGCAAGCCCTCGGACCTCTCGAAGCTCGGACGGGCACTCGTGCACAAACGTCCGGATGCGAGCCACCGACCCGATGCAGGTTTCCAACTGGGTCCAGTAGCGCATGACCAGTTTAAGGGACTGGCTGAAACCAAGGACCATGTTCAATGACACGCCAATGGTGCCGGGGCTAACTTGGGATGGTAGTTGTGTGCCCAACACTATCACCAGCACGGCGACACCGGCAGTCACCAGGCCTAACACTAATGACAGCCACTGTTGGATACAAGCGAGGACGTATGCCGGCTTTTGTAACTGGTCCGCATGGCCCACGACCTGCTCGACCGCGTGCACCAGCAACAGATTCAGTCGCTGCCATTCGATGCCCTGGAGTATGCCGACATCGTCTAGAAGTGCGCCCCCTGGCCCGCTGACCAACCTGGGTACTCCGTCGTCACCCACCAAAATTTCGACTTGGAGAGGCCGCTTTGTCTCGACGGGGTCAACTGTTCCCTCCGCAACTGGACTCGCGATCCTCCTCGCCAGGGAATTGCGGTCGAATCGACTCCCTTGCCCGGGAGCCAATGGCGTCTGCGACTGACCACGTCTACGGCATTACTCGACCAGGGCGAAGCTAACACCTTGTTGCGATGCTATGCGCGCAACTTGATCCAATTTACCGAAGCTCCAAGCGCCTCCCTCTCGGGCTTCTTTCCACTTTCATAAAGATTGAACCATATGACCTCCGCATCACGGGGCTCTCACATGTACATTCCTTTCCTTTCCTTTCCGTTCCATCATGTATCCTGTCTCGTCCTTGTGGGATGATGTCCTGCACTGCTGTATCTAATACTTACCTCTGCCAGCCGTTGACGCAAAAGTTGCCCTCGTCCTTTGTTGGTTCCTTGCTCTCGATTTCGCTTTTCAGTTCATTTACATGTACATATCGATATGTTTGATAGGGGGTCCATTGCCATTGTCTCTTTATGGCGTCTAGTTGTGTAATAATATGAAAAGTCTCTTCCAGCTCCGACTAATAAATCTCAGAACGGGATTTTGCTCAATTTGCTTGCGGCATACAGTCATACTCTCGATATGGGCATATATAGCAGTCCCGGACTCGTGCACGAGTTGGAAGATATCGTAGCAACATACACAAAGCTCATGCCCAGTCAGTCGTATCAACCGCGGATACCTTGCCACCCTCGACTACAGTCCCATTGATAGGAAACACCAGACCCCCAGAAGTCGCAATATACAGAGTCTTAGTGTCCCCAGGTAAGGTCCCAAAAGCCGGCGCAACGGACCCTGCCAACGTCATCTGGTCCGGCTCACCGGCCACATACGTGACCGTCCCATCGGGTGAGATCGCGGCCAGCCTGTTATCCGCGTTGGTCGCGGCCCAGATGGTGTCATCGTCCTCATCCGGGCTGAAACAAAAGTTATCAAGGTAGATTCCACGCATGGCGGCGACAGGCTCGCTTTTGGCCCCCGGCGCGGCATATCCATCTGGCGTGATCGCCATGCGATAAATCGACGCAAGATAGCTGTTCGACCAGTAGAGGTAGCCTTTGCGGATCTGGACGGCGTTGATGCCGAACTGCGTCGCCCCCCACACGGGGCCTACCATATCGCTGTCTTGCAGGCCGAGCTCGTACTCCCGCGTAAGGGTATCGACCCTCCAGACCACGCCGACCGTGGAGTCACTCACGAGAACAATGCTGGGGTCGTCCGGGAGGGCCCTGATGCCGGCCAGAAGGCCGCCGTCAGGGATGCGCACCAGCTCCTGGATGGCGGGTTTGCCGCCCTTGCCGTCGAGGGTTGGGCGGAGATCGAGCTCCCACACGCCAAAGGTGCCGTTGATGCCGACCCCGAGGCTGCTCTGGCTGCCGCCGAGGAATGCGAGCACGTTCGGTCGGGTTTCGACAATGGCGGTGGTCGCGTTGATGTCGTCAAAGGTGTGGATGAGCGTCATGACCGGGTGGTCTGAGTTGGGAGCGGAAATGGAGTAGATCGAGGCATTGGGCCAGACGGTGGTCACGTAGATGTCCCCATTGGGTCGGATGAAGAGGTTGTTGAGATATGTTGGAAGGGAGAATTGGTACGCTGTTCGGAGTGGCAGTGGAAGCGATACAGCTCGGGCGGTCGTTGCAAGTATCGCGAGGCTGAAGAAGAGCCCAGCGTGTGTGATTGTCTTCATAGTGTCTGGTACACAGTCAACAAAATGAAGTCACGCAAACTGTAGAGAAATTAACGCCTGGATAACTTATCTCCAGAAGCCCTAGCTTCCTGGTTTTGCCGACTCCGGACGGTCGTATTCTCCGAATGCTCCTTTCGGGATGCGCCGAACTATACAATTCCCCGAACGTCGATCGCCCAACTTCATGCCGAAAGAGAATTCGCTCCGACTGGCTGGAATCTTTAATGAGATCGTAGAATTTGTCCATCCGGAACGTACATAACTCACCCTAGCGCACCGAACCTGAACACCGCCAATTCATGTATATTGCCTTGGATCTGCCAGGGTTCGGTGGGTTTTCTTGTATGCAGAACAGCTGAGCCGGACATGAAGACCTCATTGCTTACTCTCCTGGCCCTCGTGGCCAGTTCAGCCGCGACTCCAGCTGCGCGAGGTCATAGTAGAGATATTTCGACACAGCAGGCGCGTTTGACCAAACCATGCAAAAATACCCCGACTTCGCGCCATTGCTGGGGAAAGTATAACACAGACACAAACTACTACACCACAACGCCCGACTCAGGCCGGACCGTCGAATATTGGCTGTCGGTGGAGGAGGGGACCTGCAATCAAGATGGATACGTTCGGCCGTGTATGACGTTCAATGGGACGATGCCAGGCCCTCCGATTGTCGCCAACTGGGGCGACCAGCTCGTCGTTCATGTTACCAACAACATGAAGTCGAACGGCACCGCCGTCCACTGGCACGGCGCCCGGCTACACCATAGCAACGAGTGGGATGGCGTCCCCGGGGTCACGCAGTGCCCCATTGCCCCGGGGGAGTCGCTCACGTACGAATTCCGGGTGACTCAATACGGCTCGTCCTGGTACCATAGTCACTTCTCGCTGCAGAGCACAGAAGGTCTGTTTGGCCCACTGATCTTCCACGGCCCAGCCACCGCCAACTACGACGAAGACCTCGGCCCCCTCTTCCTGCAGGACTGGTCGCATATCCCGACTTTTGAGGCCTGGGAGGCGAAGCAGAAGTGGGGGATCACGCACTCGCAAACAACCACCCTGCTCAACGGAATCAATACATTCGACTGCTCTGCATCATCCGATCCGAACTGCGTGGGCGGTGGGAAGAAGTTTGAGGCGGTCTTCGAGCCGGGCAAAAAGTACCGCCTGCGTCTGATCAACGTCGCCATGGATAGCCAGTGGCGGTTCAGCATCGACGGCCATAAGCTCCAAGTCATCGCGAATGATTTTGTCCCGATTGAGCCCTACGAGACTGACAGTGTCCTGATCAACGTGGGCCAGCGGTACGACGTGATCGTGGAAGCCAACGCCACGCCGGGAGACTACTGGCTGCGTGGTGGGTGGGTGAAGTCATGTCAGGGCGTGGCCAACGAGCACCCTGATTCCGCCACGGGCATTATTCGATACGATCCTGGCAGCACCAGCGATCCCACCAGCACGACCACGATTGAGTCGCCGCAGTCGTGTGATGACGAGCCCCAGACCAACCTCGTGCCTCGCTTGAAACTGGACGTGGGAACCATCGCCGACACAACGGTCGAGGATATCAACGTGCAACTGACCCACACGGCGCTGTTCCAGTGGACCATCAACTCTAGCAGCCTGGTTCTCGACTGGAATGAGCCCACCCTGAAGCGTGTTTTTGACAACGCATCAATATTCCCCACACCCTACAACATGGTAGAGGTTGATGTAAGCACGCCATTCCTCTTGGTTACCATGTCCTGGTCTAATACTATTCTAGAAGAAAAACCCTCATCAGGACGAATGGGCAGTCCTCGTGATTGAGAACAAGGCGGCCGCGTTCTTTGGCGGGTATGTTTGTTCCTCATTTTTGTCTGCAGGCGCTTCGATCTTTTTCTAATGTCGTCCTAGTATTGCGCACCCTATCCATTTCCACGGACATGACTTTTGGGTCGTGGCTCAGGAAAAGACACCGTGGGACGGGACAACGGCGTCGTTCCAGACGATCAACCCGCCGCGCAGAGACACTGCCATGCTCCCTCCACACGGATACCTGGCCCTCGCGTTCCAGCTGGATAACCCCGGCGCTTGGCTCGTTCACTGTCACATCGCCTGGCACGCTAGCATGGGCCTGGCCCTTGAGTTTGTTGAGAGTCAGGATTCAATCTCGATCCGCAAGCCTCATCGAAAGGCGTTCGATGAAACATGCAAGAAATGGTCGCAGTGGTCCGACGGCGCGCCATACCCACAGGATGACTCTGGAATTTGATATGCAGATACATTTCTGTATGAGAAGATTTGTAGACTCCGCCATGCAGGGGGGTTTTATTGTACCTATATCACTGGCATACAGGCAAACCAATTCCACCAATATCTTGGTTCTATAGGGAGATCAAAAGCATCGCGCTCGGGAAGTTCCTTCTTCCACCAGGAGTTATGATTTTTCCAGCAAGCGAAGTGCGAAAGAAAGTTCAAAATCATTCCATGCACACATGAATATCCACCGAAAAGGAACATACAAATATCTAGTTGCATCAAGATTCATTTCATGTCTCCAATTTTCCTTCCCTCCACTACTGCGGTAAAGGCACACTCCAGCATTCCACCGTGGCTACTGTTCTCTCTTCATTGACGCTCGGTTGTCCAAGCACATACATTTTCTGGATATCTGCGTATTGTCCCCCAACCTGAATGATCAGCCGTGTGTTCTGGGTTGCGGCAGACCCAATGCCGTCTTCCTCGATGTAGAACGGCGACCCGTCGCTGGCATGCCCGTACGCATATACCCACGGCAGCTGCGAGGTTGTGCCATTATCGTTGATGAGAATCGGAGCGGCCAGGCCGCCCTCGATTGTGGCATTGAAGCCTGGGCCGAAAATCGTGCCACCGGTGATGGGTTCGACCACGCGGGTGCCTCCTCCGAGCAAAGGGATGGGAGCGAGAGCCCCACCTAGATTAACTGTCGCGCTGAAGAGGTATGTAGAGACGAGAGGTCCGACTTGTGGAGGAGAGGTTGTACCAGACATCGTCGTTGCAGTGAGAGGGTTTAGTATTGTCGGAGGATGGGGTGAAAGGAGTGGGAGGTTGGACTAGGCGAATTAACCGATAGAGGCAGAGAAAGAAGCCGGCTCGAGTGGGGGATGTACATTGGATGTTTCTATATATGGGGCTGATCCTGGTCTCCTTAGTACTATGTCTGGACAAGATCCGACTCCGAACGTGATCTCTTATTCTTCCGATTACCCGATTCGGAACGAAAGTCGCCGAACAATCAATCACCTCCTTCGCAGGTCTATTTCTCCTATTTCCATATGGAGATCCTAATCCCGAAACATAATCCTCATCAACTAACTTTCTACTCGACATGTCCCCAAGAACGCGGCTAGCTGTTGTCCCCGCCACATTTCAGCGCACAAGATTCTCTACTTCGATCAATATTTCGATACCGCACACCCCTTCACTTCACAGTGCCACATTTACACCCAGACCCTTGCCAACCCCCCCTCCACTTCATCAGCAATCATTCTGTCAAACCGTCGCCATGTCCACTATGCCGGCAAGTCATGGCCACAGCGAGGCCTGCTGTAACATCGCGCCGGTGGTCTCCACGGGATACGTACCAAAGGGATCGTATGAGGCGCTCGGCGGAATGAAAAATTGTAGGTGAAATCGCGTCATGTATCATGAATAGACCTGATTTGGTGGGACCTTTTCCTTGTCTAGACGTCACTGGCCCAGAGGATGCGACCAGAGGCATCATCGCTGTGTTCGACATTTTCGGATACTTCCCTCAGACCCTGCAAGGGGCTGATATCCTCGCCACCAGCGACAATCACCACAAGTACAAGGTCTTTCTTCCTGATTGGTTCAATGGGCAACCATGCCCGTCTGAATGGTATGTGCAGCACGAACTTCCGAGCCACCGCAATAATCACTCACGGAAGAGAATAGGTACCCCCCAGATACCGAGCAGAAGCAAAAGGACCTCGGCGAGTGGTTTGGCAAGAACATGCCTCAAGGCGCTGCGACGAAGCTGCCGGATTACGTCGCTGCGTTAAATACTGCGTACCCGTCGATTACCTCGTGGGGGCTTATCGGAGTGAGTCCGGCCCGTCTCCCCCGTAGTTGAGGTGTATTTTGAATGCACTGACTTAGTATCGACAGTACTGTTGGGGAGGAAAGGTCGTGGAGCTAGTGCTATCTAGCAGTTCAAATCCGTTCAAGATTGCTGCGGCCCTCCATCCTGCCATGGTTGACCCCTCTGGCGCGGAGAGCATCTCGGTTCCGTACATTATGCTGGCGGCAGGGGAGGACCCCAAGGAGGCGGTTCAAGACTTCGAAAGCAATCTTACTGTCCCCCACCATGTCGAGATCTTCGAAGATCAGGTCCATGGCTGGATGGCTGCACGGGCTGACCTATCGGATTCTCGTGTCCGGGAGGAATACATTCGGGGATATAAGACGGTCCTTGAATTTTTCGGGAAGCACTGGGCGTAGAGTATAGGCAATGGGATTGAGTTATATATTCTGTAGACCAAATGGGCGCCTTACTATATTCATGGAATTCGAACATCTTCTACTATCAGGCCGGTAGATAATTTATACTCGGTGCACCTACATTGGTATGGAACGCTGGGGTGGTGGTTTTCCTATTTATGTACGCGGTATCTTAGGATAATATAATTGGAGTATGATGAATCCAAACTTTGCACAAATTAGAGAAACAAGCATTTCATTTTATCTACAGGACCTTGAACATTTACTTCTAAGAGACTGCTATTCCTAGTAATGGTAGATTTCATCTTTTAGACTACTATGCCTACCAGCGGAACATATATCTCGCGATGGAGGGAGGAAGGGGAGGTTTCCATCCTGAAAGATTGCTAAAAAAAAAAAATCTGTAAGTTGTTCAGAATGCACCTGACCCAAAATCCGGTGGTTTTTGGTCTGCATGGCGGAATAGCTAAGTCATAACGGCAGTAGTTGCTTCGAATTATGATTTGGTAACCAAAATTATATCAAGTAAAGCCTCTATATATATCATACTCTTGTATAAGTTGAAGTACATACGACCACAGGGTGTGGAAAACAGGGCTTCCAGTCCGCTCAGCCGTACTTACCTAGAGACCTCCATAGTGCATGAACTTTCCTGGCGGCCGAGGGAGTCTTCGCCTGCCCGACGCGGTTCTTATCAGTTGAAATTTTAGAAAGCTTCTCTATTTCTCTCCATAACTTTCGGACTCAGGAACCCTTTCTGTAGGCCTTGGTTAGGTATAGTTCTGCGCAATCTAAGTGGATGGGCCTGCTTGCCACTCCACCCACCCGAACTCCTATACATATAAATGTTCGGAATTGCGAAATCTTATGTAGTTCATTTCGAGGAATTTTCACATATATCAGACACCACAAGTCGTGTTAATATAGATACATAACAAGGAAAAATTGATTGATAATGTGTAACTAAAAAGCACTCCGAAGGTATATAATATAGAAAGGCAAGACCAACCACAACGGGTGTCATGTAGAATATCCCCGAATCACTACTCCAAGTATGTACTAACTTTTCAGGGTCATTATGGCTATGGAGCATGGGACACTCTCTGAATGCTCCTACTGTACCCTTGCTTGGTCGCTCACTTGCCATTTAAAATGGCCCTGCCGGGTTTCCCGTCCACAAGTTGTGGTAGTTACTATTTTGCCAGACGACCGGTTGTTGAGGGTTAGGATCGCTATGGCGCTGTACGGCTTGTGGGAATCGCATATGTCTTCTCGCCATCAAGCCTCGTTCCAGCTCGCTCACCCACGCCTGACCGGATGCGGTCTGACCGAATTTCGCCTTGAAGTTGGCTGTCGAGCCGGCATGCCAGACATCTGCATTCGCTTCCGCAGTCTTCAGGATTGTATCAATCCAGTAGCAATAGAGGTCACGCAGTCCAGCGACTGGGGGGTTCGTCTGGCCCGACCGATTCGGGCGACCCAGTTCATCTTGATGGCTGCCCCAGCGATAGCTACTATCGAATGTGGCCAAGTCCTTCTCAATGCCTTGGGAAGATTCTACAAAAATCTGCCAGATGTCTCGATGATTCATATAGTAGAACACACCCACCGTCTGGTGCAGAATTAGCACGATGTATTGGTTGTAAATAGAGCAGGGAGTGGAGTCCTTACATTGCGCTGCTGGATGCGTGTCGACTGTTCATCTGCTTGCGTGCCCCGATAGGGCGTGTCCCCTTGCATGAAGTCCTCTTTTTTGCGATTCATAAAACCGTCCGCAAGGACGAGGGCTTCTTTATTATCGGTTCCGCCAATGTGCCGTTTAACCAGGTCAAACAGCGTCTCTCCCGACATGATATGGGCCCTATTCCCACCTAGATTCAAGATCACCTCCGCGACCCAGTCTGGGCCTGCCGGCGTATATCCTGCTGGTAATTCAGTGGAGGTAACAAATTCAAAAAACTGCTGTAACGCGAATGCCTCGTAGACATGCTCCGCTGTGGATGGGTTAGATCGACTGGGACATAACGCATCACCACGAGTTCATGAGGTTGCACTCACTGACATACCCAACCCCTCTGGGTTGGGTGGCTAGTTTGCTAATCCGTGGGCCACACGACTGCTGTATTGGGTCAAACCCATACCATTTGAGGATTTCCGAACTGCGTTTGGCTCGACCACAAGAGGGGAAGTGAACAACAGCCAGTGGGATTTCTATCCCATTGTAAGTCCATTTGAGCTTCTTCGGCTCTGTACGTTTCTCCAACACGGAGCGTCGTTCTACCTCGCTGGAAGATATGTCATCCAAACAAATATCGCCCGGATCCTTGCCCAGTGGTTCATAGTAACATGTCTCGCCAGACTGTCGCGCTACCAAGGCATCAATAGAGCCACCCTGGCTGGCGCTGCCACCTGAGCAGTACGGGCATGGAGGGACTTTCTCTGTTCCATCTGTCCCTGGGCAGGTCATCCCGGGAATACTTGAGATCAGAGGACCCCATACCTGTGCTCGTTTACCGAGAGAGTGAGGTTGGTCATCCGAATAATAGACCTCAAGTGATGGGCGTTTGCTGTTGCTGTGGTTATATGTCATCTCCGCACCCGAAAGAGTCAAGGACCGGGCCTGGAGGGAATCTGACTGAGAGGGTGACCAGCAGGCAGGCTTGCCAGTGGCCGGGTAGATCTCGACGGGGCTTACAGGGTAGATGTGATAGGGATCCTGAGGGAGGGCCCATTTGATAGGGCCGGGGGCATCAATGGTCGCATACAGATCTCCGCCAGCGTCGACGCCATAACAGAAGGAGGCGCCACTGCTGCCCACTTGACCCTCGGCGTGGAATCGAACATATCCATCAGCCACAAGGTTCACGGCACAGCTGGTGAGCGGAATCAGATCTTGGTTGAAGTCTATGCCGAAGGTGATAGTGGGCTTAATATGGGCAGCAACATATCCGTTGGCGCTGATTCCCCATTCCATGCTAGGTTCTGAGGTATAGGCCGTCTTCTCGGGGTCCTCTTCGGACTTGGGCTCCCACTCCTCATTGGCGACAGGGTATGTCTGATAGACATCCCACTCAGCTAGCTTCAGGGAACTCTCGAATTTGACTCCCAGCGTGGCCTCACCCTCTACCTGTCCAAAGATCTTGAAATTAGGGCCAATGGTGATAATCCCCGGAACCGCAAAGGCGGCCCCAAACTTGTCAGCGGAGAACAACTGCACATCACCAGTATCAAAGAAGAAAGTGGCTGCGGCATCCACGCCGAATTTGGCATCGGCCTTGCCGCGGCTGCGGAAATATAGAAACGAGTTGTCGAGATTAATTGGCCATTCGAGGGTGGTAATTAGCGTGAAGCCAAAGTTGACCGTTGCCTCGACGTGGGTTTGGGCATAGATGTCTAGCCTGGCGTCCATATTGGCGCACTGCATTCGCTCAACGACCAACTTCAAGACGAAATCTTCGCTGTAGTGGTGACCGACCTCCACCGTTGTTTCCACCGTCCCGAACATGTGAATGAGCCAGCTCACAATGGTGCTGTATCAGCTATATTAGTTACTGGAGGGGGATATCGAAGACAAGGGGAGCTCTTACGTTCCAAACCAGCGTTTGTGCAGGTGTTCAGGCTGGAGGCCTCCAAAGTGGGCATCCTCTCGCCACTCCTCCTCCATCCAGCGTCGATGGTTACCACCTACCTCATCCATGCTGCGTTTGCGTGTCTTTTGACTGGCACTACTACTAGAAGCGGCTTCCGCGACGACCTCATTCCAGTAATTAGCATCATTGCTGAAGTCAATCCGCATCTGGGTTTCGCCCATATCCCGAGGAACACGACGGAAGTCATAGTCAAATTTTAAATCATAGACGCCATCCCGGTAGGTCAAACTGCGTTCAGCTAGATGTCCCGGAAGAGTCTGATTGTTGCTGGGAATGAGGTCTTTTGCAACGGCATACTTGCCCGGCCCGCATCCTTGCGGCATTTGGATGATGGTCCCCGGCGCACCGTGACCCAAATGGATCTTGCCGCAGTTGCTGTCGTCTTCTTCGTTGGTGCAGACCATGCGAACGGTATGTTCGCCCTCTGTGATAGCATCCAGACAATCAAACACTTCCCAATGGGAGCCATCTCGCTTGTCCAGCGAGACCTGAATCTCCTCCGGGCTGGTCAGCACGACAAACCCAAATGGAGCGTCCGTCGGGTCTTCCTCAACATATGGATTGTCCTCAAACTCCCCGCCCCAAGTAGAGTCAACTTTCAACGCGAAGTCCGTCTCTGCAGTATCGGGATCCGGGGGATGTTCAAACATTATGAAGCACCGTCTAGCTCCATCACTCCATCTTCTTCAACGACCGCGACAACATCACCCACCAGCTCCCCGACCTCCACTGAGTTGCCCATCCGTGTGCGTGACCGACATAAGTTGCTTCTGGCCCATTTCCCATCAGTTACTGACCTCAACCCACCAGGATGGGACCGTTGTGGACTGTAAGAAATATCAGGTCGTTGTGCCTCCAATGACTTGCAAGGAGGTCTTGGACAAGAACGACCTGACCGTGGCGGAATTTTACGCCTGGAATCCTGCTGTTGGACCGGAGTGTGGAAATATGTGGCCCAGTAAGGTTCCCCCTCTTCTGATAAAAGCCAATCTAAATTAAGATTGTATTAGATTACCGATATTGTATCCGTGGTCCCGAGGCGACCAGTACGGGAACAGGACCTTCTGTCCCGGGTCCAACGCAATCTGGTATCCCGGAAAACTGTGAGAAATGGCATGTTACCAAGGGTAAGTGATCACAATTTCAGTTCTCTCTATCCATGGGAATTTATTTGATGGCTAACCCCACTACTTGCCGTTCATCGATAGAGAACGACACCTGTCCTAAAGTCGTGAAGGAATATGGGATCACCCTCGAACAGTTTTACAGGTGGCAAGTAGACGATGTCGTTTTCAAATATTGTTCGTATGCTGACTCTCCACCCCTATCATAGGAACACAGCGGTCCAAAATGACTGTGCCGATGGATTTTGGAAAGGCAATGCATATTGTGTGGCGGTCTCTGGTTAAAGATGCTGTAAATGTTTGTGTAGTGCCTGTGTGCCTGTGCCGCTGCCAAGGCCTTGGCTGGACTAGCTTAATTTTAGCCTTGCCGATCAATCTGATCTAATCATAAGATAAAGGCGGGTATCCACCCACCCACCACCCTTTTTTTTTTTCCACCCACAACACCCTAAATTTTAAACCACACACATCCCCCCCCCCCCCCAACTTCCTTCTATCGACCATGCCAAATCCGATCGATCTTCCACCCGAGCTCCTCGCTCAAGTGCTAGATGATGCCCTGACAGGTTCCCATTCTCAACAGGTTTGTCAACTCATGCTTGTCAACAGCCAATGGCGTGCAGTGATCCAGCCGCGGGTCTACTCCAAATGGACGTACGACGGGGCGATTCAGTCATTTGCATCGCTCTGGAGTTTCCTACTCGCGGTCCTTCGCAACCCCCAGCTTGCAGACCTGGTTCGTACCTTACATATCGGGAACTGGGGCTTCAACCCATACATAACCTTGGATGAGGAATTCGACCATCCCCTCCACGATTGGGACCTCGTTAGCCAGGCACTGCACCGTGCAGGACTTGGTTCGTTGGAGCCTAGGATTCAGCAAGAGCTCTCGCAAGGCGACCGTCGACCGATCATGGCGCTGCTCTTAACGTGCCTGCCCAATGTAACTGCCATAAACGCCCATGTGCCGCCCTCGGACCCAGTCCTGGGCATCGTCCTGGAAAGGATTTTCCTGCAGCAGAGCGAAAATCCGTCCTCCGTAATGCTTCCCAGCCTGACCCATGTCCAGCTACGAAGCGAAATCCCACCCGAGATGGAACAGAAAGATACCCCGCTGCAACTGACCAATGTGTGGCCGATCATGCTCCTTCCCACGATCCGATCGCTTTCCATCCTTCAGCTGGATGCCGAGGGAGCTTCCACCCTCCTGGAAGATAAGAAAAGCCCCAACCTCCACCATCTTACACTAGTCAGTAGCAGGACCTCAAAAGGAGTTGCAGGAGACATCGAAGCCATTCTTGCAGTACCGGAGACCCTAAGGAGTTTGTCACTATTCCTTAATGACTGGGAGGGCACGTTATGGAGGCACCCCGTGCTTCTACTCTCGAACCCAGACCTGTGGAATGCTCTAAAGAAGCATCAACAGAGTCTAGAGTACCTTGATATCTATCGTTCGAGCCAAGCAGACGACGAGTTAGAGCATAGATTGGAATGCCTAGGCCCGCTCCACTCATTTTCCAAGCTTCGGGATCTTTATATCCACCCCGAAGTTTTACTTGGAGGTTGTAGTAAATCCCCTAACTCCTCCATCCTTCTCCAGGATACATTACCGCCCAACTTACAGTCCCTGACATTGTACGGCTACGAGGGACTCTTATATATCTCGGATTTGAGTACCCAAATTGAGGACACTCTTAATAGCGGCAAATTCCGTACTCTGCAAACGCTCAACATTGAGCAGACCAGCTGCGCTGTCATCGGACCGGGCTGTGTACCCGAACCTCTCCAGGAGATACTCCAGAGAACAAACACCACCATATCCTTCAAAAAACAATGCATCCACACCGTAGGTGTCCCTCCCCATTGCGACCTGCCCATAGGCGGAAGCTGTGAACGACTTTGGCAAGCAACCGATGCCATGCGCACCAGCGGCAAACAACGAAAAGAGAAAGTCCAGGCGTATTTCGAACGTCTCGAAGACTCCGACTACGATCCCGGCGATGAAACCTTCTCCCGCGCCCCTAAAAGGATGATACCCCATACACTCCCTTTCACGGACCACGCCGGCCAGCCCGCTCTCATGATATTTGACTGGTACGAGGGATACGCGACTCTCCCGCCGCTATTCTCCTTCGCGTTTTACTTCACACATGCCGACGCCGGCCCCGAGTCCATGCCGTGGAATGAATTCTGTACCGACATCGGCGCGTCGCATCCAGGTAATTATGACACGCGATTCGACTGCTATTTCCTGCCGGGCGCCAGCCACATTGCCTGCATGCACCATTACCGCGCCGAGTTGGTATCCCGCGGGACCCTCCGTGATCAAATTGGTGAATATCGTCGCCGGCGGAGAGATGCACTGCCCCCGCCGAGTGCGCCGGGCAAGCTGCCGGGGGTGGTGGACGCGTATTATGAAGGAATACGGGTTCTCTTTATATGTGCACACCCAAGTTGGAAGACCGGCCAGCGGACCATGTGGATAGTTGAATTTGATCCTCATGGAGAAGAGGATTGGAGTGCACATCCGGATGGTGATGAGGCCGAAGGGGAGGCTGCTGAGAATCATCAGGACATCGACGACGGAACTGGGGAAGGGGAGGGTCACGCCATCACCAACCCTCCTGACCATGATGGAGCGCATAGCGTGCGGATGTGTACGATGGATAAGGACCATGCGTTGTATGATCAAGTGGAGGGTGGCACCGTTTCAGAGAGGCTATGGGAATATCGACACTCTCGGCGGGATGAACTGTCATATCTGTGGCAGAGGGCCATTGTTAGGGGATGGCGGAATTGGTAGCTGGAGGTCCAAGCGATTCACGGTGTCCTGATTATGGAAACTAGGCGAGATGTCTGTGATGCTAAGGGTGCTTATTTGGGTACCTGAGGTGATCTGCTTTGTGGAGGTCGTAGGGCTATTGTTGTACACATCCAAATAGCCGTACAAGACGAATTTATACATATTATTTTCAGAGTTACTGATGTTTTTTTTTGTCTGTAAGATAGTACAATAATTAATAATAAATACATTTATGGAATACTAGTACAAAGATGAATTTCTATTCATTATATAACAATAAGTACTTAGAAATTCAGACCCGAATCACATTGTCAGTAGACACATCTTGATAAATATTATAAGTCACAACTATACCAAATAAATAAAAGCAATCATACAAAATATTGCTTTGAGTATAATATACAGATCCAGTGTACTGAGAAATAGTCCTATCACCACAAGCATTATTTAGATTAGCCAGAGGACCTTCTTCGATGCGATCTAATAATTTTTCGGAATACTCCAGCAACAGCGACATATTATTCATTCTATGTCAGAGACAAAATCTTCAAATCTTTAAGAAAGATAAATCAGTTCTTATATCGACTAGCGTGATTCATCTATATAGATTTTCATCTCTCACCCCAAGTACTGAACAATAAATTCCATTGCCGCCATCCCGATTATACTCTAGCGCTGGACAGTCTGGCCCAACTAGAATATTACTTGAAAGATATCCACTGCCATTCTGTGCCACGTGGAAAGAAGAGAGATTCATACACAGACCCGGTATGACAAGGCAGAATGTGACAGTTTTACCCCATATCTTGTAGCATGCCGCTAGCGCCTGTGCCTTAAGTTGGCTATTATCATCGCCTTGTTTTTGTTTTCTGGAACGGCCCCGACGTGCAGTTAACTCATGCACTTCTCCGGACCGCACGGATATAAAATAGTAGAGAAGAATTACTGCGCTCAGCTATATTTTTATTCGATCCGGACATAACTTTTTATACTTTTTAAAGTCTTGATACCATAGCTGTATTATAAAAATAGTGAGATTATTTAGTAAGACTCTGTTTTTATTGATTTTATCTTCACAAAGCTTTATTTTGTTTTTTAGGTCTTGCTCTATCTACTAAACTATATGATAATTTTTAGTAACGTATGCGAACCTATAGATATATAAATTTCTCGAGCAGTGATTAAAATTTTCGCCGGTATTTTATAGCCCTGTTAAAGAATATTAGTCTTAAAATCTTTACGAAATGACTCTATAGTCGATATTATTGATTTTTTCTTGGGGTCAAGTCGGCCATTTATATTTATAGTCACGAATTCTAGAAAGCTTTTATAAGATTAAATATCGGGCGGAGAGACAGCTTCTAAGTATAAAATAAAAAATCTAAGATATATTAGTATCTGATATTTATTTAGCTGCAATAATTTACTTATTAAATCTCCGAAATACTACATCGTATCTCTCTTCAGTACGAGAAAGGATCGCTTGATTTCGGTATTATTATAGTTTTCTTGCCATATTTTCGGATATGTAGTATAGTTTAATAAAATATATGAGTATAATAGAAGGAAAGAAACAGGACAAAAACTGAGTAGATCTTATTATATTTAGATTAAGAGGTTTGGCTTACTCTTCTTATTTTGTGTAAATGCGACTTCTTTCTAGCGCGGGTAGATATTATTCGGGTGGGTAAACAAAGGTCTGAAGTGCCCTGAAGGAAGACTGAATAGGGCGGCAAGCCGCCCATGCAGCGCCTGGTGACCACCGCCATACTTTGGCTGTTGTATGTTTTTTCTTTTAATTTTTGTTTCAGTGCCGGCAGGTCTGCAGGCGTGCGTACCGTATATTTTGTGTTCTTAGAGTCTCTGAGTCTTTTATATATTTTATTTTTTATTTATTTAAATACTTCGTGTTCTTAGAGTGAGTCTTTCTATGTATTTTATTTGTTTATATATTTTATATTCTTAAAGTTTTCGGGTTTATTATTGTTGGATGGAGGTAGGTAGGGGTGATTATATGGTACTTCACCTATGCTTATTTCCAGTATTGATATCTCCCTCTCAGCCACCCCACAACAGTCAAATGGAAGAGTCCCACTAGAACGGCGCCAGGAGGTCCTTGACCTTCACCCCAAATAACTACGTTAGTGAGCTTATCTAATATCTCTGGCGCATCCCCTACGTTCAATGCCTCAACAAGACTGTGATGTCTTTGGCGAGGCGAGTATTAGGTAGGATTTCTATCACGTCATTTACTGGGGTCCCTGTCCTTATTTAACCATTCTCTGGATTAACAGATCAGTACAACATCTTATAGACAACAGGGTAGAGAAAAAAAAAACATGTCGACCAAAAAACAGAGATTTATATTCACACCTCCAACGCCTGCTTTACCCCTTCAAAAGACAATAATAACAATTTGGACCCTCCCCGGCAATCTTCGGCTTTCTAAACTTCCAACTCCAGCCCATCGATGACCACTGGTTTCTCCGATACGGCAGAACCCTTGTCGAAATAATCACGCGGCGGAGATGTGCGGCCCGAGTCGATTCCAGAGGTCGATGGAGTGGTGACTTCAGCAGGCGTGAAGATCGGGCTCCCCGACGAAAGAGGCGTAGAGGTGGTCGGTGCCCTCTCCGAACGAGCTCGAAGCAGGTATTCTCCCTGCTTAGCTGGGAACGGGGAAGGCATCTCCTTTCCGACTGGCTCGACAGGGCTTTCCACGCTGTCGCCGTCTGAGGATTGAGGCATGTTCTCAACAGCAGTCTTGACCAGGTCCGCAATAGATGCACCACCCATGATCTTCAGTGTGGGAACATCCACCTCGAGTTCTTTGAGGAACCATGCACGAAGATCAACCGCGACCAGAGAGTCGACCCCTTGGTCGACCAGGCCCACCGACTCCTCCGGCATCTGTTCCTCGGTCATCCGCAACAAGCGCTTGAAATGCATCGTCAATGCGTCGCGGATGATGGTGTACGCTGCATCAGGACCATTGGCGCTCTGTAGCTGCACGCGAACCCGCTCGCCGGCCTTCACCGTTTGTGCTTCAGCGCCGGATTCTTCCCGCAGAATGAAATGGTTGAACTTGACGTCGCGGCGATGAGCCTCTTTCACATAGAGGCCGGCGGGGATATAGTTCACGCCCATGGAAACCTGTGCCTTGCCATCGGATAATGGCCCCGGACGACCAGAGAGGATCGCTTCCGCAAAGAGGATATAGATATCCGCCTCCCCAATGTTGATATATCCGAGGGACTGGAAGTAATCGAAGCTGAAGGTGTCTGAATGCGCCGCATAGCCCACGCCCACGACAGCCGGGATGTTCATCACAGATGCTGCGACGCCACGTTTGCGTCTCTTATTGACCAGGGAGGTCATGAACTCGTTTGCGGCGGAGTAGTTGCTCTGTCCACTCCAGCCAATTACAGACGCAATACTAGAAGCAACAATGAAGAAATCCAGCGAGGTGTCGTTATAGAAAAGTTCGTCGAGCAGAAGTGTACCGATGACCTTGGGCTTTGTAACCCGAGTGAATTGCTCGTGGGACATGTTGGCGAAGAGCTCATCGTCAAGGATCATGGCACCGTTGATCACACCGGCGATGGGAGGCAATGAGGCGTTCATAGCCGCGTGGACTGACCGCAGAGACTCCGGGGAAGTGATGTCCATGGGGACGGCTTTGACCACCGCTCCATATCGGATCCTCATTTCGTCCACAAATTTGGGATGGACCTTTGGCGTGCGACTTGTCAGTACAATGTACTGCGCGCCATGAGCGATCATCCAACCGGCTAAAGATTGACCGAGTTCACCGGCCATGCCGACAAAGAGATACGTCCTGTCACCACGGAAAAGAGTACCCGAGTCAATGGGTTGGACCTTTGCCGACACACAGTCCGTAGCTGTCCAGTCAACGACAGCAAGTGGTCCACCAACTACTTTATGGCTAGACACGGCATCGAGGGGGATGCACTGCACGGATGGAGTCGATTCAATATCGCCATACGCTTGTTGAAGTTGCCGTCCCACCTGGCTTATAAACTCTGGGGCGACGGTGCCATTAACCTCGTTGCTTAACAGTGAGTCCCCGTCTATGCGAAAACAGCCAGCCGGCAGACACGGGACGATTGCATCTCGGACCGTGTCCGAGGAGCCATGGGAGAGATTCAGGAACACAGCAGTGGATCGTGGAATAATGGACTGTATGACATGCCGCGGATAGCTTGGATGGACGAAGGTTGAGCAGGAACCTTCCTGACTTAGATTGCAAGTCGTGAAGACGGCGTTGACATTCTTGAGCTGTGCCTTGTTCTGAAGGGCCGTCTTAATATGACGGTCGGGCTCATTAATAAGAAGCGTGCCTCCCTCTTGAGTGAAGTTGAGGATCTGCGTGGCGATGAGGCTCGCGGCGAGGGAAACAAGTGTCGATGGTGTCGAGGCTCCCCTCCAAGGAATGCAGCATTGAGTCGGAACCTTGACCACGGAGTCGTTGGAGTTCGATAGACACAACACCGTCTCATTGGTATCAATATCAGCAGCAGCACACAGGCGGAAAAAGCCGGCAGCTCCAATAGCCACACTCTGCAGCAGTGAGTGCGTGATGCGTATTGTGCGATAATCAGTTGTCGGGGCGGGGATTTGCACCAGGGGTGATGCAAGACGTAGTTCGAGGGCGTCATTATTCACTCCTACCAGCTGTATGGATTCTTTGACCGGCCGTGCGCTTGTGAAAATAGCTCGCCGCTGGGAGTTATATCGATTGTTCTTCTCGGGATCTGGAAGCAATCGAGGAGTGAGCTGTCTTCCGTTTCGAACAATCACCTCCGGCTCCAAAGTCCACAGCAAAGAATCTGTTCCCCAGTTGGACAGCGCCAGTTGACGAAGTAGAGTTTCAGCCAGCTCAGGTGCCGTGTTGGCATGGATACCATTCTGCACAGCTGGATCTAGGTCAAACATCTGGATGTTCAACCTTGGGTTTTCAGTTTTGATTGTGCGAGCAATGCCTGTCATCATTGCGCTGTAAGGGCTATCCTCCTGTGCACCACATGTTACCCAGACCAGAGTACCTGCACAGGCTGCGCATGCTTTGACCGCTTCAAACTTGTCGGCTGTCAAGTTTTCCAAGTATGGATGGTCCAAATCCGCGAGAGAGAGAATGCTAACACCTCCGCTTGTGGCAGCGACGAGGGCCATATCGGATTGTGCAAACTCCTCGACTGTGGCGAAATGCCGCTTCTCCTGGAACCGCTTGGCCATAATATCCGATACTTGTTGAGCCAGGGTATACACTGGCCACGTTGCTCCTCCAATGATGGCCAGGGCATCAGTTCGTACACCAGCAGGGTGTGACTCCACGGATAGAGGATTCCGAAGCAGAGTGACTCGGTCATCGACTGCCTGCGAAACAAAGGTGCTCATTGGCAGTGAGGCACTGATATCCGGGGAAACGGTGTCAATTCCCGCGAATCCGGAGCTCTTTAGAACAGTATCCCATTGTGTGAGGGTGAGTAACGGTCCCCATGGACGTCCTGTCTCTGCGCCAATCCACCATCCAGGAAGCGTGCCCACTGTCATGCCGCTGAATAAAAGGTCAGTTGAGGTGAGCTCCGCCACGACAAGGAAACCTCCAGGCTTCAGCAGCCGGCGGACATTGGATAGAGATGCCTCCATATCTGCGGAGACATGGAGCACATTGACCGCTACGACAACGTCATAGGTGCCCTCATCAAAACCCTGGCCATCTGGCTGTTTTTCCATGTTGAAAGTCTTGAAGAGCATACGGCCGGCATGCTCCGAGAATCGCTCTTCAGCTGCCATGAAGAAACCACTGGAGATGTCGGTGAAAGTATACGAGGCGTACCGTCCTTCGAGTTTGTCTAACACAGCAGAGGTCGTGGCCCCCGTACCGGCACCGACTTCGAAGATATTTAATCCGGGGTAACGGTGCGAGATTTGATGGAGTATGCGAGCGAGCCAGCGGCCGGTCGGACCCGAGCAAATGGCGCCCTCTTCGTAGAAGGCACGAAGAAGCCCGTCTTGATTCATATGCTCGAGCATGGAAGATCCTGCCTTGATGACAGGAAGCAAGTTGTCGCCAACGACCTGCACGAAGCGGACATCCTTGCGGTCCTCGTAGCGCTCCAGAATCTTGCCGATGTCTTCCCTCGAGTCAGTGTTGCATGATGCAGGGACTTTGGGAACTCCACCATGGGTGACCATATCGAGCATTCGATCACACCAGGCAAGGTACTTTTGGAAGTGAGGCAGGAGATCCTCCCGCTCCGCGGCCGGGATTGAGAGCGAGGCATTTCGTGCAAACCAGTACGCAACACGGTCAACATCCTTGTATAATTGCACTTCATAATTTGACAGTGTCTCCCCATTGCCCGCCAGCTGGCCGTCAGGGAAGGCCGCCGCGTACTCAAAGCGCGAGAACATGGGTACGTCGGTCTTGGGATTCGCGGGGGAGAAAGGCACGAGAGTGGCCCCTTCAAACTGCACGAACGTGTTCAAACCATCGGCCGTTTGCAGATAAATATCGGATACAACCTTGGAATCTTGCTTAGACCGAATGAAAGTTTCAAAGCGCATCATACTCTGCTTGTCTCCTGCGGCCAGAGTGGTGAAGTACGGGTTAATCGTAATAGCAGAGATTGACACAGGCACATGGAGCGACCAGAGCTGCGTATCGCCCGGGTACGACCAGGCCGCAAAAACGGTTTGTAAGGCTGAATCAAGCATACCGGGGTGGAGAATGAGACTGTCTTCCCATGCGGATCCGGACGTATCGTATAGATCACCCGTGCTGTATCCTGGCTTGCGACGGATGTTATGGACTCCCTGGAACGGGGGCGAGTAGTTGTAGCCCACGCGGGATAGATTCGAGTAGAAGTGTTCCACCCCAACAGGAACTAGATTGAAGGCATCGTTACTCACGAGAGGGAGAGTGCTAGGCTCAGGTTCAGCCAACTGTGCGCTGACGCGGCCTTTCGCATTGAGAACCACGCTCCCAGAGCCCTCCACCGAGTAACACGCCCACTCGGCGGCTACCTGAGCATCGGATGAATTGACAGATGAAATACTGAAAATCGTCTCGACGGTTGATGAATCGTCATTGAAGACAATCGCGCGAGGAATATCCAGATCTGTTAGTTTCAACACCCGTATTGTTGAATCCGGCCTGGAGTCCACGATAACAGCGTTGATGGCTTCTACAGCCATGCTTGCATATCCCATAGCTGGGAACACAGTCTGGCCTTGCAGACCGTGACCGTTGAGCCAGGGCACCTCACCAGGCTGAAGCATGTTACGCCACTGGTACTCTCCCGGAGTTGTCGCTTCACAGCAAGGGGTGCCGAGCACTGGGTTCGGAAGCTGATGGGCTCTTCGGTTCTTGAATTGATTTCCTAACCGGCTATTATGCCAGTACTCACGCTGGTGCTCGAAAGGATACGGGGGTAGGCCTTTAAGGACGGTGTTGGCCTCAGTTTTCCCCGATAGCAACTGTTCCACGGCAGAAAATTGCACACCGTCGGAGCCTAGTTGAGCCCAGATAAAACCCAGAGCATAACTGAGGTGATAAACATCATCTTGACCTCGAGAAAGCAAGCCAGTGTAAGGCAAAGTGCTCTCTGGGTCGACTGTCGCAGTGGCTGGGCCTTTCAGAGCTGGATGAGGTCCAACCTCAATGGCGAGATCGAAAGGCCCGCTGTCTTCCACAGCACGTTCAAGCCCAGCAGAAAATAATACTGCATTGCACATATTGTCCACCCAGTATTGATTCGTCAGTCGGTCTGATGTCATAGGCTGGCCCTCGAACACACTCGAATACCATGTCGTCGTTACGTTCTCTGGTGGCTGAATGGCCTGAATTTCACAGGCATCCAGTGACGTGAGGTATGGTTCAGCACAAGTCGCCATGTGCATACTGTGGTACGCTGTATCGACCTTGAGCTTTCGTGCAAATATACCATTGGACTTGTAGAGTTGTTCTGCCTCGTCAACAGCATCTTCATCGCCACTCAATGTCACACTGGAGCTGGAGTTCACTGCTGCAAGTTGCAGCCGGCCGGAAAAATGCTCGATACAGAATGCTTTTGCCTCGTCCGACGAGCTACCAACGGCTATCATAGCACCACGAGGACTGTGGGGATTGGGACTCGCCGCAAGTTTCGCATGGACACCACGGAAGTAGGCAATTCGAATACCATCGCGACTTGAGATAAGCCCTGCAGCATATGCGGCACCAATTTCACCCGAGGAATGGCCAACAACCGTCGTGAAAGTGATGCCTGCAGCTCGTAAGATGTCCACTAGGACAATCTGAACCGCGGAACATAGTGGCTGAGATAAAGCGGCCTCGGTTATGCGCGAGGTATCCTTTCCCGCGAGTAGTTGATCAGAAATTTTCCAAGTCGGCCGATCTGCTGGATCTGGCAAACTTTGGAGGGCTTCGTCCAGCTCAGCAATACGGCATCTGGCAAACGTGGACGTCTCGATAAGGCGTGCCCCCATTCGTGGCCATTGGGCGCCCTGGCCAGTGAATATCCCAAGTATCTTGGCTGGTTGAGATCGCTGGCCATATCGGGTGTTGAGGCCAGTATCGTCAATGTTTTCAAGCGCTTCAATCGCTTGCTGGACGGTGGGCGCGGGAAGAAACTTGCGATAGGCGAGAGTTGACCGTCGGTGCTGTAGCGTATACGCCAGGTCTCGCAGATCAATCTCTGGGTTCGCACGAATAAAAGAGAGGTGTTGCGAGATCATTTCTTTAAGGGATGACTCGGATGCAGCGGAGAACAACAGTGGAGTGAAAAGGACATCGGACTGTGCGAAGGCAGACTTCTTTGTGGAGGGGATATACTCCTCCAGGATACAATGGGCGTTGGTACCCCCGAAACCAAAGCTGCAGCAGTGAGTAGTTAGCAATCAGCCATAACACCTCATTCCAAGCAGAATGTGTACATCAGAAGGCACTAGAGCTCATACCTATTTACACTGGCTCTGCGGACTTGGCCATCAGCCACTTCCCATGGAAGGGCAGTAGTCGGAATTTCCAGATCGTCAAAGAATGGCGTCACCTTGGAGCTTATGTTCTGGAAATGCAGGTTTGGTGGCATAACCTTACTCTGCAGAGCCAGTGACGTACCAATGAGACTGGCCAATCCAGCCGTTCCTTCTGTGTGACCGATCACCGTCTTGATAGAGCCGACACGCAATTTCGGTGCCTTTTGCGCAGCAAGGGACCCTGCAGGAAACAGAGAGCTTGATATAGCTTCAGCCTCTTGTGGATCACCTGCTTGTGTTCCTGTGCCGTGGGCGTGGAAGAATTGTGGACGGTCCTGCAAGTTGCGTATAGGATCCAGCCCAGCTCGAGCATAACATTCGCGAATCAAGGTGGCTTGGGCAAGGTTACTGGGCATTGTAAGGCCGGGGGTGCGACCATCCTGATTGACCGCAGTCTCGCGTATGATACACTCAATCGGATCATTATCCGCGAGGGCCTGAGAGAGTGTTTTGACGATGACAGCGGCAACACCTTCACCACGAGCATACCCATCTGCTGCAGAATCCCACATTGCACAGCGGCCATTGGGTGAGAGCATGCCAAGATTACTTTCAGAGATGTACATTGCTAGCAAGTATTAGTAGGGGTCACTTGGGACTTGTCAACAGAGATAATGCCTACCAGGGCTCAGGATCAAATTCGTCCCTGCGGCTACAGCCACCTTTGACTTTCCACTTCGAAGCATCTGCACCGCCAGGTCCAATGCTACCAGGCTGCTGGAGCAAGCTGTATCGAGTGTCATACTTGGACCATGCCAACCGAAGAAGTATGAGAGACGGTTGGCCATGATACCCCGTTCCAGTCCCGTAGCAGTGTATCTGGGCAAGGTCTCCCAGTCTCGGGTGAGCATTGTGCTCCAATCATCAGACATCATGCCCACGTATACCGCCGTATCAGACCCCCGCAGCTTCTCCATAGGCTGTCCAGCAGCACAAAGACTATCGTACACAACTTCCATCAGCAGGCGTTGCTGGGGGTCCATGGCGTCTACTTCGCTTGGCTGAATTTGGAAGAATCCAGCATCGAATTTGCTGACATTTGTTCGATCTGAGTCCTCGAGCCAATAGGACTTTGTCGCGTTCGTGGTTCCGTGGTGTGTGCCAACAGGGTGGTAGAAAGGGTCGATGTCAAACCGGGAAGCGGGTGGTTTCTTCGACAGGTCGTGAGGGTCTCGGATTAGTGACCACAGCTTGGAAGGCGTGTCAGACCCTCCAGGGAAGCGACAACCCGATCCAATGACTGCAATGGGCTCGACCATAGTTGTGGAGCTGAGCCAAAAGGCCTTGTTGAAAGAGTTATTCAGGGTTAGGTTGATTCAGAGGAGTTGTGACTAGGCCTGGTCGCAAGGGACAGTTGACGGATTTCTAACCCTATAAAGTCTGAAGAAGGCGCATAAATAAACTGTGATCTTGCTTGTGCATTTGATTATTCGGATGAATGTCCCGGAAGCAATGTTGTTCGGTATATAGCATGAGCATTACGTTGCGAAGTGAACCTTGCAGCGATAGTACTGCATAGTCAATAACCATTCGGAGAGACAGATCAGCTATGGAAAAAGAGTTCCGAATGCGCCGAACAGGCTGGAGTACTAGTCAGAGCCAGAGGCTATGGCTAATGCCCAGCAAATGGTTTTCACCGAACGAGACAGGGTTGACTGCGGTTAGTCAGGGTTATTCGGCGGAAGTATCAAAGCTCTGACAAGCATTCGGATTATCGGCCCGGGGGGCAAGTTCGGAGCAATTCATGTATTCGTCTAATCGGCTTAGGAAACTCACTGGAGCGACTGAAGCCAAGGCTGATAATCATCTCCGTAGGATGGATGCGAATGGAAGGAAAAAGGTATGTATTAACCAAAATGACCATTATGCTACCAAAAGTTGCCAAGACATATAGTGAGGACACGGGGTGGCCCCAAAGCCTCCTCTCTGGTTGACAGTATGCCACTATTGTGAGCTACTTCACGTTTCCAAGTTGCCGAGACCTCCTAGTTAACTTAACCTTGTGAGCAAGCCGAGGAGAATCCCATATGTATCCAGTGACCAGGTTTAGTGCACATAGCACGCTGCACGTGTATCATTCATTTAGTCAGAATTATCAGTAGACATATATCTTTGCTCTATAACATCTGTTAAGATGGCTTATCAACATCCGCACAGCGTAGCATCAGCCGTGCTATATCCCTCCAGGATTCTCCCAGTGCGTGAACATCCAGTCATTAGGAGGGGCAGTACTATGGGCATTGTAACTCATATTTTGATCCTCTAGAACCGGTGGAATGATCGGTCCCAGGATCCCCGGCATGATGAACTGGTCTGCTATCGATCGTCAGCTAGGTGTGCCAATAAAGGTGTGTGAGACCCACCGTCATGGAAACTCATATTGCCCGGTATGAAGTTATCTGGCACCAAACTAAAGTCGCCACTGGAGTCAGGTACAGTCAGGCTATCGCCCGCATCTGCATTAAGGTCGGGATCGCTTCTGCCACCACCCCCCATCCTGGAAAGAACAATACCAACAGTGTCTACAGCCCGCTTCGCCTCTTTCGAAGTGGAGCTTCTACGCATCCAGATGCCTCTGGCGCGTTGAAGCGCCCGTCGAATTTCATCTTTCCTCCCCACGGTTGGTCCATTGTGCAGTAAGGAGCATAGGATCATTGCTGCCGTAAGAAACTGATGATTCATCACGGAGGTGACTCGCCATCGCATCTCGTGCAGTTGACCTCCGGCGCAAGTTTCCTCGTCAAGCACATTCTGAAGCTCGAGAGTGCCCATCGACGCATCAATGCATGCTTTCTGCGAGTAGTCAAAGGCGTCCTGCCTGGCCGGCGAGGACTGCATACTCAAGAATCGCTGATGTAGCATGATCTGGCCCTTGTAGAACATATGCCTGATGAATAAACGAGCTATGATGACCTGTGGCGAGTCAGTTACACTCGCTGCCATCGGCTTCCACTTCAGGGGTGCTGGGATGCTAGCAGCGGCATCATGCAAAATGCGATCCACCTGCATAACCTCTTCATAGGAGCAAGGCTTGACCCTGCTTGTGAGATCTGCAATGATACCGAGGGCCTTCAACATCCGTCTGCGAGCGATAATGCCTAGAGCGGTTGTAAGTTCGGCTTCTGGTCGTGGAGGGGGCAGTTCCTTGGTGTCTTCATCAAAATCGGCATCATTCAAATTCCTTGGTTCCGCAGTATCACACTTCCAATCCGAGATGATCCGCGGCATCCCCATTTGGTTCGAAATCATGATATCGCTCATGAGTACAGTTGCCCAGACTCGCCGCCGCATTTCACCCTGGAAAGGGGAGATTTCGGCGAAGTGACTCGGATCACGGTGGTAACCCGTGCGCATCGCAAGATTGACTTCCATCGCGAGGAGGTACCACATATCTCTGTTCGCATCCGGACAAACACAGAATTCCGCATAGATATAATTGATGACGGTTTCCAGGACATATGGACCCGATTTCGTATATTCGCCCATGATCAAACATTGAACGGTCTTTTCGCGATAGAGATAAATCTGTAGGGATAGTAGCTCGGTTTCGGGGTTGTCAGGGTGGTTTGATGCTAGACAAGCAAGACATATCATGCTGAAAAGCAGCCCGACCCATATTATCGGGACGGCCGAGGGGTCGGCCCAGAAGGCCTCATACTACGGCCTATCAGTACTGGATGTTCCACGCGTAGGATGAAGCTCTCGTACTTGCCTCTCGCAAGAAGACCGGTCCATGGACCGCGGCTGGATGTCACCGAAGTATATGAGCCATCAATTAACAACCGATAAAAAACGTCGATGGGACTTACCAGCTGAGACGAGATCCAGGTAGTTAAAGTAGCGTGAGATATAGCGATCGACGGCGTATCTCGGAGGGAGAGCAGACAGAATATCATCTCGAGATGTTGGGCGGCAACATCCATACAAGAGGAACGCGCCACCTCGACCCGGATCACTTGAGTCGCCATTATTATCGTCGGGGTCATCCGCGATCTGACCTGGACTCTCTGCGAGCCGGAATTGTTCTTCTCGATCCACATGGTCTTTGAGATCGGCTATACCTTCTAAAATGGCGACCCAGTGGTCCCCTCCGATGTAGCGGAGCTCTGATGCACTGATTTTCATACTGCCACACTCTGAACGCTCATCGATTGGAGTATCCTCCGGCATTGGATCGGTCGGAGTTGGCCCTAATTGTCGTACGTCGGTGTTGGCATGCATGTTGGCAGAGGCAGCCGAATTCGACATGACAGACATGACCAGACGTTCCAGTTGAACCAAACGATCATGTGTGTTTGATGGCGCTGTTGGAGCTGTCCTTGATGGGCCGGCGACCATTGAACTGTTCTCTGCGTATGTACATGTTTGACCGCGTATAGAACATAGAGAGCATGGCCTCTTACGGTCGCATCGTGACCTGGACAAGGGTTAGTGGCCCGTGCTATGCTATATTCAGGGGGGCTTACTTTCGACGCCTGCACGGATTACACGACAGCTGGGGCTTTTCCCGTCGCCGACTGGGGTTGGAAAGCGGCTGCGAAGAAGTTGTCGTGTCACTTTTCTGTGCGGACTGGGAGGGATCCATGGGGCGGCGAATGTTAGTGGTAGGCTGGAGAGGGAATGAATGATTGAGGAGGAGAAACGAAGTGACTGATATCCGGTCTGCCTATTCGGTCGTAGCGCCTTCTCTTTTGGGCAAATGCTAACACTGCATGACGCCTTACCACATTGGGAAAGGTGTTTGTGCTTCCTCTTCCCGCGTCCCCCGATGCAATCTACGGCGGATCCATCGTTCATCTCCTGCGATCGCCCGATCCGACCCTCCGACCCTCCTCCGCTCCTACCAATACTCTGATCCCGCGGAGGATAGACCATCTCCGATCCTCCTATCTTGCAGATGACCTTAATCGCCTATTGTCCTATCTCCGGCCACCTATCATCTATTAAACGCATCGATGGCCATTCTTAGCTGGCGAAGGATTGAGACCATGTTTGGCCCCGTTCGCTCTCATCCTCTCGGCCATCCCACGCCTGCGACATCACCAGCATGACACCAAGACAACTGGAGAAAGGCAGTCTGCAAGACAGTGTTCTTTCAGAGACCACAATCGTTGACTGGGATGGAGATGACGACCCCACCAACCCTCGCAACTGGCCATCGTCCAAGAGGTGGGCGCATATAGTCATTATCTCAATTTTGGCTCTTATCACGTAGGCTTTGGTTGATGTAACTCTGTGGCGGCGCATTAGCTAATTTCATCTCAGGAACATGGCGCCAACAATGTGTGCCCCGGGGATCAAGGAAATCGAAGCCGACTTGAACATCACTTCCAGTGTTGCCAGTACCCTCGCTGTCACCCTGTATGTGCTGGGGATTGCGATTGGACCCATGTTCACGTCGCCCCTTAGCGAGCTCTACGGACGGGTGCCTATTTACCATGCCGCAAATGTCATGTTTGTGGCCTTTATCCTGGGCAATGCGCTAAGCCAGACCCTAGCGCAGTTTCTCATCCTTCGGTTCCTCTCTGGCTGCGCTGGCGGTACCCCGATGGCTCTTGGCGGAGGAACGATTGCGGACATTACGACCATTCAGAAACGAGCGGTGGCAATGGCTTTATTTAGTATGGGGCCGTTAGCGGGACCAGTAAGTCACTAATCGCGCCACGCCTTCAATCCTTCCCAATCATTGGCTAAGATGTCGCCTAGGTTCTTGGCCCCGTAATTGGTGGATTTGTCGCGGCAGGGCCCGGCTGGCGTTGGACCTTCTGGTTGCTAGCGATCCTGGGTGGAGTCGCAGGAGTCACGGCATTGGTCGTGATGCGCGAAACGCATCCCAAGATCATTTTGGAGCGCAAAGCTACCCGTCTGCGTGCTACTACTGGCCAACCAAATTTCCGTTCCAAGCTTGCGAATCCTTCGCTCTCACCAAGCCAGGTTCTTGGTCAGGTCCTCGTCCGACCGACTATGCTCCTTTTTCGATCGCCCATCCTATTCGTCATCTCCCTCTACGTGGCCTTGGTGTTTGGCGTCATGTACCTCCTCTTTACAACCTTCCCTAGCGTGTTCGAGGGTCAATACGGCTTCAGTACGTCCATATCCGGACTCGTCTACCTAGGCCTAGGTGTTGCACTAGTCGCTAGCATGCTCCTCTTCAACGTTCTGAATGGGCGCGTACAAGCGGCACGCATGAAAGCGGATGGGGTGCAACAGGCTCGACCAGAATACCGACTGCTCCTTATGATTTGGTTCAGTCCTTTTGTCGGACTTGGCTTGATCCTCTACGGCTGGACAGCATACTACAAGGTTCATTGGATCGTGCCTATCATTGGCACCGTGTTCATGGGGTTTGGGGCCTTTTTCGTGATTGTAGGTCTCAACGGGACCCCACCGATCGCGCTAGTTAATGCTGATGAGCTGATTTGTCTAGATGCCCTCGCAACTGTACCTAGTCGATGTTTTTGGGTCCCAGGCAGCGGCCTCCGCTTTGGGAGCCAATAATCTTCTGCGTTACATTTCGAGTACCTTCTTGCCACTGGCGGGGCCGCCCATGTACCAGAGCCTTAATTACGGGTGGGGGAATACATTGCTTGGGCTCCTTGCGCTCGCATTCGTTCCCGGGCCGCTTCTGTTTTATCGGTATGGCGAGCGCCTACGCGCCAAGTCTTCTGTGAAGCTTGTTGGAATAGGGGGCTGACCGCCGAAGAGCGATGGATCCCGTAGGTTCGGGAGCTTAATTCTAACTGACATCGCTGGAATCCCTATATATAATAGAGATTTAGTATAGGTATAGGTGTCTGTTGGCCGGAAAATCTCCCATTTCATGACTGTACTTGGTACAACTAGAGTGTTCGCACTTTTTGTGGCCTAGCGGTATTTCGCTACACAGGATCTTAGTCTCGCTTCACAGGATCTTAGTCTCGCTCCACAGGATCTTAGTGAATAGATTTTAATTAATTAATGGTCACTTAGTAGCCCCTGGCATATGGACTATCTCATCACCTAATTTCTGCAGAGTTGAGGGAGTCGAGTTGAAAGAATCTTGGATATCCATGTGCCGTATCTTGGAGCCGAGATGCCTAACGTAGCTCCATCCTCACGTATCCCCTCACCGAGATCCTAATTGAGTGGCTTCTCCAAGACTCAGCGTTATCCAGTCCAGGTATGGCGATCACGCAGGGGCGATCTCGTACCATGGAACCAAGATGAACAACGGTGTTTAGTACACAGACTTCTGCAGAGTCATGTCGGGGCATGCCGCCTGTATGCCGCGCGGATACGAGGACGGGCGTTTTGGCAGAAACAACTGCAGAAAACAGGGATAGGCAATCCTGGTCATTGTTACAGTATCATCGTCGGTTAAATTCTCTCTCGTATAGGGACAAGTTTGGGGCCAATCCTATCGTTCTGCACGCCACCTCCTCCAGCGACCCTGGTAGGTATGGCGGGAGGGGTCAGGGAATCCTGGCATGCGCCACCTGCAGACCCCTCCTGCACGGCTTCATTTGTCCTGTGGGGGCCATGCATGTAGCATTATATCGCGTCGTTCAAGACGTGGCGAAGTGCGGGCCATTAATCCCGATAAGAGGTGGGAAATCAACTCATCAGGGCCATTCACGCCTGCGGAACGACGCGATCATGCACGTGGAGGTGCGATGGATTATTCCCTGAAACAACGGCGTGGCTTGTAAATTAGGCCTCCAGGATTGTGTTCGAGATTACGAACGATCTGGGCCACTGGGAAAACTATTGATAGATATCTGCCCCGCGGGCCTAGTAACTATGGAAGACTGACGCTGTTTATATTCTGGAGGACCTTGGAGAGACACGACAGGCAACCCGATCCACATCAGAAGATCAAGAGTCGATGTCAATATCGAGTTCACCATGGACACTACTCTCGGCACCAATGACAACCTCCTGGGGCTCCGTACCTCGTGCGATCGCTGCCGATCTCAGAAGCTGCGATGTGTCCCGTCCAAGACCAACCCTACCGGGCCCTGTCAACGCTGCTCCAAGTCGAAGGAGCCCAGATCATGTGTGTTTAGTCAACGGCTCCGGACCGGCCGCCAGAAGACGACGACAGCGGACAACCCACAAGACACGCCCCGAAAGAGCAAGACAACATTCGCGCCGTCCTTACCGGGAATGAGTACATTTACATTGTCCACCTCAGTGTCCCGCGAGAGCTCGGTTGTTGCGGATACGCCATTGTCTTCTGGCACGAGGTTGCAGTTAGACGAAAAGACAGCATCGGTCGGCAGTACGCACGACAAATCGATCATGGCCGGTGGATGGGATCACGACGGCCTCCTCGACCCGGCACTGGTGTTTGCCTCTCCACCCTCCCCCAGCTACCCGGACGATCTCTGCGCGGATATGGAGGTATTCCTCGGCGTCAGGAACCTGCTCCCCACACCACCAGACACAATGCACCCTGATTCGGGAGGAGGCTTCACCGTGATGGAACCGGCCCAGCAACCAGGCGGCGGCCCACTGATCGACCTAGCCAGCATGCTGCCGATCATGTCCCGGTACGAGAGCCAGCTACACGAATACGGGGGTGAGTTAGACAACTATCCAGTCGGCGATGCGCTCTTCCTCTCCCAGCGCTTTCATGCGGCCCTTTCCGGCCATTGTCAGCTCCCATCTACAAGCGCGCGCATCCAAATGGATGTGCCGACGAAGCTCCTCACCCTATCGTGCTACCTGATCCTGACTCGTATATACTCCCTCATATTTGGATACATGCAACGGTACCTGGGCAACTTGCCCAACACACATTCTCTTCACGACCACGGTGGACCCGTGGAGCCCTTTATGGAGGACATTCATGCATACCGGGGGCTACGGCTAGGCCAACTGCAACAGACTTGTTTTTGTGTCGGGTGTGAAGCGGCCACGCGGACAAAGAAAGCGGTGTCGATGTTGCTTGAAGCACTAGGAAGCGTCGAAGGGGCCCTTCGTTTGCCGCCCGATGCGAGAGTCATCATTGAGACATCTACAGATCATAGAAGAGACAGGACGCAGTTGCTAGACGATGGACTGATGGCAGGCCTAATTAATGGGCGGCTACACAAGACAGTGAGGGAACAAGTGAGAGAGCTGCGAGCGACGATCGAGGAAGTTGAGGACTTGCTACATGGTCTTTTATTATACAATCGATAAAGTGTGATACACCTAGATGCGTTTGATACGAAAGAGGAAGTAAATACTGGGTGCTCTGCATGCGTGTGCATTGGAACGATGCACGAATGAGAACTACCAAGTATGCGTTATATAATCAAGACGATTCAATACCAAAGCTACAAGGCAATTACTGTTTAAAGACCCGTGTTGGTCGGAATTTGCGCACGTTCCTATGGCCTTATGTCTAGCATAGGCTCGGAGTCGGTGGAATTCCTCTTTCATTTCGGCAGCTTTTTTCCGATTGATCCTTTACTCCTCGGGGTAAAGGGCTAAGCTTATTACCGCGAATCGGAATATTGCGAATGGAGATGCCTTGTCGGGTCTATAATGACGGGGCACTAGCTCAAAGGGGCATTCAACTAGAGTTACAGCGCCATTGGTAGTTGAACGATGCTTCATCCTACTAACGACCGCATACTTTCAATCGCAGCGTTTGATACATAGAGTTTGATGCCCATCGTTGGCATACGCATATTACTATCTAGCATTTTTCTTCCAACTCGATAGCCACTATCCCCTAGTCAGCAAAACGATGGCGCCCCCAAAATCGGCTATAATTGTACGTATTCCTGTCCGCGCGATGCTAGACTCGCCCGTATAACCAAGATCCTTCCAGATCGGCGGCTCCGTGTCAGGCCTCCTGCAAGGCCTGCAACTCAAGCGTCAAGGCTGCGATGTGATTGTGATGGAGCAGGATCCCTCCAAGGACCGACACAGCCATGAATCAGGAGTGTCGATCGGGCCCAGCGTTGTGGCCCTGCTCAAAAAGTACGATGCCACGGGCCGGCCAGCGGCGATTCCAACGCGGTTCCTCAGTGCAGCATGGCGCAAGCGGCTGCGGGTGATTAACACCGTATGGAACCACAACATGAGTAACTGGGGATGTCTCTACCTCATCCTGCGGGCGAACTTTGACGGAATGAAGTCGGATGCGGTTCCCGAGCCACCGGCCCCGAAACCAACGGATGGCAAAGTGCAGTATATGCCGGGAAAGCGAGCGACAGGGCTGCACTATGACCGGGAAAAGGGGGTCGTGCAAGTGCATTACGTGGACGTGGTCAGTGGGGAGGAAGGCAGTGTCAGTGCGGAAATGGTCCTCGCCGCGGACGGGGTACACTCGACCATCCGCAAGATCTTGCAGGTGCCGACAAGGCAGGATTATGCCGGGTATATTGCCTGGCGTGGGACTGTCCCCGAACGGCTGTTATCGCCGGAAACGGTGGATTATTTCACAAATCGACTGAACTTCACGCTGCTGAAGGGGACGTACTTTATCAGGTAAGTCATTTCTCCACCCTAGACTCCCATTCACAGACTCAGTGGCTCACAAGCCCAGCTATCTCATTCCAACCGAAGGCGGCAATGTAGAGCCCGGGAAGCGCCTCATTAACTGGGTCTGGTACTACGCGGTACGGACTGGGTCTCCCGAGATGACAACCATCTTCACCGACATCAATGGCAAGCATCATACGAACACAGTCCCACAGGGTCTTGTCAACCCAGCTGCCTGGGCAAAGCAGCTCGAGCGGTATCTGCCACAGATGACATCGCCGCTGGCCGAGGTCGTCAGCCTTACCCCACAGCCATTCGTCACGAAGGTAGGCGAGATCGAGGCCACAGCCTCCACCTTCTATGATGGCCGTCTGGTCCTTGTTGGCGATGCCTTTGCAGGGTTCCGGTCCCACCTGGGAAAGGCTTCCGAACAAGCAGCCAGACACTGCCTTCAAATGGACAGAGTCTGGAGTGGCGAAATCACCCAAGAGCAGAGGGATCGGGAAGCTGTCCTGTATGCCAAGAGGCTTTTGTTGCTGAATCGGATGATTGGATTGACCGGGCTTGGGTGGATGTGGGCGGTTTGCAAGACAGGGTTGGCGTATATCTGGTTGATGATGAAGTCTAAACTAGGCGGATTGTGACTCTAGCTATTGTGAATGATATAAAGCCGCTTCAACAAGGTTCAAAGATCCTTACGGTGCATAAGATGGCCGTTTAGAAATGAACGCGCATTATTAGAGACGACTTGTATGCAGTGGGTGGGTAGGACGACAGCCCAGACTCGACGATATAGAATCCCAGCGGTCTATACCAATGTAGGTGCACCGAGTATGGATGTTCTACCGGCCTGATAGTAGAAGATATTCAAATTTTATATATTTAGTAAGGCGCCCATTTAGTCTATAGAATATATATATTATTATTCTACGCCCAGTACTTTCCGAAAAATTTAAGAATAATCTTATATTCCCGAATATATTTATTTTATATATAAGAATCTAATAGATTAGCCCGAGCAGCTATCCAGCCATGAATCTAGTCTTCGAAGATCTTAATATAATAAGGAACAGTAAGCTTACTTTCGAAGTCTTAAATTGTCTTTTTAGGGTTCTTCTCTGTCGCAAGTATAATATGCGGAACCGAGATACTCTTCGCGCTAGAGGGGTTAACTATAGCAGGATAGACGGCCGCAGTAATCTTGAAGGGATTTGAACTGCTAGACAGCACTAGCTCCTTGATACCATGGGCGCTCCTTCTTATAATGAGTGCGCGCAAGTTTATATCGGTGAAGGCATAAAGATAGTAGAGACTGCCGGTAATTGTCCTGAACCTGTCGTTAAGCTATTGGAATCCGCTGGGATAGTAGTCATCCATAAATGTACCACAATCCGACATGTGGCATCCGCAGTGAACTTATGTGTTGACTTCTTCTCAGTTGATGGCTTCAAATGTGCAGGTCACGTTGACGAGTCAGATATTACCAATCGCATTCTATTGACAGGAGCGAGGCAGTCACTGGGTGTACCGTACTGTTCATTGCCTCCGGTGTCTTTGCGGATGGTCATGGACTTGTGGCTGCACTGGCTTTGGGATCTGAGGGTGTCAATGTGGGTACAAGATTTATGTGCACTGTTGAGGTACCAATTCACATCAACATGAGGCAGGCGATCGTTGATGCTTCAGAGCATAATATTGAGCTTGTACTGAGGAGTACCAGAGGCATTGCCTTGTCAGAGAATTTTTTAAGATGGGAAGGTCATTGTGTCTCTTCGATACAGAGTCATGGTAGATGGACATAGTGATAACTGGTAGCATGGAAGTTTAAGATTACCTTGATGGCGTCGACCGTACACTCTCATGATCTAGAGGGCCTCGATCATCAGTCGCACGTTTATGCCCACCACATGGTGAATAGACATTTAATTTGAGACAGTCAGCTAGCGTCCGAAATGATCTAAATAAGCATCCGACAATATGATATCATCAGACTGAGGCATACATTCAATTAACATGGCGTTGAAGTATGCGTTCTTCTCAAAGTATCGTCGCATTAGGAACTCTGGCAGAGCGGCATGGAGCTCATCAGAGCAGAACAAACCAGACAAGTCAAGTACTTGGTGTTGTATCTACATTGTTTCTCTCGAAACTCCATGGGCTTGACTTTCCTCTTAAGAAAGTCATGGCTAGAAGTGACAGAACCACGCAAGTACATGCTATAAGACAAATTAGCACATTACACATCGAACATAACTATGTCGGTTTTGACTTAGACTCACCCAATGCCAAGTTCATATAATAATAACCAAAGGAGTCTGTCAAAGACCCCGACAAAAGGGGTCCGACTAGTAAACCCATTGTGAAGCTTATATTGGACATCGAGTAAGCACGCGAGTACCCACCATTGGGACCAAAAATTCCCGGGCTCTTGGTCTCCAATTCATCAACTGTACCTGTTCGAGTGGTCCACTTAATTAGCACTTTATATATCATGTGGAAGAAGGGTAGAGTAATGGGGAGTTTCTGGCTCTTACAAGTAATTTCAATTGTACCGACACTAGTCAGAAGATTTTGGACACACCCTATGGCAATAATGGACCCAATGTATATTAAGCTGGCTTGATTATTGGAGCTAACCAAATGACAGTGCACTCGATCGGTAACCCCCAGGAGCCAGAGCAATGGGGCTAAGAGTATAAAGCTTATGGATGTTGGCACGCGGGTACCCACTCTGTCTCGTAGCCAGCCGCAGACAGGACTGAAAATAATTGCTGGGGCTTGGAGACCGATAAACAAAAGACCAGAATATAAACTCCCCCATCCAAATGCCTGTCTTACATGGATAGGAAGAGTAGTATTGTAGCTAGCGAGTAGGGAGGAATACGTCAAATAGCTCAACAGCGCAACAACGACTCTCGGTTGGCCCAGGATAATCCGATAGAATGATGCAGCTGAGACGCTCTGAATATTCCTGGTCTCTTCTCTGGGTGTTTTAGACCTGGGGGGTTGCGCAGGGGGAGTAGTCAGAAAAGCAGGATTTTCTGCCGTGCTGTCTATCTGCCGGTTCCTGCTGCACGGTGCATCGCTGGTATCTTGAGTGTTATCATGCAATTCATGAAGCTCATTGTTGTCAGTACTGGCATGCTCTGATCTCTTGCCTGGTTTCTCAATCATGACAATCCTCATCATAATGTCCAAGAGGAGCAAGGTGAGTACAATTGACCAAGTCACCCAGTAACCAGCTACCTCGAGCAGGGGTCCCGCTACTGCCGGGCCAGAGAGGGCACCGGCGCTAACGAAGGCATTCACGAATCCAAATATCTTCCCCATATCTCTTGCTTGTATCGTGTCTCTAAGTGTCGCGTAGCCGACAATCCATGCTGTTGTGCCACCAATCGCTTGAAGCGTTCGTCCGATGAAAACTCCGGGCACTGGTAAGCGTATAGTTAGATGAATGAAATCCAACGTGTCCAGTTATTTCTCTCGTACATTTTGTAGCTGTAGCAAGCACAATTGTTCCTACCAAAGCCACCGATAGTCCGAGTATCAGAGGGCTCTTTCGGGACTTGATTCGATCCGCCCAATATCCAACTAGGAGGCCGGATATGACTGCTACGGCTCCGTATACAGTGAGAACCAGATAGATTAGGCGTTGAGTATCGGAAGGCTCGACATGGTTTCGGTCCTCTAGAATGTAAGGAAGCATTGGCACAACAAAACCATAGCGGAAGTTTTCTAAGATAACATGAATATATATCCCTCGCCAAATGATAATGGAGGCTGCCGCTAGCGACCAGATAAAGACTTACCGACAAATAAGGCGATGATAATACAGGATATGATAAATCCTGTGGATGACCGCCAGCTATAGCCCCATGGTTTCTTATCAGCAGGCATTCTGATCGTGTCTGGGCAAAGAAGTGAAGTGTTACGGCGAAAGTTGGCATGGTTCGAAGCAGACGACTAACCCCTGTCGCTTCGACGAATTTTGTCAAAGCATTTAACTGCGTTGAATGTACGATCAGTGGAAGATATGTTCAAGCTAGGGGCGTTCGTCAATAATCATAGATGAACTGGACCGTTTTCAAAGACGGTGTAATGTGGTGGAATGTGTATCTAGGTAGGTATAGCTCCTATACGGTATCGTTAGGAGGCTGTATGAAGAAATAATACCAGTGTATTTTAAAGTTTTCCAAGACGTCACGTCACATACCAACCTATTGATGCATGGTGACACGTCCTCGACCGATGTGTTTGCCCCTGCAAGGAAAATGAGGGATTACACCACATACGGCAAGCCAATACCGCCACTCCGCCATAATTCGACCCGCGATTTTTCCCGCGATTTTTCTGCCGGCAGTACTAAAATGGGTGTAGAGCAGTAGTAGTATGTCTTTCATAAAATTATCTTGTATATCAAGCTATTCAAAGATGTACATACATGTTGACTTGCTTAGTTTCACCAAATGGCTACTTATCCTGAGCACCACGTAACGGTACAAGTCATTGCTCAGGTGTTGCAGATATCCCCTGCAACTAGGCCGTGCTTGTGTTGAAAAAAAATTGAAGAAAAAGAAAGATTATACGTACTTAAATCAAGATAGGATTCTTCTCGTCTCCCTCCTCCCCGTCCAAGTTGATTGGATTCCCCTGCTCACCTTCTTCAGGATCCAAGTTGATTGGCTCCTGAGGAGAACCGATCGCCAGCCGACGTCCTCCTCCTTGTACAGCGCGATTTCCGAGATCCTGTACGTTCTGCCAATTCTCATCACGTATAGAGCAACGGACTGCCTAGTCCGGCCATTTGTAATTAACGCATGCTCCCCCAAATGCGCCTGGAACATGGCGATATTCAGGAAATGTACGTGTACCAAGTCGTCCGCGACAGCTCGTACAAGGCACAGGCAACGTACGTCCACGTGATTGTATAAGAATGGCGTGGATGTGCGAAGGACGCCGCCCCTCAATTTAATATATAACAATCCTATCGCGATTGAAGGCAACATCTTGCCCCGGAAGGCCTAGGAGCTGGCGTCCAATACGCGTATATACGTACCGGCTTAGAAGATCACGGTTCCCCGCAGAGAGAACAGGATTGTGGCCAGCTGGGAGGCGAGCATATATATAGCGAAACCATGTCTCTATAGATATGGCCGGGGGGGGAGTCGGGTAAACGCAAGATTGGTGGGACGACTATTATATAGAGACATATATTAGTAGTGCTTTTTAAAGCTGTACGAACTCACTAAACTGTCAAATTTGAAGAGAGTAATAAGAAAGCCACTTTAAACACTTAAAGCTTTATTAGACACGTACGCAGTCATGGTGGTGGTAGTGGTGATGATTGTGGTGGTGATGGTGGTGATAATAAAGAAGTTGATTAGGAAGAAAAAAAAGGAAGAGAAAGTGATTTTATTTCACTACTAATACTACTAACACCAGGAAGATAGACGACTAAGCAAGCTTTATCTTCTAAATACAGAATATACTGCGTACAATTTTATACTAAATATCATCAAATTCTGGCCCATATTCTTCAATTCTCTTCTTATCCTCTGCGTCCAACACATAGATCTATCTGGTACGATAAGGATTCACATGATTAGAAGACACTAAGAGTTCTCGACGTTGCTTAGAACCTGCCTGTACAGCAGAAGAATAAACAGAGGAAGCTTCGGACAATCTATCTGCCGTACAATCCTGAGATTCCTGCTTGATCTTCTTTCTTTGTGTAGATTCTCCCTCAATCATCTGAAGAAGAGTAGGAAACTCCTTATCAGCTATTATTTCTGGCTTGATCTTGATGTTCTTGATTTCTGGCTTGACCTTGATGTTCTTGTACAACTGACGTTCAATAATTAAATTAATTATATATTCCTTCCTTATAGCCGCAGTTCGGACACATTCAAACTATTGTTGAAGAAGATTCTCCACAGCTTAGCGACCTTGTACAGTTTGACTCAGATATACCGGACGTTTCTTGTTGATATTGATGGCCAGATAAAAGATATCCGTTGGTTGTTGTACGTATTTGCGGCCGGCAGGAAGAAGATCTTCTTCAATAAAGCTATTCAATGAATCAATTATACGTGGTTCAACCCTAGTATTAACTTGCTCTATCTTTATTAGTATATATATATATAAAAAAATAAGAAACTTACCTATTTTTTGTAGAGTACCTCCACCATTCTCTTTATCTTGAAATGTAAAGAGATAGAAGCATACCCTTATCTTGTATACTGTTGGCCGGGAAAAAGGAATATGCGGTTGTCGTCCACGTATAATGGCTGCTTGGTGTTCTTCTCTTCGAATAGAAGGATCTTCAGTACGTGGAAAGCTTGAAAAACATTAAGATACTTGTACTGCAGATAGTGTACGTAGTGTAGAAGAAGAGGAATCAGTTAAATCAATTATTGAAGGAGGTGTAGCGCCACATGCAGAACAATCTATGATAGTAGAATAATGTCTACCAGTTATTTCACAAACGAATAACCAAGATTGAGAGGACATCTTGATGATGTACGAGAAAAAAGCTGTTTAGGAGAAAAGATCACTCTATTAGTAGCTCTGCTTGTATGGAAATAAACTGATTATTATAGTACAAGATCACACCGCTTCTGGTTCGCAATTCCATGCCCCGATTGGCCGAGTAGATAATAAAAGAAATGGCTCAATGTGGCGTTCCATATGTACGGTGATAATATGACGAAGTTGCAGATAGATTGTACGAAAAAGGGTTGCCTCATCAGCTTGTAGAATAGGGGGAGGATAATTAAGGTCAAATCCAAGCCCCTGAAGTGCTGTACGACAGAATTGAAGAGTAGGCAAAGGAAGATACTCGTCCGGATCTAAAAATAATAAGAGATTAGTAGAGATTTTTTAAAAAAAAATAGAATAAAGAAAGAACTGCATCAAATTCTTATACGTCTCTTTGAAGCTGCTGCAGAGTAGGATTATCAATTAATATCCCATAATCTTGAACACTATCTGTAGGACAGTGATAAAGCATGTATAGCTTGCCTGGAACTAAATTAGAATGTCTAGATTGACGTCTTATTCGATGTATATTCCATAGGTGTACATATTAACATATCTCTGTACGAATAAGAGGAAGAAAAATCGCGTACAAAGTAATCTAATCTGGAAGAGATTCTTTGGTAAAGACACCTTCATCTTTTAAAGAAGAGAAATAGGCCTTATATTATTAATATTAAGCTTGTACAAGAGACTAGAAAACTTACTCGCCACTTAAATAAAGCTGTTTTAGATAGCTGCTCCCACCAAGCCTCAATTCTTTGATTCTCTGTACTCCGGCGGGAGATCTAACAATCAGAGGCTCGTACAGCTGGCTCATGTACACGTCGAAGTTGAAGATGAGCAGCTTTAAAAAGTACTATCTCTGAGCCATAATCTGAGCGAATTCTTGTTGATTGTATCTGTTTGGCTTCAACTGTATCCAGATACTAACGTACAACACTGACTGCTGTACGTGCAGTGATTCCACAGTAGAACCATACAATATACCGAGAGTATGCATCAATCCCAGCGTAGATTTCAATTCCGTACGGCTCTAATTTGAGATAGCCATCCACTGACCAAATCTAATTAGGCCCAGGCACACAGTATTCTCCTCGTTTTCGTTGTAGATCGTACGTCCGGCGTTGGATAGCGTCAGGGAAAATGATTTTATAAAGAAAGAAAAGCTGATTACTAATTTCTATTAGTAATTATACAAGAAAAATAAAGCTTCTCATACCGTCCAATAATCAAGCCTTAACTGCGAGCATGGCGATGAAGAACCTCTTTTCTATAACCTTAAATAGCTTCTTTTTCGGCCTCTTGTATAAGGAACTATAGGGCCTGCTGGATTTGAAGTTGTTAAAGAAGAGGAGCTCGTACATATCGATAAAGATTAAGATCTGTACGTACACGTTTTAATAAGCGAGATGAAAGAGTAAAATCTTCTTTATAAAGCATAGATAGAAGCTCTTTATCTTCAAGTCTATTATGAAAGAATAAGACACGTATCCGCTCATGTAGAAGAGAATCTGAACGGGCTGTACGATCTTGTCTGCGTACATCCCACTCTTTGAGACATCTTTCAAGAGTGCGCTTGCTGATGAGAACTTCATATCTTTCATGAATATTGTTATTCAGAGGTGTGTGTTATCTTATTATCTCAGAGGGATACATGAGCCTATATATACAACAATTAGCCAAGTTGATTGAAAATCAACTTGGTCGTCTGTATAGACACTTCGGAGCTAATTCCGACGGTGCGGCTTGGTTCCTGATCTGCACCAGCCTTATATCATAATATTCCCCCTTAGAATCGCTTTGCTGGTAAGGCGATACTGGATTGCGGCTGTGCAGGCAAGCCTCGGTAAAACCACTTAAAAAATTTTCGCGGGAAAATAATATAGAAAGAGCGTCTGCACTGTCATGTTTATTATCTCCGAGTCTCTAAGACTTCAATTCCTAGAAGACTGCAGAACTTGGCAAAAACCGTAGATCTCAACGGCTTAGTAAGACCGTCAGCGGCCTGTTCCTCAGTAAAAACATACTAAAGACCGATCTCGCCAGTATTCAGCACTACTCGCTGATAATGGAATTTCACGTTAAAATATTTAGTCTGTTTATGGAACTCGGGATTGCACGAGAGGGTAATAGCGGACTAGTTATTAACTATAATATTAGTAACCGGGGACCGATACATTTGCGTTTCTGCTAGGAAGATGCGGAGCCACTGCAGATATAGAAGGGTCTTGTATTGTTTAATATACTCGGCATGAGTCGTAGATGTGGCTACTTCCCTCTATCTTTTGGACAATCAGGAGACTGGTGTATCTATAAGTTAGAATATATAGCTAGATGTAGAATATGCCCTATTGGTGACGACAGAGTCACTAAAGTCAGTATCTGTGTATCTGATCAACTGATCACTGCGGTATATAATGCGATGGCGTTGCGTGGCCTTGACATAACGAAGTAATTACTGTAGAGCGATTTAGTGGTGTGATTATAGCTGAGACGTGAAGCGACTTAATATGTCCAGTATAAATATAATATCCGGCCTTGTTTCGACCATTAGATATATCAATAAATCGATCGCGGTTGCAAATCATACTTTTGTTTTCTTATCCGGAGGTTCTTTGTCTGGATAGCAATTTAAGACTTGCTTGGGATTTATAGGGGTAGATTTTATCTGACAGATTTTTATATTAAAGTCGGAGAGAACCTTTTAAATATATAGATATTAGTGAATAAAAACGGCTCCGTCGGCATAATAGTCTAACTAAATCTTGAGAAACGAATATGGAGTTTTAAGATCGTTTAATCGGAATTCTTTTTCCAGTGCTTGTTGTACGTGATCTATCTTGTACAAGATTGCAGCAGTAATAAGAAAGTCATTGACGTAGACGCAGATCACGCAATTAGGTTTATAAATATATAGTTGTCTGATTATGCTATAGTAAAGCCATGAGCGGCTAGGACGCGGTGGATATATTAATACCAAATCCGCGGGACCTGCTTAAGTCTATATAAAGAACAGCGAAGCCGGCAAACATATCCTGATTCTTTGAAGTCTTCGGACAACTCTATGTAGATGAAAGAATCTATATTTTTATGTAAGAATACAGTAACCGCATCAAATTAGTGAAGCTTCTATTCTTATAACACAGCGCTGGCGATAATATAGCGGACCGAATCTATTCGTGATACTACAGTAAATATTTTATAATAGTTAATATCGTACTTCTACTGATAGTCTTTAATAACCAGTCGTGCTTTACGTGTTCCGTTAGTTTAATCTTAAAGATCTATTTACAGCTAATTATATAATCTCCGGCGGGTACATCTATTCGCAGTATCTTTTTCTATATTCCGTGTTCAAGAAAAGACATATATTCTTTCTGGATAGCTGCCCACTATTTCAGTTAATTCGGGCATGATACGGCCTCGTGGAAAGTCAACGGATCGACTGTGCGTGTAGATATAGTATTCAGTGCGCCTGCGGTGTATATCTTGCTCAATAATTCTAGTAAGTACCGTGAGGGTCTTTTTCTACAGCTATAGATAGAATAGCCGAGGTCCTATGTAGACTCTGCTTCCTGGTCGATTAGATTAATCGGTAGAAGTGTTTCTACATGCTAAGATGGCGTTTTCAGTCGTTCAGCCAAGTATGAAGGCGATACTAGTAGTATAAATAATACGCTAAATAGAGATAGTATTACTAGTGAAAAGATCGATAATAGGGGAGTATTATCCGGAAGATTATTATCTATTTTCTCCTCGATAAGTGGCGCCACTAGAATTCTCTTATTAAACTTAATATCACGGGAAAATACTGTCTTATCTGAAAGAATTTTATATAGCTTATACTAATTCGGTTTACAGTAATCCAGTAATCGGTATTCGAAAGATCTAGATCTAAGTTTAGCTCGATACTCTTTCAAGATTAATACTCATACGCGAGAGCCAATCTGTCGCAGATATAATAGTGAGGGCGGCTTCCCGTAAATAATTTTATATGAAGTCTTTTTCTACAAAATTAATACTGGCACGCGTAACTTTAGATAGACTACTGTGTCCACAAGCTCGATCTATTAGAAAGAAGAAAGATTCGCATTAGACAGAAGTATATTAATCTGCTTCCGGATAGTATAATTTGTATATTCTGCCAGTCTATTCTACTTTTTACAGTATGGCGGCGAAGTATTAAACTCGACTTTCTGAGTCTTAAGATATGTTTTAATTAATAGGTATTCTCTTCTATTATTGGTGAGAAACCTCTTGATCTAGACGCCGAACTGTTGGAGCACTCAGGTCTTAAATAGTCGGAACCTCGGGAGCGCTTTATACTTCCATCTCATGATATATGCCCACGAGCCACGAAAATAATCGTCAATAAAGGTGATCACGTACCTGGTGCTATCTTTAGCAATCGGCATCCCCATAATATCCGAATAGATTATTTCAAATATTCTTATTGAATGCAGACGTAGCCGTCTTGCATGAGAGTTTCTCTTCTAATACTGCTTACCGACATACACGCTGGGCACTGCGGCGTTACCAGCAGCTGCGCCTGCATTAGCGGTCGGTACAGAGTATTGGTCTGCCGGAGAATCATCCTTAAGTTTTCCCGATTCAGATATCTCATCCGAGCATGCTATAATACTTTAAAGATCGGGTCTATTTCTTTACACACATCTTCTTCGAGTATTACAGCTTTATTACTAAGTTCAGAGATTGACATTGCGTATTCTATATTATTTAATTTCTAAGGGTTATTGACGTCCATGGCCACCGCCTACAGTTCCAGGAAATCTGCATGATCATGAGTTATCGGCGCCCTTGCTAGTTAGACTTGCTCTCGAGATTATTGGCTCATATAACACCGTAGGATTAGTAGATTCTTCTCTGTGTGATAAACAGTTTCTACGGTCCGTTCTCGGCGTTATATAAAGATGTTTTGCGGATACATCATCACTAAGTAGCGGTCTCGTAATAGCTTCAGTATACTGATTAAGTTTATCCCGACGCGTGGCGCGAAGTATATATTCTTTAATACTAGAGATTGATTAAACTTTTCCCGAAGCGTGAGCTTTATTATATCAATTTCTTCGGCTTCCACTAGATCGCCCGCCATATCCAGTATCTCACGATGGGGCCGTAGACTGCTAAAGCAGCTCCGGTCTCAGCAGATGTGGCTGGTGGCGGCCGAGTCCAGGATCCATCGGGATTGCGATACGTAAATATAAAAAGTCATCATTCTCGCTCTTATAATATTAATTCTCAGTCTCTTAGAAGTCGGCGGGCCCTATCAATCTTCTCTCTGGCTTGACGGTATATTTTACATGTTATTTCTTGGTGAGTCGGAAATACTCCGTTCAGTCTTTAGAACATAATTTTTAGGCGGATGAATTTCGCGCTATTTCTTCTAGTACTTCGCGACTATATGGCCGCGCTTTTTATAGTAAATATATTTCTTGGGATTTCTTTATACTATATTAATTAACGGTTCTGAAACTTCCTGCGGGGGCACGGAAGATTTCTTTCGTTGAATTATCTGCTTGGTGTTGGATAGCTGATTTCCGATTATAATTAGATTAACTGGATTCTTATTATTCTGGATCGCATCCATAATCAGGATGTATTCCGGTCTGATCTGTGTAAGCAGTATCGCAATATATGTCTTGTTATTAATTAATCCTAGAGTAATGGCATTTAATTGATATATAAGTAGCTGTACGTAATCAATAAAATCACGCGCACTGGCGTATCGTTCACTAATTGTCTCGCGGAGTTAAGCAAACAGCTCGCAGAAGGTAGCGAGTTCTATTTATCAGTATTATTTCTTAAGTTTATTCTAGAGATTACGGGATGTCTCTAGTCCCGCGACATGAATGCTGATGTGGGGGGATAGATATCGGAAGATAGTATAATAGGTCTCGGCTTCGTGGCGCGACTATTTACGATGGCGCTCGAATATCTGAACCTCCATTTCGAGGCGCGCTTCGATAGCTCGCTACCTTATCGCTCTATTAAGGTGAGGCTCCACCAAGGGGTGGATATCCGCCGTAATAGGTTTGGCGTACTTAAATAGATAGTTAGGATACTAAAGATCGCCCGACACGACATCCCAAACCTGCCTAGCTTTGAGATAGGAAGTCATAAGATATTTCCAGATCGCGAAATTATTGCTTCCTGTCAAAGGCTCGATAGCCGTGACGGCTCGGTCAGGAGAGTTATAAATCAGAGTAGATATAATAATAATTATAAAAGCAAGATAGATATATAATCAAGATTAATAAGATGATTCTCAGATAAGTAGAGACAGTACCCGAGATTATGCTTCCGGGCTCATAATCTATTGTTGTTTAGAGATATATATTGTCTTATTATCTCAGAGGGATATATAAGTCTATATATACAACAAATGGCCAAGTTGATTAGAAATCAACTTGGTCGTCTGTATAGACACTTCGGAGCTAATTCCGACGGTGCGGCTTGGTTCCTGATCTGCACCAGCCTCATATCACAACACTAATAACTTTCGATCCTAGTTGGGGCCATTCTATTTCCCGGCCATGTACGAGCACACCGGACTGATTGGGGGATCTGGACTACTCGTAGGACTCATAGTGGTCTTCTCCGTTATCCCGATAATTGTGATTCAAGAGAGGGGTGAGAGAGCCATTAGTCACGTAGAAAGCCATGATGCCCCGTGATGAGCGAGCTGAATTTAAACACATCGGGTTCTAAGCTGGTTGCTCGAAATACGCAGACTTGCTCTACAGATAGTCTCCTGGTATATTGAATCAAATTGTACCTCTTTGATCACTTCATTTTAACCTGTCGAAGAAATGATAATAATGTTCTTCACTTGGGGAGACGTGTATAGAGTAGGTAGAGTGGGTAGGATATGCTGCGGAAATTATAATTCCGTCTCTTGGCGGGATTGGATGGTGTTCCCGGCTATTCGGGAAATGACCCGAGATACAGCTAGAGAGAGGACAGAATGGAATAGAATCACCTCCGGCATTCGGTAGTTGCGTTGTGGAGTCACCATGTTGGTAATATCCCCCGCATTTGCAAGATATTTAGGGCTTCTCCTCATAGATCGGCAGCAGACTGTTACATTAAGTCTATTCAAAGTGAAATCTTCATACTATGGCTTCCATCACAAACATTCCCGACTCCCAGTTGGTTGCTTACGTTGAGAACCCAGGCCCTGAAGCACATTTCGTCCTTAGTCAGGCGGCTGTTCCTGAGCTAGCCCTCAACCAGGTCCTAGTCAAATTGCAGGTCGCTGGGATATGGTAAGTTTGCCTCCATAATTATTTTGCTGTCTACTGACCCTCGACATAAAGTCACTCTGATTTGAACCGAGTATATGGTAAATTGCCTCTGAGTGAGAGGATTGTCGGGCATGAAGGCGTTGGCATTGTTGTGAAAGGTGAATCCATCTTATCATAGTTGATATCTATGAAACAATGTATTGACAATAAGCAGTCGGCCCCAATTCTTCACTGGATCTTTTGGGCAAAAGAGTTGGACTTGGGTCAGTCAGTATACTCTGGACCACTGTGAGCCAGACTGACTGTTATCTGAAGGTGGCTCAGCGAAGCCTGTTCGGAGTGTGAAATATGCGAGGAGGACTACACCTCATGCCCCAATCAAAAAAATCTCGGACGAGTGAGTGAATGAACTATCCTTCGGGGACATCTGCTAACTTCCATCCACCATGACCCAGAATCTCCCTGGAACCTTCCAACGTAAGTTCTTTGGCTGCAACGTTGCTATGCTACTAACTACAGATAGAGTATGTGGCCGTGAGTTCCACGTTTGTACATATGCTACCCGATGAACTGGATGCTAGCTTAGCTACACCTTTACTATGCGGCAAGTGTCCGAATAACCTTTGATTTAGCTAGGGTACTGTCACTAAACAACACATTTAGCTGGTGTGACCATGTTGTCCGCAATCCGCAAGGCAAACCTCAAACCGAACGGCTGGCTTCTATTGCCAGGTGCAGGCGGAGGATTGGGCCATCTGTTAGTGCAGCGGATTGATTGCGTTGTGTATTGTCTCTAACACCTTTGACAGGGGTCTCCAGATTGCCAAAGCGGAAGGCTATCGAGTGATTGCAGTGGATACGTGAGCAACAGATTTGCTTTTGGATAAACGATAAACCGTGTGCTAATCCCCTCAAGGGGAGATGACAAGAAGGCGGCCTGCATTCGTTTCGGAGCGACCCATTTCCTCGATTTCAAAAAGGATGATGTATGCTTTACCCGATCTGATATTTCTTTGCGTGCAGGACTGACTTAATGGATTGGAACAGGTTGTCAAGGAAGTGCTGGGTCTGACTAACAACCTTGGTGTTAATGCCACGATCTGCACGGCAGGCTCTCTCGGGGCGTACAGACAAGCTGCTGATTGTGTGAGGCATACAGGCACCCTTGTCTGCATTGGGATTCATCCAGGGCATCTTCCAGCATCACCATTTGAACTAGTCCGTCGAGGTTTGTTCAGCAGACGGCATTTGCATCGTAATGTGTCCAACTGACGTGGTTGGGTCCGGTGTAGGTCTCCGAGTCGTCGGCAGTGCAGTCGGCACAACACAGGATATGCAGCATCTCTTCCAACTCGCCATCCAGGGGAAGGTCACCTCGTTAGTCAAAGTGGTTCCGTTCGCCGAGATTGACTCCGTCGCCAAAAATGTCCAAAACGGGTTGATAGCTGGCAGGGCCGTGATGACCATCCCTCAGTAACGACGAATATTAGCTAATAATTGGGACGCAAATTAGGCCTCTCCTTTCATGGTTCACGATACGACGGTTGTTGTGGTTTTCCTATCACAGTCAGGAAATAATCCACGGAACAAGTTTATATCTTTTTTTTTAGCTCTATTCCAGCTAAAAAATGGCCAATTTATCAACTTCCTCTTTCGTAGTCCTGGCCTTATACGCCATTTACTTACTGCAGTATAGCTTAATTCCTCCAAGGCCCACAGGGAATAATCCGAGTGTCCCTTCTACGATCACACGAAAAGAGGTAGGAAGGTTCGGTATCTTTCCGGTAAGATCCTACCCGCAAGACGTAAATAACTATTTATCGGTATTCAGCTAGAACATTAATCCAAGACATCAGTCTCGCAAAACAATTGACATCCGATATAAAACACTCCCGGCTTAGTTTTTATACGTGTCACTAGTACTGTCCATCATATCGCTGCCAGTTTCTGAAGGGATCCTCTTCTTTCCACCCACCCCCGGTCCTAACCTCTGAAACATTGCATATCAACCTTACCTCACCAAGCACTCGCCGTTGTTAATCGGCGCGTCCTCCGACCCCCTCTTTCCTGGTGTCCCCCTCTTCCCGGTTGTATTCAACGCTACCAACTCATAGCCAGCCAGGTGGAACGTCTGGATTCGGCCTATTGGAGGTATTAGATATTTATGCAGTAACATACTCGACAACAAATAGATGGTAGGGGAATACCATTCTCTAACTTCTATATAAGAATTCGTAAACTGTTATTTCTTTTAATCCACTTATAATATTTATAATGCTATTTATTCTTTTGTAGCTCTAGTCTATTAATAGACTATTTTATTACATCCCCTACTCCCCGCCCATCAGCAATCGATCAGCTTTACAGGGAAAATTCAATAAAACAGACTATTATCAGGCGATATAATTAGAGCCCGAAAGATATTATTCTCATTGTAATAATAATCTCTATATTTACTTCCGGGTTCTCCGGTCCCATACGGACTATTTTCAGTGTCGTAGTAGAGAATCATCTCTATATTAGTTACAAGTCTGATATTTATTTCCACCAATATATTTAGATGAATAAATATTTAACTCACCCCATTTATAAAACTTATAACTAGTTATATAGAACTGTTCTCGCGGGCCCCACTACTTTATTAAATCACTATATAAACTAATACTAATAGAGTTCTTCTGAGATATGGCTCCTCTTCATTCTAATTAGTATCACTAAGACAATGTCTACAGTAATATTTTAATATTATCTATATGGATATTGAGAGGTAATTTTTTTTAATTATTATTTATTTTTATTCTTTACCATAGAGATCATGCCATGACCTTGTATTTCTAACTCCATGAGAGAACCACTAGGATCGTCAGGGTGGCGGCCCGCGGGTCATGGCTCGGTCTCTCGTCCATTCCCGAGAGTCAAAGTGACTGGGTTGCTGTAATTTTCAAAAGCCTCCACATAGAGAAGCCCATGTGACTGTCTTTTTGGTCAATAACTGAAGTTAATTGTTCATCTTCAAAGCATTTAATCCTAGGTCTGTTGGCTACCCACGGACCTCGGTTCTGTTCTTGTGCAATGGTCCTTGTCCATGTTGAACAAAGGGCGATATATAAATGTACCCTAGGTAGACTTCCCCAACTCTTTCAGTGAATTCTGGAATAGATCTCCCGACATGATGACTTCGACTACAGAAAACCCCAAGATAGTTCTTCATTGGTAAATATTTCTTTGATTAGGTTCAGGGAGAATGCAGCATACATCCTAATATTGAAATCAAGGTTGGAACAATCGCGATCACAGAGAATTCTATGGCTATTAGAGGAGCTCAATGTCGACTACGAGCTGAAGACCTATAAGCGAAACAAATTAACAAATCTGGCTGGGTCGCAACTCAAATCCATTCATCCACTCGGGAAATTTCCTGTTATCGAAATATATTTCGCCGGGCAAGATGAGCCAGTAGTCTTGGCTGAATCTGGTGCCATCGTCGAATACTTGATTGAGATTTCAAACAACCCAACAATGTCGCTACAGGATAGAGAGAATCAATCAACAACAGGTGTTCAGAAAGCGAAGTTTTTGCGACTAAAATACTTCCTTCATTATGCCGAGGGGAGTATCATGAATGTTTTGCTGATCGCTGTCATGATTACTTGTAAGTTTTACCAGCTCAGCCACCCAAACTTGAAGATCAAAAGTGGTTGAACCCCAAACAAGTCCTCCGCACGAGCCGGGTGTTTCTCCTAGTGCGGCCACTTGCAAAGGCCATTGCATGGCAACTAGATCAACAATATGTCAAACCAAGCCTCTCGGACCATCTTTCATTCCTCAACAACCAGGTGGTGACAAGTGATGGGGGGTTTCTTTGTGGGGAGAACCTGACTGGTGCGGATATAATGATGGCATTCCCTTTGGAGGTTCTCAAGGCTCGTGGCAATTTGGAGCCTCAAACTTACCCGGAACTCACAACCTATCTCGAACGTCTCCAACAGAGAGATGCCTACCGACGAGCAGCCCAGAAGATCAGTGATCAGACCGGAAAGACAAGTGACGTTGTTCTGTGAAATACAATCAATCAGACCCTGGAAATTAAATAGGTAGATTTATCAACTACGATTGCCATGCTTCCACCATCTATGGCCAGATTTGATCCGGCGTTTAAGGCCTCGTTACATGTCACAAAATGAAGCAACCTGTTGAGACACTGCATTCACATTATTGTCGCAAATGCTATGTATATGAAATTTCATCCACTAGGAATTCCGTTCCTGGCAAAAGCACCAGTTCCCGAACAGCAAGAGGATCAACTCTGGCACCTCCTCTTCCGTGGACCCCATATTTTCAAACCAGTGCTATAAGTATTTCCTGTGAATTCAAGAATGATGCAACTGGCCGAGGAGCGAGTCCCGAGGTTGGCTCCCATGTATGCTGGAACCCCCACCTAACCCCTTGTCTTGCTTACCAAAGTCGTGTGTGTGGTTCCATGAACCGTCAGATCAATACTAAAGACAGTAATTTCTTAATCATGTGATTAGCCAGCCCACTGGGCTACCCAAGCCCGTTGAGCTTTTTAGGGCCCGGGTTGGTCCGGCTCACTGGTTGTTTATCCAGTCTACAGTAGGATCACTCGCTAAAAAATACTGAGTAAAGCAAAACAAAAAATATAACTACATATAAAAAAAATAAATCACTAAATAAAGGCCAGAAACAAAACTTTAAATTTAAAAAAAAAAAGATAGTACATTTATATAAATTATATCTAACTTATTTACTTAGGTAATAATTAATTGAAGTAATAGAAGATGTTTTTTTTTTAAAAAAAGAAAAAAGTAGTAACTAGGGCAGGCTTCAGAGTCCATACCAAAAAAAATATTCTATTAACGCAGAATTCCACAGACGGTCAAGGAACACACTAATCGGAGCCGGTAAATAAGCCATGCCTCTCGGTTTATATTCTGGATCAATCGCACCTCGAACTGCACCGGGGGTGTTTATATAGCTGAAAGTCGCTTCGTAACATCGATATCTGGGTTATCCCTTACTACACCACTGTTGTCTAACAACTGGATTGTCATTGTTTGTGCTGATCCCAGAAGACTGTTTGGGTTCATTTATCTTAGTCAACAGAGGTTCATGGACAAGGGGGTGATACACATTTATTCTTGGGAGATACTCTGGGACAGACTCAGCTCAACCTGAGGTCCTTCCATTAGTACTGGATGCTAACACCCCACTCATTCAATTCGGTGCCACATGTCTATATGATACAGTTGCAGAGTCCATATTGTTTTCATCTTTCCTTGCTGACTCGAAAAACGTCGTAATAATAACCAGGTGGCTGTTTGCCGTGCTGTGACATTCTGTGCCCAATCAGAAGATCAAAGAATGCGGGACTTTTTTTTACTCAGTGGCCCACTTCACTGTCATTTGGAGAAGGGTGGGCTGAAGAGCTCCGACTTGATCGAGGGTGGGGGCGCGGGCCAGCTTCTGGTGCCCCGTTAGGTGGCAATCGAACATATGGACCTCCTGATGGCAGTGCTTTGCTTATGTCTTCTTGTTCGCTTCTGTCATCTACCACCTTTGAGAGCTGCGACAACGGTGGTGATTGCGAGAATAATGGCAACTGATAATGGCAACTGATGCCAATTATCATTTTGCTGTTGGCTGAGAGGTATGAATGATGCTTACATGGTGTTCTGATTTATGATATTGTTGACATCTCCTACACGGAGCCTCCGGTATCTGCCCTGATACTTTTGCAATGGGTGATTGGAACACTGGTTCCTGGTCCTGGGGATGTGGGTCGGGGCGTGCAGAGGTTGCAGTGCTAATGCCCCGATTTGACGGCACTCGTGATCTCGATGGCGGTCCGGGGTCAGGTGTTGCCCGGTTGCCCGGGGTGTGATGGGGCTTTAGTTTAGGTATCTCCCTTTTTAATAGACGGAGAACCTCCTGAGAAAACTGATTTGGCGAGACATCCTGATTTCTTGTCGCTGAGCCCCGCTCGAGGATCCTCGCCTGAGCGCGTTGATGGTCTTCGAGCGTCTTGAATCCGATGGACATCGATTTTGTGAGAAGTTTTCTGCAAATTGGGTATTAAAGAGAGAGTAACGTGCGTTTATTATTGACACTTACATTTGTACATAGATTGAATGTTGTCCATTGGTATCTCTGCGCTCGCTACGTTGCAACATTCGGATAATCACGAGATTCGCAATCAGACTCATAGATCCTTCAAGAATCTGCATTTCCAAAAGAAGAGGGACAACGGATCTTTTCTCTGCCCTATACCACTCGAATTGCGATATCCACCTTTGGATGGGCTCAGCAGTCGGGCTACTTCGCAGCAAGGGTGAGAATATCTTCGTGATGGTCTTGAGCTTTTTGATAACCTAGCCCGCTTCTGTTTCAACATCGCTTATGAGGACTTTGTACTTCTGGGTTGTGGTAGCCAAGTCGTCAATGCGATTCGTATCATTCATTGTGTCCGTGAAGAGCTTGTAGGTCTCGGCCACTATGTCGACTCGGCTGATGATTTTTTCGAGATTCTCCGTTGCATGATTCATTTCGTGGCATACGCGCTTGAGCTTCCTTGCAATTTTCAACAGATCCCTTGTGACTGGGTAAGCGAGTCCCAGCGCTGATAGAGGGTCAACCATGTGTTGTCAGACGTGTTCTTTGACGAGAAGGAGAAAAATATCACGAGAGGTGCCGAGGTCGCGAAAATTTTCTCCGGGAAGTCAAGTAAAAAAAGCATCTCTTTTTGTACCCAGGTCATCATCTGTGCAGCGTTCATGGCCCCTCCTCAATCCTGAATAACATTTTTTAATAAAATGAGGGGTAACTGGTGAAGTTGGCAAAGAGCTCAGCCTTGTTGTTGTCTGATGCTAGACCCCTGTGGGAAGTGATTAAGCACAGTTATCACCTCACTTTGCATCATTTATTGGGACAAAAAATAAATTGCTCATAAGATAGCCAAAAATCCGTCTCTGTTCTTATCTGTTTCTCCGAGCGTATAATTTTATTATCTTTTTTTTTTTTTTTTTTGCTAAGCTAGGATATCTATGTTTCAGTAGTTTTGACTGGTTTGTATGTGTTCTTTGATTTATCCGAGTCATCGCTATCCTCAAACCGCTGTCGGGCCTTGCCAAGGGTAACCAAGGGGGCATGATGTGTACCTGTCTGTGTAGCTGCCCGGCTTCATGAGGACAATTTATCGCCACGTTCTTTCTGTCTGTCATAGTTCCGTGCAACTGGACCAGAGCCTCATGCTTGGTATGCAGTATGATCTATTGACACCAACATGTCACCCCTTTGTAGCCTTCAGCCTTTTGGCCTACCCCAATCTAGTTTCTAAACGCTCTGTAAAGACGCGATTGTCATTGAGTGATCATGACGAGCGTGTATCCAGGCGTGTCACAGCCCAATTGGATGTGCGGGCTTTAAATTATCCATATGCCCCTGCTTATGACGTGGCGAGGTGAGTAGCGGCAGACGAGTAATAAATATTCCTTGTTGGTAGTGTAGCCTTGCGATTTATCAATGCAACTGTGCCGCAGTGAAGTGCCGGAAACCCTCCAGTGCTTACCAATAGGATCATGATTTATGGTACAGTGATAATATTATTTTTACATTAGCGCCTTGCGAAGTAGATTAGGATGGAACTTGAAGAAAAGTTCCATCCTTAGCATACGTTACTATGTTTGACGCCAACCTACCGTTGAATGGAAAGGTTTGGCCAATATATTACCCAGACCCCCACTTCCAAACAAGAAATACAGGCGGACTATTCGGAGAGATCTATGGAGGCACTCGATGTGGCCATGGCGTGCATATGCAACCAGCCGTGTAAGAGTCCAACTCCAGGGGCGGGGTTTCCGAGTATATGAAAGCCTCTATTAAGGACGTGGTGAAATCATAGCCAACGAAAAAAAAATTTTACCGATCACGTTGCCTCAAAGTTCCATGCAACTGCGCCGCAGTGAAGCACCAGAAATCCTTCCGGGCCTATCAATAGGAACATGATTTTGATCATGGAAACTCCTTCTCTACCATCTTATCTTCTGGTAATGTCAAGAATTGTAAGTTATATATTACTCTTTGGACATAGTCATCCTTTGGAGAGCTTCATCGCGTTGGTCATTGAAGCATTACGCCATTTCTATAATTCTTTCACAAACAGATCCTTTTTTTCTCTTTTAAACTTCATATTCACTTGTTAATACGTAATCTTTGCAATGACGGAGATGGAAGAGCCCCTTCTCGCCCAGTTATTACAAAGATGGGAGAATGTCCACCAGTCGGTTATGGATTTTGCTCCCACAGCAAGGTTACTGAGCCGAATTGAGGAGATCATGGACAATAATAAATTGCTAGAGCAGGAAATCAGAACACTGGGAAACAAGCTAGACGAGGCAGAGCAAAAGTCACAAGATCTGCAGAGAAGCCTAGAAGAGAAGGAAACTAGCCATCAAACCACTTGCAAAAGGATGGCTGAAACATTTTCAAACGTTCAAACAGATCGAGAGATTGAGCTTCTCGAAAAGAACACAAAAGAGAGAACGATGCTCTTAGAGAAGGACGCAGAGCTTAAACGCTTTGAAAGAGAAGTTACCACACTCAAAATACAAGTGTCCACCACTTCAGATGAAAGTCGTGAGAAAGAGACCACCATTCAGCGCATCCGGATTGAAAGAAGTCAACTGCTGGAACAATACAATAACCTGAAAGCTGCCGTGGGGATGAATGAACTCGATCAAAGCTTGTCGGTCTTTCTCTGCTCCTTTACTGTGTTGCATATTAACTGGGAGTGACTAGCAATATCGAACTCGGCAATTTATCGAAAAAAATATCAGACCTGTGTCAAACAAGTATCGGTGGAGAATCTGTCGAGGAAAAGGAGGGTGGGAAGGTAATGTGGCACTCTAATAGTCTTCTCCACGCATACCTAACTCATCCAGGACAAAACGTTTGAAATGCTGCAAAGGTCTAGCTTTCTACGACAAACGTTTCCTATTCCAATCTCAAATAGTTTTGAATCACAAAAGCTGCGAGCAGCAGTGGCACGGACATTCATAGCCGAGCAGGTTACGAAACGCATCTTTCGTGAAACTCCTCGTCTACCGAGGTGGACAGGGTTGTCTCCTATCCATGAAGAATTGCAACACTTTGCTGAACGTTATCCTCTACGGGAGGCTGCTCTCAGATCAATCATGGTCACTGCCTACTCTGAGGATGAAAAAGAGTGCGACGAAAGAGAAATAGATAAAATTCTGGACGAGGTTTGCTATACATTCAAACCGCTCATAACTGAGAACGATGCTTTTAGAGGTAGGCTTCGTGATTTACTTAACGAGGCCACTCACCTCTGGTCCAGAGCCCGAGCAAATATCGATAGAGTCTCTGCAACAGTCAATCCCTCGTCGTTCAACACAGGATTCGAGAGGTACGACCTGGATGAAGCTTGCAGCTTCCGAAATGACGATAAAGATGCCCTTTGTGATGCTCTCGTGCTTTTCCCTCGCATCTTTATTAGCAACAGAAACAAATCAGAAGTGTTGCATCCGGGGACTGTTCTCATGTCGAACAGCGCCCTTGTCAACGCCGCGCAGATAGAAGCCAAGGAGCAGATGGCTCGGTTTCATGCAAAGCGTCGACCTTGATGGAGCGTTTAGTGTGACGTAAGGTTTGTACAGTGGCTTGGATAAATGTCAGATTATATAATTCAGAAGCTTTCCAGCCACCGGCACAAGCCTGTCGAGGTAGAGGGCAACGGTCTAAAAGAGAGACAGCAGGATTATTCTCGAGATAGGTACGGTTCTGGGTATAGTCCTTCATTTTGGCAACTGCGAGAAATCGAACAGTCCTTCCGTCGGTGTATGTTGACATGGAATACGCGGATAGTGGCTTTCGTGACCACTCAAGACTGTTGATTGCGAGCATAGAAGGACTTTGGGATTCTCTATGGGTATAACATATTCGCTTAGGTATCCCTTTTCCTAGTCCCGAGAAAACTAACACCTATTGAATTTATATCTCTTATTTATTTGAATGGACTCCTTTGCTTTTTGGTCGATTTTCTATTCGCTAGCAGCCGGCCTCTCAGATTTATATGTAAGCAGCGCTCTTAACTACGTAAAAATTCCTGCTAGATATCAGCTTCAACCCGTAGAATTAGGGAGTGACAGTATATTAAACAAAAAAACGCGATAGTATAACATTAACAGGCCAGGAAATATAACTAAAATGATAGCAAAGTAACTAAAAAACAAAAAAATAACTTTAAAACGAGTGCAGTCTCTTAAAAATTTTATTAACCCTTAATTGGCGAGGCATGTTTGGCAATTCCTGTTTTTTAAAGTATGTAATGTAGTCGCGGTGACATACCCTTTTGTTTTTCTATTTCGACTATGCTCCCTTTCTTATTATTTAAGATTATTTTTTTACTCAAGAATCTTCTCTCTTTAGTTAGAATTTTGGCTTCTTTGTCTTCGCCATCCAGTTTTCAATCCTAGTAACAGCGTTAAGAGGCGAGTTCTTCTGCTTTAATAGGAATGATAAAATCTTAGCTAGACTGGAAACCTAATCTAGCACTTTAGAAGTAAACTCGCCAGTAAATCTCTCGACTGTATTATTATTTAATTTATTCTTAATTTCCTTATGGTCGGGCGTCTTCTTAAAGACCGTGTAAAAAAGTTGAGCGGAAATTCCCCTATCAGCAAGTTTGAAATGCACTTTTTTGTCCGTACGGCCAGGCTATTAAATTCGGTGCCACATGTCTATATGATACAGTTCCAGAGTCCATATTGTTTCTTCATCTCGTGGTAAGGCGTCATTGCTAAGTCCGATACTAATTTTCCATCGTAACACTGGCATCTAGCACTGCACTTACCTTCCGAGCATCGCACCCGGTTTATTCACTCAGTACCTTCTTCAATTCACCAGTTAGCCATTCCCAAGAAACTCATCTTATTTAGACAAGACGCATTCCATCATGGTCACCGATGACCACTTATTGATGACTTAGATACCAATCTATCACTACCTGAATCATCTTTCAATTCTTTGGCATTGAAAAACACACTACCCTCCACCGACGATGTCGGACATCGATCCTGAAGCCAGAAAGCAAGTGAACAATGCGCTCATTGCTGCCGGAAGTGCTGGAGTGGGACAGATAATCGACGCCGCTATCTCCTCCGTCAAGAAGCGGGATTCCCTCGAAGCGGAGCGAGAGGCACATGGATCTAAAGAACATCCTGATGAAGAAAAGACCCATGAAGAAAAGACTGTTGAGGAGAAGGCTGATGAGGAGAAGCCACATACCTCTGTACGCCTACCTTGTCCCCCAAACGTTCGAAAATTGCTCCTCAATTTGGGTCTGGTAGTACGTACTGACAGTTACCAATAATAGAAGCCCGGAACCTCGAGCTGAACACACCTCGACCTGCATGCAGTGTCTGGGGTTCACGAGTGACGTATGGCCAGAAAGCTGGAGGGAGCGAGGGAGCTTTCTATAATGATGTGAACCGCCATGTCTATCTGTACTCCACGGTTTTCTCTTTTATTTTTCTTTGTTTTCTGTTTGGGGACTTGGCCTTTGCTGGCATTCTATTAGTAGTATTTAGGAGAGCTCATTCTCAACCACAAGAGATGCCGAAATAGACTATGGAAAGTCACACTTGATAGATCTGTCACAGCGTGCCCACCAATCACTTTCTAACCGAATAACACTTATAGAATAACGGCTCAACTCCCCTTCGTGCCCATCCTATTGTGTCGGCTATATAATATCAAGAACCCTATCAAGAACCTAAACCCATGACTCTATCCATAGACTCTCCATCGAGTCGGAACCTCTCCAGTTTTAGGAACTTCTGGACCTGGTAAAATCTCCCTCATGAGCTCATTCACCCCCATACCCATCTCCGCACATTTCTTCCATTGCCGTGGATAACCCAGACTGACTTCCTCGAATCGACACCCATCCTTCCAATCCGTCCTCCGAATATGAAGATGGCCACTGACTACCACCTTGGCATTGAATCTGCGATGCCAATCGTGGGTCAATTTGGTCCCACACCATAAGCTAAACCGTGGGATGAATTTGAGTGTCACCAGGTCTTCCCGTAATGGCCAATGGTTTGCGATAACAAGAGGCAATGACGGAAATCGTGCTCTCACGGCCACCAACTTCGTCTCGAATTTGTTAACGAGTTCTTCACACCACTTTTGTCGACTAGCATGCGGATCCGGATGAAGCAGGAACTCATCTGTCGCTTCTGTATCTTTCTCCCTTGCCCAGGGGATAGCACCCTCCAAGGTTACATGGTCGGGTCGGAACGAGTAATCGTACAGGGTAAAAATCGGAGCAATCACCGCTGGACCGCCTTCTCCTTCCCAAGCGATAAAGTCGTCCTCGGGAGTGAGAACGTTGTATTCTCGGGCTATATCGATGCATTCTTGATACTTTTGCTCTCCTCGAACCCCCTCTGGGCCGGATTGAACGGGCATCGTGTATAGCTCGTGATTGCCAGGACACCACCATACGGTCTCAAAGCATTCCGTCGCCTTAGAGAATGCTAATCGTAAATGCTCCACGGACTCGCCAACGTCTCCGCATAGAATGAGTCCATCTCCCGGATACGGTGTCAGCTTTGACCAAGCTAGTTTGTTGTCCGCGAAGCCGAGATGGAGATCGGCGATGGCATAAAGCTTGCCCCTGGGCATTGTCTTTGGGAGCATGGAGCTGTTGGATGCATCATTGGCCTCTCTCTGCCCAAGGAGTTGAGAAGATTGAGAATTGGAGGCCATCATTGTGAAGGTGTAATTGATGACGAGTGGTTGATTGATTCAATGTCAAGAGTTTTGTACCTGACCTAAGCACACCGAAAGCCGAACACGGCAGCGTAACGAATATGTCGTGTTACACCAGACGATCAATACTGAGGTTTTCCTCAACGGGTTTTTTTTTGTACAAATGCTTGTGTACCTGCAGCTTGAATGTTATTTGGGGTTGTCCAGTCTGGATGTTAGACACCTATTGATTAGAGGTAAGAATAAGAGAAGGATGATAATAGACTTGTTTCAAGGGTATTCTTGGTAGAATGACTGAATGAGTAAGTAATTCTGGATCTGAAATAATACCCCGCGCCTTGGCAGCGATCACCTGACGATCTGACACCCTCAGTGCTCCCTTACAAGACCTGAAAAACAAGTGCTGCAGCACAGATAGAGGAGATATATTATTTTTGAATCATTTTCACGGAAATAACGATCCTGCCGTCCTGGTCTGTTGAACCTTAAACGATTTTATGCACGTTTCGGTGGCATTGAAGCCGTGTTTAGATAGTGGGGTGACCGTGCCTTAAACTATTGGAGTCGTCAGGCCCCACAAACTTGTACAGTTGCATCCACTACATTATTTAGTGCCAAGAGATGCTTAATAGATGGTTCCTGAAACCAAGAGTACGTCGATATACTATATACACTAACTAATGTTTTAGACATACTCCTAAGAAAACGATCGTGCGAACCACGACACAGCCTGGTCCTCCGCTCGCTGCGCCGCCACCATCTCCTGCTTATCATCCTGATGGTGGCGGGTCGCAAAGCCATGCTTAGCACCCGGGATAATCTGCACGTCATGCTCGACATCCTCCTTGCTTTCCAGAATGGCCTTCATTTTCATAACATCGGCACCCTTCATCTGCAGGTCCTCTTCGCCGACAGACCAAGAAATCGGGATTTTGATGGCATCGACGTCATCCGGGACCTTAATGTAGGTCGGGTGCGCAACGAAGGCGGCGTCGATCAGCGGTTCCGGAGCGGAAGAGAGAGTTTGGGAGGAGTGTCGCGTCACGCGATGCATGGGGTTGTCTTTGGCGAGCTCGACAGTGTGCTTGCCGCCCCAGCAAAACCCGGCGGCGCCGATCTTCAAGTCTTTCGTCTGCAGGGGAGCAGGAGGAGGCGAGGTACGGAGAGCCTGGAAGTACTTGATCACGCCGGTTTCGGTCTTGGACGGGGCGCACGCCAGTATCCAGGGGACCACGTAGTATAGGGCCTGGAGGACGCAGAGCGGCTTGACGAAGATTGTAGTGAACCAGGAGGCTTTCTCTAAAATCGTGTCAAAGATGGGAAGAACCGCTGGTGCCATGGAACGGCCTTCGAGGTAGTATCTATAAGTCAGCTGTAGGTTTAAGAGTCTTCAGATGTTTCGGGGGTGGGACGGACCGTTCATGAAGTCGGGGCAGTAGACGAGGAATCCGCTCTCAGCATAGTGGTCGCTTAACACTCGGTTGTTTACAAAGTCCCAGCCAAATGCGTCGGTGATCAAGACAATGATGCCCTTGGGTGTGACGCCGGCTTTGGGTTTAGCAACATAGGTTTTGACGCCATGGATTGTGGCCTCGGTGCCAATGGGATGGCTCTTGGAGACTCCTCCACGAAAGCAGTCGGGACAGGACATTGTAGGAGATATTGGAATTGGCTGAATTGTCTCAAAGGGAGGAATCCCAATAGGTGTTGAATGGAAAAAGGACTTGGAATTGATTTCGTATCTGTAGTTGGTGGCCGGTTGCACCGACTCCGACAATCCAGCGTCCCCCGACTTCCAAGCCGACCGACTCCGATATTGACACCCGATTGACTCCGATATTGCAGCGATCCCGATAGTGAATGGCCAACAAAAGCTGCAAGGAAAATTGACAGGGTAGTGTCCCTCACTTATACTTGACCAGTAAGTCTGGTTGAAATATTCTACATTCCAATCCACAAACCATCAATCCCCCCCCCAAAAACAAACCCCAACAATCACCATGACTGTCCAAGCCTACGTCGCCGACCACAGCGCCCCAGTCCTGCGCACCCACGCCTGGCGCACTCCCCAAAACAGCACCGCCTACCTCCTCCCCCACCTCCAGCCCACCTCCACAATCCTCGACATCGGCTGCGGCCCCGGCAGCATCACCACGGGGCTGGCGGCCCTCGTCCCCTCCGGCCACGTCACGGGCATCGAACCCACCTCCCCTCCGCTGGAAGCCGCGCGCGCCCTCGCCGTCTCCGAAGGTATCACCAACATCACCTTCCAAGAAGGCGATATCCACGCGCTGCCCTTCGCCGACGAATCCTTCGACATCGTGCACGCCCACCAGGTCGTGCAGCACATCACCGACCCGATCGCGGGACTGCGCGAGATGCGGAGGGTGTGCAAAACCGGTGGTCTGGTTGCGATCAAGGAAAGCGCCTATTTGCATTGCTATCCGGAGGCGGAGGAGATGGCGCAGTGGCAGGAGATTTATTATAAGGTTGCGGGGGAGAGAGGGACCAGTCCGCACCCCGGGGCGAGGATCCATGTCTGGGCTCGTGAGGCGGGGTTTGCGCCTCAGGATGTGCAGTGTAGTACGGGGAGTTGGTGTTTTCGGACGAGGGAGGAGAGGGAGGCGTGGGGAGGCAACTTTGCGGAGAGGTCGGTGGGGAGTCCGTTGAGTAAGCTGGCGGTCGAGAAGGGATATGCCACGGAGGAGTTCTTTGAGAGGGTGCGTGATGCTTGGTTGGCGTGGGTGGATAATGAGGATGCCTGGTTTGGGATTTTGCATGGTGAGATTCTGTGTACGAAAAGGGATTAGAGGTTATCACTGCGTATGATTGAACTGAGTATATATCATATATGTAGCAGAAGCTAGAACCATGACCAACCACATAGAATCAACTACTCCTCTGTGTGGCATTGAAGAGGCACAAGTGGTAAAGAATTCAGCTACATAGATGATGACTTTCTGAGCTTCGACTTCCTCTTGCGTCAATTTACGAACATCCCATCGCTCACACCGTCCAAATCTTCCCATCAATGCCTCGCTGCACTGCAGGCCGCTGCCCAATGCGCTCAATCCACCTCAGCAGATGCGGAAACTCGTTCATCTCCTCCTGGGTGATCTGGCCGCTGCTACCCCAGGCATTCAACCACGCTTGCAGGTGTCAGTCAAACAGTACTATATATATATATAGTTGGGACAGAAGTGCCTTACGCCAAGTGGTGATGTCTGAGACGGAGTATTTACCCCCGTCTACGCCGGCGAGGTATTCTTTCACCTGGCCGGTGTATTTGCCCGAGAGATGGATCTCAAGGACGCCATAGATGCGGAGGAGTTCGTTCTTGAAACGATTGATGGCGACTATATCCAACCAAACAATCAGTCATGCTTCCCATTCCGGGGGTATATATTTTAGATTAGATAACTTACGTGCATCGTTCTTAGCGTTCCTAGAAAACCAATTCAATTGGCCTTGAATGGGTTGTCCCTGGCAAATCGTTAGCACAGATGAGATAAAGCTGTCAGCGTCTACGAGGATCAATCCATACACTGCCATGCCAGAAGAAGAGCCATTGCAAGCATTCACTCCGGCCAACATCGTCAGTGAAACCGAACGCGGGCTGCTTGTCACATTCTTTGAAGAGATGAAGCAGCTCGGCGGAGGTCTCCATCACTGGAAACGGCGGGTTCTTGGTGTTGTCGACGAGGACCGGGATTCGTCCTGTGGTTAAAGATGAATAAGTAAATTGTGCACACCCCAAGAACTGGTTTCCTACCATTTGGATTCAGTCTCAAGAACCAGTCTTTCTTTTGCTCATTGGTGCTGATGTCAATGATCGTCTTCGTGTCTGGGTGATTTCCCGTCAGCGCCTCATGCGTCGAAGCAATTGGGCCCAGTCTTCCTCACACTCGATGCCATACAACTCCTTCAATTCCTCAAGGTAAATCTGCACCTTCTGGCCGTTCGGAGTCGACTGGGTAATCAGGTGCAACCCCTAGACACTCGCATTAGCTGGAACCTAAAGGGTCTGATCGGTTGTCGCTGACCTTAGCGTTCTTCACCTCCGCCGGGGTGTCATCGAGATAGAAGTTTGAGGTCATTTTGTTGGACTGGATAGTGTTATTTCGCCTTTGTGTTAGTTTGGATTGTCTGGTACAGATTGCTGACCGTTATAGTCATCGTCACTCGCCATAGAAAAGTGTCCAGAGCCCGGTGATTGGCCCAGTCTATACTTGATGTCCCCGATGTGGGGCCTCCGATCGGTGCTCCGGTCGGTTGTTCTCGATATGTTATAGCTCAGCACAGCTCAAAAAACCCCGACAATACCCTACAGGATAGAAAGAGTGAAGAGCTGTTCAAGGAGATTAAAAATTAAGTCCGCGACTAGGTAACTACGGAGAATAAAGCATAACTCCGCGTCTTTTTCGTCCAAGATCTCCAAGACATACAATCCGTTTCCCTTTCTTTCCACACATACAGGAAGACACCTCAGGTCAACAACAATGGCGCCCGCAGTGATGAAGGCTCTCGTCGGGGCCGACGAGTCCGGTGGCTATCTACTAGCAGAGGATCTCGAGATTCCCGTCCCAGGGCCAGGCATGATGCTTTGTCAGGTGCATGCGGTTGCCCTGAGCCCATACGACGCCAAAATTGTAGACTACTCGAATACGCCCGGGGCAGTGGGCGGGTGCGACTTCTCTGGCATTGTCGTTGCGGTGGGAGAAGGTGTTACACGATTCAAGGAAGGCCACCGCATCCTCTCTGTGACCTTTGGACTCAACGCTTCAGACAAAACGGCCGGTGCATTCGCCGAGTACGCGCTGGCGATCGAAGACTTGAGCTGCCACATCCCCGACACGATGCCCTTCGACCAGGCATGCTCCATGGGCCTTGGGATTGCTACTGCTGGGCTCGCCCTGTTCCAAGCCCCCGGGCTACACCTGGCAATGCCGCGACCCAAGCCTGCGTATGATGCTGAGAACACGCCTTCGTTTGTTCTCGTCTCGGGGGGTGCAACGGGTACCGGAACAATGGCAACCCAGTTGTTGAAGATGTGAGTACCCTCCCTACACTTGAGAGATAGATAAAAAAGAACCCTCTCAGACACCCACTGTCAATCTAAACACTAAATCACACAGCGCCGGCTATACCCCCATCGTGACCTGCTCCCCCGCCAACAACGCCCTATGCGAGAGCTTCGGCGCCGCAGCCTGCTTCGACTACCGTTCCTCCACTTGCGGCGCCGACATCCGCGAATACACCGCCAACAACCTCGTCAGTGTCTTCGACTGCGTGACGGACGCGCCGACCATGCGCATGTGCTATGAGGCGATTGGCTCTTCCGGCGGCACATATGTGGCTCTCGAAGCCCCTACGCAAGTCGTCAAATACACGCGCAGAGATGTGCGTGCCGACTGGCTGATGACGCCGACTATTACGGGGTCGCCGGTGGTGATCCCGGGCACGTACGGGCGCCCGAGTACACCTGAGCATAGGGTGTTTGGGGCGCAGTTGTTCCTGCTGGCGGAGACGTTGTTGAAGGAGGGTGGGATTAGGAATCATCCGTTGGATGTTAGGGAGGGGGGCTTGGGGATGATTCCTACGTATGTGAATGACTTGAGGGTTGGGAATGTGCGGGGGAAGAGGATGATTGTGCCGTTGGTTGGGGCGTAATCTTATCTATGGTTGTTTTATCCCAATTGAATGTATCTCTTAGATGCTACGGAGGCTCTGTACACGTTACGTATAATTGATTGAGTGAAATTTTATTTGGATCTGGTAATCATAATGATAATGCAAAACAAGGCCTACAACCTTGAATACTCCGAGCTTAATTGAACAGCTTACGTGGGGCGATGGACGATTTTACTTCCCCGCATTTCAATCGGAGGTTTTGACCTTGGCGTAATGATGCCCCGCAGCCCCCGCAACCGCTTTGTCCGACTTGCAACTCGGGGATCCGATCGGCTGCGGAGCTTCAAACAAGCTTAGATCAGACCCACCTCGGAAGGAAGCTTGGACAAAGACCCACCTCGGACCTGGTACTAGTGCCCGCGCTATAAACACAAAAAGATGAACAAATGGACGCTCGCCAGTTTCTCGCCAGTTCGTTGCATGAAAACTGTTGGAAACAATGGCAATCACCCCCCGTGAAGATATCGAGTTCAAGACTCTCAGCGGCGTCACGTTGCGCGGCTGGCTGTACCCAGCTGGCAAGCATGGACCTGCCATCATTCTTTCGGCGGGAGTACGTGAGAACCTATGTCTGAGTATTTTGAAAGAGAGAAGACATCTAACTTGAGAATTCGCCACGCAGTTCAACATGCCCAAGGATGTAGTCGTACCAGATATTGCCGAATGGTACCAAAAACGGGGCTTCACGGCCCTCATCTTCGACACATTCGGCATTGGCGCCAGCGACGGCGAGCCAAGACATGAGGTAAGTCATCGTGGCGCGTATTTGACCATATCGCTACCTATACAACATCAACTTACTTTCTCGCCAACTACCGTAACAGAGCGACATGCAACGGCGAATCGACGACTTCATCGACTCAGTCACATGGCTTTCCCAGCAGCCTCTTGTCGATCCTCAAAAGATCGCAGTCTGGGGTCTCTGTTTCGACGGCAACATTATGCTGGCCACCGCGGCTCACGACCGACGCATCGCCGCCGTCGTCGCGGTCGCGCCCATGATCGATGTCACTGGGGACCCCGAGCGCAGGGAAGCCATCTTCGAACTTGGGCTGGAAGACCGCGCTAGCCAGCTGGCTGGTGAGGAGCCCATGTACCTTCCCCTGGTGGATGAGGATGGGAATACGCCGCTGGGTCAGTTCTTGGGCAATTTCTTCACGACGATGGACAGCATGAAGATGCCGATTGAGAACCGTGTCACGGTGCATACCTACATGCGATGTCTGACGTGGAACATTCTGCACCTGCTACCGAAGATTAGCCCAACACCTGTTATCATGGTGACGCCGGAGTTGGACCAGGTGTTTCCTGCGAAGAGGCAGAAGGAGGCGTTTGACATGTTGCAGGAGCCGAAGGAACATCACCTTATTGTGGGGAAGAATCACTTTGATTGGATGTTTGGGGATATGGATGCGGTGTTTGACAAGCATCTTAACTTTTTAAGGAAGCATATGGAGTGTTGAACAATTTTAATATTATATGATGAGGAACGTAGGTGTTCCCTTTTGCCTTAGATGTTCGGTGACTGTCACTAAGTCTGTCTCCTTTTCGTTTGTTAGACAACTACTGAGAATATGCACCTATTTGCTTCCATTCGCGCTACCGCATACTACTCGATATGATCTAAGTAGGTCTCCACCATCTATCCATTAATTAATTAAACTCTGGGGGAACACACTTTGGTCTTACTTTTGGCCATGTCATGCAATTGTGTCACATAGGAGAGTTTAACTCCTCTAGTGCTTACAGCCCTCTCTCCCCCACCCATAGTTGACAGACATTATAATTGGGTCGAAAAAACAACCGAGGACCCCCACCTCCGAGTCGGTCGTAACACAGTGTATGTAGGAGGGGCACCATCGGTCGACCGTATATACACCGAGCCGACCGACTCCGATCCTTGCAACCGCCAAAGACACCCAGGAAAACCTCCGACTATTGCGCATAACAGATGCCTCGAGCAAAATGAAAAGAATCAATTGGCTCCTCCCCGTAAGGCCATTCTACAACCTCATCATATCCCCCCCATTACTTTCACTGTGCATCCCCCTCTGTCGTTATGCTTCCCCCATCACCCCCCAAATCAGTAACGATTATCGGCGCCAGCGTCGGCGGTCTCACGCTTGCCCTCGTCCTCAAGAGATACGGCATTCAATCGAGATTCTTCGAACTCCGCGAGCCAGACCATGACTTCGACGGCGCCGTCTCCCTCACTCCAAACGCCTTGCGCGTCGTCGATTCCATCGGCGCATACTCCCGCATCAAGCACCAAGGCTTCAACTTCGACGCCATGACCTTCTTGACGGACCCCGAACACGAAATCACGGGCAAGCTCTACTTCGGGCAGAAAGACGTGTACGGGTACGATGGCATCCGTATCACGCGCAAGGTTTTGATCCGCGAGCTCCGGCAAATGGTGGAAGAAGCTGGGATCGAAATCCACTACGGGCAGAAGTTTACGCGCGTGGTCCGTGAGGACGACAATGGCGTCGAATTCGAGTTTGCGGACGGATCCCGCGAGAAAGCGGACCTGTTGATCGGCGCCGATGGCATCCATTCCAAAGTCCGCTCGTATCTCTCCCCAGACATCCATCCGCATTACGGGGGGTTCCTGGGCTTGACGTATTGCTTCCCCCGCGCCAATGTGCAGCTCGATGATGACTTCCCGCTTCCAGTGTCGCTGCGCGGGGAGCATGGGTCCTTTATCATCACGCCTCAGGCCGAGGGGGGCAAGGAGATCTTCGTGGGGCGGCAGTACAAGTATGAACCGCAGGATCGGGCGGGATGGGCTGCAATGCTGCGCGATAAACAAGCGGTCGTTAATATGCTTCAGCGAGATCCCAATGCATGGACGCCCCTCGTCCAGTCCGTGCAGGCGCAGGCGAGTACTCCAGACGCGCATTTCCTCAATGTCTGGCCATTCTACACGGTTCCGAAAATGGATCGCTGGCATTCATCAACAGGGAAAGTCGTGATCATCGGAGACGCCGCACATGCTATCCCGCCCTCGGCGGGACAAGGCGCCAACCAAGCCTTTGAGGACGCGTACAGCTTTGGAATGCTTTTGGCAACGCTCAATGGGAAGTCGAGTTGGTCGGACGCGCTGACGGCGTGGGAGGCATATCGGATGGAGAGAATGGATGAGGTGTTGACATTGACCAACCGGCTTATGACGATCAGGATGACGAAGGAAGAACGAGCGAGTGTGCCCAAGGATATGAGGTGGGAGTTGGATTGGAGTGATGCGGGGAAGTCGCAGTTGGGCTGGTTGTACCTGGTGGACATCGATCGCGACGTTAAGGGCTTAGTGAAGACCCTGGAGGCACGGGCACGAAATAGATAGTAACGGTATCGCTAAGCGAGCTGCGGAGAAAGGCTTTATTACCGAACTAATTGCATTTCTATATATATATATTAATTACTGATAGGACTGGGATATTTATTCCGCCGATCTTAATTTGACAGTTAATGCAGGGGGGCGCTCGGACGCGTGGTCTAACCTCTACAGCAGTTAGCTGTCTTTTGAATCGTTTTTGTTTGTCATAGCTTACAGATTGTCCGGATTAATTTAAAATTCATCTATTTTAATTATTGTTTAATTTGTGTTCTAGGGGGTCCAGCCCCACCAAGCCCAAAAGACTATCATATGAAATCAGGGACCCTTGAACCCCTCCTAAGCAAGGTCTTACTAGGCCTTAGAATCTGCCACGCGAATTTATAAATTAAAAAAACATAAGCTACATTATCGATGAATTTATAAATGAAACAAACATAAGCTACATTATCTATGAATTAAAGAAATCAGAACGTGGCTCAAACTACAGGTGTTAGGGAGAGCCCACCGGCGTGACTCTGTTTAGCAGGGTTAGCAGCCTAAGAACTGGTTCAGCAATACCTGAGTATCAGCCAACTTCCTCACGGGTTTTATAGAGACTCCGATCCGATCAATTCTACTCCGCCCTAACCTGCTCTGGGGCTAACTAAAGGTAGTCCAGACTCCTGATAAGAGATTATTAAAAGACCTGCCACCACCTACTTCAAGTTAAAGATTCGAACTAGTTCTAAAATTCGACACTGTAGGCGACCAGTAAGCCCTAAGTAGAAGCCACCAGGCGGCCCGCCCCGTGAACAATTTGAATCACAAAAGATCCTTTTAGCAATATGAAAAGTGCGTAATGCGTATAGTTTTGCAGATTTTAAGATTTTGCTTTTTTTTGGGGGGAAAAAAAAAAAAAAAAAAAAGCTGATATAGCTAATTGGGTTCTCCCTTCTTTCTTAGCGGAATTTCTTGATGTCTCTCGCCCTTTGGGAGGCATAATTGATGGTTGAATTCCTTAGGTATTTTATTTATTTAAATCCATGTTCTGCGTGGCTTGCTTATTGATTGGGTTAGTGGGAGTCTTTTCTCTCAGCTGAATTCCTCGACATTTGACGCGCTTTTGGAGGCATAATTGCATAAATATTTTAATTATCTCAAAACCGTGTGCTTCGTGGCTTTCTTACTGGTTGAGTTAGTGTTGACACATGCTCATGAACTGGCAAGTCCACAGCAGAAGGTGGAAATCTTTTTGATTTCTCACATCCTTTTGGAGGTATCCCGAAGTATTTTAATCGGTCAAAATCCGTATTCTCGGTGGCTTGCTTACCGATTGGGCTAGTTCACAGCAGAAGGCTTGAAGATACCAAGAATCCTCAGCTCTAGCGCTAAATTCTACCCTGCAGGCTTATTTACCTACCTAGGTAACTGTTGCTCTCGCTACGTAACCCCACCAATCAACGAATTGATAGTCAAACGTGCCAGATGCCACCACCAAAAGTACAGAGAAATTTATTGAAGTATACCATCACTATATAGGATAAACCACCCACAGCCTCATGCCTAGATCGGTTGCCGTTCCTGAAACCTAGGTAGGTCATATGATAAGGAAACTTGTGAAACACGCATTGGTCGGTCGTGGCGTCGTACTCGCCGAGGTTGATGATGAGCGCATCCTTCAAGCCACCATCTGAAGAAACTACCGTCGGACAATCCATGTTATGTGTACGACCCTGTTTCTGCAGGATCACCCTTGATGGGCTCCCCATCCCTTTTGATTGGTTCTCCGTTGTTTTCCCTTAGTCGGACTTACCGCCGAGGGTGTGCGTAATACGCCGACTGTATCATGGCATACCCTGGTAAAATAGGGCGCCGAGAGGCCTACCGACCCTAAAGGTAGGGGGCCTTGGGGGGGAAACCCTCCGGGAAGGGGAACTATGGGCCCACCCAGACGAAAAGAAAACGTAGACTCAATTCTGGTCACACAAATTACGACAACACAAGCAAAACAAACATCGCAAATATTCAAAAAAAAAAAATGTCGATTTCTTACATTTATTCCTGCAGAAAGCAATTCCTACATTCGGCTAATCTACGCTCAACGTCCAGGGGGCGCTCTTAGCCACCTGGTTACATCGCGTGTAATCCCTATTCAGGGCTGCCTGACTATACCCTTTGGGAGGGAACTGGCATGGTTACGGTCTAAAATCTGACTTTGACGCTGCAAACGAAGGATTTATGGTCCGTTAATTTGTACCCCGCACCTGATCGTAGCTCATACGTTGAACCAGTTTTGACAGCGACATGGTATGGAGTCGAGAAATTGATCCGCAGTGGCCAGATAAATGATCAGCACGGGATAGGCCCACAGACACAGGAAGAAGGATTCGTCTTCCCGTTAGGAGCCTCCACCAGAACAATTCTGAAGAAAGGAAAGGAGAAAAAGGGTTGATGGTGGCGTCCAAAGTGGTCGCAAGGGAACCATTCATCTGCTGAGTCGAGGTAGTCATCCCATCTTCTCTGCTTGTCAATATTTAGATCCGTCTTGGAATGAACAAATATTTTTGCCCCTATGATCCCCAACAACAAGATGTTTCCAGAGCGATACTCGTGCGATCGTTGCCGCCAGCAGAAGGTCCGATGTTTTAAGAATTGGGAATTGTCACCGGCCGTGGGTGGGGGTCGCAACCATCTCACCCCATGCGATCGATGTATAAAGGCGGACGTGCCGTGTGTGTACAGCTGTATGTGATGTGCCTCTCTTGCACATTGTGGATTTTCTTCCTTGGACTAGGCAATTAATCGCGTCATTCGCAGCGAGGCAGAGGAACAGACGAGTAAAGGGGAAAGACGTGTTATCGCCCGGAGGAAATGCACATCTCAGCCAACATCTCCCCGGCGTGCTCTCAGGTGGTGATGTTGCAGGATATGACCTCAATGACCTCATGATGCCATCGCTCGACACAACCATGGCCTGCCTCGACGATGGCGATGCACACAGCTGGAACAACAACCACGACCTCACATATAACACAGAGAGCGACCACCGGACCCTAGAGGGCCCAGTGAACCACCCAACCCTTTCTGGGGGCGAAGGCAGTGAGACCCTGACCGGACAGCTGATGAAACTGAGCAACCGGGCCATGGGCGCTACACGAGAGCTGGAATGCGCAGTCATTACTACGTCCTTAACAGTAAACTCCCCTGTAGTGAATGAAGCCTTCGAGGCTGCGAACGCTTTAGTGCACATCCTCAACAGCATCCCTCTGGCGGACAGCACATATGGCTCCTCGCTGCCTCTGTCCCGCGATGAAAACGAGCGACAGATGCCTACCGAATACAACCCAATCTTTCTGGCTCTGGCCTCCTACCAGCATGTCCTCGCCCTCTTTCACGCCGTTTGCGACTTTATCAAGCGGTCCTTGGGGTCCATAGTTCGGGGGACTGAGCTGCAACAGCAAACGTTGCACGGCGCCGGGTCGTCCTCTGCGCAGTTCATCATGGTTCTGCAGCTCATCATGCACCTCCTCAACCGCATAGGACGCAGTCTTCGAATGGGAAACCGGGACAGTACTGACCAACACGAGCTGATGTTCGGGTCTGACGGCGGTGGAGACAGTGGCAGCTTGGACAGTATTGTCGACTCTGCGCAGGTCATGCTCAGAACCCTCCCGGACGAGCATGTCAAGCTGAGTGAGCTCATCAAGGAACTTCAGGCTTGTATAGAAGAGGGAGTTTATGCTTAGACTGAATAGAGGCAATAGATCTCTACAAATCTCATAGGACCGCAAGGCTTCGTTGTAATAATACCGTGGTGACTTGAGTAAAAGGGGGGGGGGGGGGGGGGTTTG
>VCAU01000011.1:0-191739 GCA_015844325.1 Aspergillus nanangensis | reverse complement strand
CCCCCCCCCGGTGTTCGCCCGTTTTGCAAAATGGAAAGGATCTTCATACCACCTGTACCCACCTGTCTACTTCACGCCTCCGAAGTAAGGTCCGACTGTAACCCCGGAAAGCATGTACTATTGAGACCCCCGACGATGAACGGTAACCTACCATCCCCCACCGAGTGTATAGACTGTATAAACTGTATAGAATCCGAAGTACTTGCAACTATCAAAAGTCCCACTTTTCAGCGAAGCTTTCGTCCAAGAAACCCACAAATTACCCGCAATACGATCTTCCCGTACGGTATCCACCAGGACTTCCGCGCGGGACGACCCGAGCCAGTGTCCACTCACCATTCGGACCAGCGAAATTAACGGAATTAATGGACATAACGGAATTACCGGTGATAGCTGAGCTGCATGCAAATGCTACAATGAATGGGCATTAGGGCTTCTACTGTGCTTACCACCCCCTATAATTTTGTTGCCAACCCTGCTGGACCCTCGCTAATAAGGGTCTGATACCTATGATCTCGGTAAAATTCCAACAGCCCTATTTCTCCAAGCTTGGTGACTATATTTAACCTTAAAGCGTCACCAAAGCGTACGGCGTCTCGTATCCAGCCGAAGGATTAGAGCCATCGCCATATCCGTACGACTAACACACACATGTCTCCATCAATACTTCCACCTCCCTCGCCGGAGGACGCCAACGACAACGCCAACAGCAACAGCAACCTCAAAGCCACCGCAGAGAAAACACATCAGGTCGAGCCGGAAAAGGAAAAGCAGCCCGTCGAGTCTACCACACCGTCCACGATGACAGCCTCATCTGAGAAGGACGCAGACGATGGTCCTGCTGCTGAAGAAAAACCCGTAGAGGCGCCACCACCACCTGCCCCGGAATATCCAAGAGGTATCGAAGCCGTGTGCATCATGGCTGCGCTCGTGCTCAGTATCACCCTCTGTTCTCTGGATCAGGTGAGTTCTACCGCTCCAAGCTTCTGCTGGAGTCGTCTTTTGCCCAATTCAATACTTCATCACACGCCAGTATGCTGATGATGCTGATGCTTCTCCATGAAGACCATTGTTGCAACCGCCATTCCAAAAATCACCGACCAATTCCACAGTCTCAACGATATCTCGTGGTACGGTTCGGCGTATTTCCTGACGCTCGGAGCCTTCCAGTCCACCTGGGGCAAAGTGTTTAAGTACTTTCCCCTCAAAACTAGTTTCCTGGTGGCAATCTTCATCTTCGAAGTTGGCAGTTTGATCGCCGCCGTCTCCCAGAACTCAACCACTCTCATTGTGGGACGTGCCATCTCCGGTCTTGGTGCATCGGGTATAGCGCCTGGAGTATATACGATTTCTGCCTTTGCGGCTGAGCCCACCAAAAGAGCTACCTACACCGGGGTGATTGGTGTGTCATATGGCGTCGCCGCTGTCTGTGGACCACTCATTGGCGGAGCGCTTACAAAGGGGGCATCCTGGAGGTGGTGAGTCAATAAACAGTTTATATTGAATTCTGCCATGACCGAACCGGGCCTAATGTAACAACTTTTTAGGTGTTTCTACATCAACCTCCCAATCGGTGGCATCGCCGCTCTTGTCATCCTGATCACCTTCAAGACCCCCAAAGCCGCCAAAGTAGTCCAGGCGACGTTCAAGGAGAAGCTTCTCCACATGGACCCGATAGCAACGGTGCTCACAATGGGTGCCCTGACCTGCCTGATTCTCGCTCTCGAGTACGGCGGTGTATCCCATGCGTGGAACTCCAGCGTCGTGATCGGTTTAATCGTCGGCTTCGTTGTCATCGTGATTGCACTGATCACCGCCGAAATCTGGCAAGGCGAACGCGCCATGCTGACCCCTCGCATTATTCGCAAGCAGACCGTCTGGGTCAGCAGCGTCTGGGGCTTCTTCTTTGCCGGCGCTTATTTCGTCACGCTATATTACCTGCCAATTTATTTCCAGAGCGTCGACAACGTCAGTCCCATTGGCTCCGGGGTGCGCAACATTCCCCTCATCATCATGTTCAGCATTGCCACCTATGGCTCCGGCAGAGCTATCACCAAGACCGGTATTGCCACTCCCTATATGACAGTTGCATCGGTGATCGTGACCGTCGGCTCCGGCCTACTGTTTACGCTCGACGTTGGCACCTCCACAGGGAAATGGGTTGGGTATCAGATCCTGGCGGGCTTCGGATACGGCCTCGCTCTCCAAGTCCCCGTCGTCGTTGCGCAGGCGTTTGCTGCCCCAGCCGACATCGCTCCTACGACTGCCATTATTATATGTAGGTTTTTTCCTCCTCCCTTTCTTTCTCCCTGTCCATTTTTTTTTCCCTATCTCCCTTGTTATCCCCAAGCTAAACTATATCCCTTCGTGCCAACAGTCGCTCGTTCTGTCGGCGCTACGCTTTTGCTCGGAGCCGCACAATCTGGCTTCGTCAACCAGATCGTGCACAAGCTTGCCAGCACCGCACCGAGCGTCGACCCCGCCCTAGTCACGGGTGCCGGTGCCACTGACGTGCACAAGCTGTTTTCCGGACCCGAGCTGGACGGTGTTGTTCATGCGTACGCATGGGGTATCAAGGTTGTTTTCGCAATTACGCTCGCGGCCTGCGGCCTCACTGTTCCCTTCAGCTTGTGCAATACATGGGCCAATGTTAACGCGAAGAAGCCTACTGCTAGCAGCGCTTGAAACAGTTTGTTCGGACTATTATGCTAAGGGAGTTATAGCCGTTTTCTCGTTATGGACATTATCCATCTGGTACAAGGATTCGAATCGAGGAATGCATCGAAGGAGGAAAATGGATGGATGGCATTCAAGGATCGCTACTTAATGTATTGAAGTAGCGATATCGAGACTACTTCTAGTTCTCTCAAGGAATTTTCTTATTCTCAATTTTGCTTTTTATGCTTTTTAATGGTTTTCTATATTATTATGAATATTTGAAAAATATTTTAATATCAAGAAGAAAAGACTTATCGTAGAATGATTATCACAATCATCACAATCATGCTATATATTTATATAGAAACCATTGAATCATAGTAGCCCCAATTGATCTTTTTGTGTGTATACAATGTAAATACTAGTAATTATTAATTCTACCAGATAAAGACATATTTTGATGGCAAAAGAATATATATTTTTATAGGTTTATTCTGAATTCTGAGGTAAAAAAAAATAGATTTACACTCCAATATTACAAGATTTTTAAGTTCTTTTTAGATTGAGCGCTTTACGAAATTTTACAGATTCATACCTAACTCCTTGTAGTAACTTAAATATCATAATTGTTGAGAAAACGACCAAATTACTTGAAATTTATTGTTAGAGTGTGACAGACCAACAAAACCGCCGGTAGGCGGCCGGGGAATACTTCCTAGAGACGATTACTACTGCTATACCAATCTACTATGACCTATAACTTGTCCCCCTTGCGCAACACAGGCGACACAAACACTTCACTGCCAGTCCAGGTCGCCTCGACACCCCCCGGCATGCCCAAAGCCTTGGCCTTCTGCATCCAGTCGCGTACTGGGAGGACGGTGACCTTAGTGCCGAGCCTGTCGTTGTACATGCTCACGAGGTCCGACAGCACATATCTGTTTTCGCTGCAGTAATTGTGCACGGCAAACGGTTCACGGGGATCATGCGCATACGCCGTGGCCAGAAATTCGGGCACAACGTCGCTGACATCGATGATGTCCAGCTCTCCCTGCCATTGATTGGGGTCCAGCGCCGGTACGGCTCGCATCTTGGTGCAGTATTTGTCCAGCGCCACCAAAGGAATCTCTTCGGGTGCATCCGGCCCCATGATATTGGGGAAGCGGTGCACAACGGCCGGAAGGGCCTCCGCTCGCTCCAGCAGGATCTCGCCCATCCATTTACTGGCTGCATAGCCGATGGCGTTTTTCAGCAGCGAGTCGGCATCAGATGGCGGCCAGAAACTGGACGGCGGTACCTCAGCCAGCTCGACGGTATCCTTTTGGAGCATGGCCACCGAGGATGACGAGACAAAGTGGACGGGGACACGGCGTGGCGTAGCCATCGCGAGCAGGTATTGCGTCGAGACGACATTGGCAGCCCGCATCATTTCGTACGACTTGAGATGGGCGACATCCGCCCCCACGTGGATGATCAGGTCAGCTGTCTGGCAGAGACGCTTGAAGTCATCCGTGGAGAGACCCAGCATCGGCTTGACCAGGTCGCCCTTATATTCGCGGATCTTTGCGTCCTTGACGCGCAGAGGACGTGAGCGGAGGCACAGACAGTGCACCTCTGCGATGTTGTCGTTTGCCACGAGGTTGCGTAGCATGTTGGTACCCAGGAAGCCCGTGCATCCTGTGAGCACGACACGGCGTGCGCTGCTCCGAGGCACATCCTCGACCGAGTCAGCGCCTGCCGGAATGAGGGAAGGTATCCCGTCAATGAGCCCGGCCACTTCATTCTTCCAATCCATTTCTGGATCGTCATGATTCTTGGTAGCTGTCTGCGACTCTGCCTGGGACCCCGTGCGAAGGTTTCGCCATCCCACTAGAGCGTCCTCGCATACTCGCGATAGAGTGTGGTTGGTGGACATAAGCTTCAATACAGGCACGTCAACACCCAGCTCTTTCAGGAACCACTCGCGAATACGGACGGAAACGAGCGAGTCAACTCCATGATCAGCCACGGGCATGTTAACATCGATCTGGGCGGGGTCAAGCTGGAGCATGCTGCCCAGAGACTGCGAAAAGCATTTCACCAAGATTGCTAGACTTTCCTTTGGATCATCGGTTGTCGCTAGCTGAGCCTCAACCTTGACGTTCCCATCAGACTGCTTTTGGCCGGTGTCCTCTTCCTGGGCACCTTCTTGCAGAAGGTAACATGACAACCGCGGGTCTTCGTGCCACGGCTCCGTAAACATCTTCCTCACACCAGTGATGAGCTCGGATGGTAGGCCTGAGTCGGGTCGTCCGCACTCAATGCCCTTGGCTAGCATGTCGTGCAGATCTGTCTCGCCCTGTCGATCTAACTGTGGCAAAAGAGACTTCTCAATGGCAGCATTCCGCTTCCTGTCTGCACGGTAAATGTAGCCCAGCCCCGTAAGGAGGCCAATGACGACCACGGAGCCCGCCAGCCCTCGCCCCCGTCGACGTCGCACGAGACTTGCCATATAATGGTTTGCCGCACTGTAAGCAGACTGGCCGATGTTCCCAACAATCGATGTTGCAGACGAAAGCCCAATGAAGAAGTCCAACGCCTCATCTTCACCAAATAGCTCGTCAAGGTTGCGAGTGCCGGCAACCTTCGGCGCTAGCACTGCCTCGAAGTCATCCCAAGACGTGTCGAGGAATGGGCGGTCCCGAAGCACCATGGCACCATTGATAATGCCTCCAATTGACGGCATAGTGGACTTGATCTCGGTGTACGCCGCTCTCAAGCCTTCTTTGTTCGTAATATCCACCGGTACGACACGCAACACGGCTCCTTTTCGAGACATGAGTTTGAACACTCCGGCCGGAACATCAGGATGTCGGCTGGTCAACACGACGTTTCGAGCCCCGTTATCCACCATCCATAGAGCAATGGAGATTCCAAGGTCTCCCGTCATGCCGAAAAGAATGTAGGTCTTGTCGGAGGCGAACATCCCGTGGTGCTCGATAGGACCAGCCCCATTAGTTATTCTGTCAGTGGTGTCTTGTTCCGTCTCCGCCACAGCTGTATCCGGAAGCGCAAGATTGGTCAACTGGGTGACTTGGCTGCTCTTTGCGGTAGCCTGACGATTCATGCTATCTAGGGGCATAACCCTAGGAATGTATAGGGCGCCATCTCTCAGTGCGAGATGGGGTTCGTGAGTCCAGAGTATTTCGCTTGGCTTAGGCTCGGCCGTTCCGGTAAGTCTGAGAAGAAGGGTTGCCAGTAGAGATGGCTCAAGCGATGCGGGTTCGTCAACGTCGAGGAATTGAAGCCGCAAGTCATTAAGTTCAGCCAGCAGGGTGCGTCCCAATCCCACTGTCACATTGGCCAGTGGATTTTTGCCCGAAGCCGCCCCCGAGGTTACCCAGAGAACAGCACTGGCGTTGCAGAAGAGATCCTGCATAGCTTCGAATCTGGCTACAGTCATTTCGCCGAAGACGGGACTATCCAGGTCGCAAAGGCAGAGTACTACTGCTCCGATGGGACAATTGATCTCCCGCAGGCCTGCAATATCACACTGGGAAACACCCTCGATGGAAGCAAGGAGTGCTTGGGATTTAGATGCAAGTTCAGACTCCACGTCGCTGACGATCAAAACATTGTCGAGTGGTCGGCCTGCCGTACGCGATGCAACGGAAAGCGGCTCCCGAACCTCCTGGAAGATATCATTTGTTGCCTGGGAGATTATAACGGAGCAGAAGGAGGGAGTTGAGCTTGTGTCCACGCCTGAAAATCCGGTTTCTTTAAGCAACTTATCCCATTCACCAAGACTAAGTGTGGGTACCCAGACGCGACCTTCATCCACGCCCAGGAACCACCCAGGAAGCGTGCCCATGATGAGTTGGATGGGAAGATGGTCGGTTGTGATCTCCAGCAACACCAAATAGCCGCCTGGTCGAAGCAGGCGGCGACAGTGGCTGACAGTATCTTTCAAGCATCGAGTCGCATGCAAGGCGTTGGAGGCTATAACCATGTCATACGCCCCCTCGTCGAATCCTTGGTCCAACGGATCTTGTTCAATGTTCAGCATCTTGAACGACATTTTGGTGGCATGCTGGCTGAATTTTGCCGTTGCAGGCTCAAAAAAGCCGGCTGAGATGTCAGTGTACATGTATGATGCATATTGATCGCCCACAGCCGAAAGAACAGCTCGAGTGGTACCGCCTGTTCCAGCTCCAACCTCGAGCACCTTCATACGCGGATACCGGTGCGCGAGCTGCTTGACCAAGGGCCCCAAATCGAGGTTGCCGTCAGCAAAACCAACTCCTTCCACATACAAGCGGTCGAGCATGTCGTCCTTCAAAAGAACCTGTAGGGCAGGCATCATTCCACGAGCAATGGCAGCCAGGTTTTTCCCCACGGCATGTAGTATAAGCATGTCATTGTTTCCCGCTGCAATATAGGGAGCGCTCCATGCCTGAACATCTTGCAGCGTGTCGTTCGCCCACTCTGCCTCAATATCGGGAACCTTGCCTGCTTCGATTTGGGGAAAGAGATGGTCCCTGACCCACTTCATCATGTGCCGCCGATGTTTACCCATGAGCAACAGCTCAGCGGGCTTGATTTGGCTACGAAGCTTTCGCAGGTAGAAATGGGCTGTGCGCACCAGAAGCTTCCGCAGCACCTCATCCTCTGGAGAGAACTTGGTCTTGAGGCTGGGCTCGATTCCGTAAGCCGCATCCCGCGACCACGTTTCGCTTGCACAGAGCCGGCGCTCCCGACCCTGGTTCAAGGGGGTCCACTGGACTCCACGCATTTGAACTTGGACGCTTTCATCGCCTGCGTTGAAAAGGTCAACATCACCCGTGAGTCCCTTTTCGCCTGATAAAATGAGACGGCTGTCTGCCAGGAGGAAATCTGGAGAGGCGGCTGTCATGTTGATACGGACACAATCAATGCCCGTTGGGAGATATACCGCCCCAAGTCTTCCGTCTTCGGGGTACGAAAAGGCGGCCAGGATGCCCTGAATGGTGGTATCAAGCACTGCAGGGTGGACTGAAGCACGTACTGAACTGGATTCGGGAGGGGTTGGTACGGATACCACGGCGTGGTTGAGGTGGCGATCTACCGAGGTGGCTCTGAAAGCACCGGTATAGTTGTAACCCACTTTGGACATGTATGCGTAAAATTGATCCATATCCAAAGTGTTCATGGGAAGGAGGGGCTTGTTCCGGCTGGGCATGGTGTCTTCTTCAGAAGGGCCTAGGAAAAGCCGCACACCACCGCTGAAATGTGCGGTGAGTGCGTTTACAGGGCCATCCAGCTTGGTCCCGTCGACATCCCCGCTGTAGCAGGCCACTTCGGCGGTAATGCAGCTGTCAGTCTGGCTTGTAACGCGTATGGTGAAGAGAACTTCCAGGCCCGATGAATCATCCAGCATGCCCATGGTGCGCACGATCTCAATATCGTGCAGCTCGACAAGCCGCAGTGTTTGCTGGTCGTCGACGAGTCGCACAGCGGCCTCGTACGCCATTGTCACGTACCCTGTCGCCGGGAAAAGGACCTGGCCCTGTATAACATGACCACCCACCCATGGGAGCTCGCTCAGCTTGAAGACCTGGCGCCAGTGAACCTCTCGCCGGGCGTCTTCGCCAAGTGTGGTCGGACGACCGAGTAGCTCGTGTTGGGGATGGCCATTGCGGAAAAGGCGAGACGCCCTCGACTCACGCCAGACAAGGCTGTCATGATCCCAGGGATAGGTTGGCAGACCCTTGAGAATGCTGGGCTTCTTAGGGCTGGTTAGTGGCAAGGCCCGTTGAATACCGTCGAAGGTAATTAGAGGGCGTGCCGACGGGAAGGACGTCCAAATGACTCCCAAGCTATCGGCGAAGGCTTCAACTGCACCCTGTCCGCGACTGAGCACACCACAATATGGAAGGTTCAGACTAGTCAACGACTTAATCACCTCGGAAGTTGGTCCCTTCAGAGCTGGGTGCGGTCCTACCTCGAGTGCGAGGTCTAAAACGGAGGATTCTTCAGACAGGGCTCGACTCACTGCCTGTGAGAATTGGACCGTGCTGGTCAGGTTATCGACCCAGTACTGTCCCTCGAGCAGTTCCATGCCTTGTGCGCTGTTGAAGGAGCGACTGCGGCCATTCGGTCCCCAAACACTAGAGTACCACTGGCACTTTCTGGACCCTTTCAGAGCCTTGACTCCACATCTGCGCAGCGACTCGAGGTAAGGCTCGGCACATGGTATCATGTGGTGAGAATGATATGCTGTGTCCACTGCCAGCACGCGGGCAAAGATTTTGTCTTCATCTAACCGCTCCTTAGCCTGATCAATAAGAATGGCATCTCCCGCCAGCGTGCAGCTTGTTGGGGAGTTGCTAGCGGCAACCCTGAGATTCGCACCAAATTGGTCGCAGAATGCCGATGCCGATTCTAAGCCCATGCCGACGGCCATCATCTTGCCACGCTTGCCATCGGATCCCTGCGCCAGGCCAGAATGGAAACCTCTATAATAGGCAACGCGAATAGCATCCCAGGCATCAAGGTACCCCGCAGCATAGGCAGCGGCAATTTCTCCAGAGGAGTGACCAACAACGGCCGCAAAGTTAACACCGGCTGCGTGGAGGACGTCCACCAGAGCGATTTGGAGGGCAGTGCAGATTGGCTGCGAGATGGCGGCGATGCCGACGCGGGACGTCTCCTTGGGCGCAGAAAGTGCGTCAATAAGGGTCCAGTCAGGTCGATCGCTGTCAGGAAGCCCATCGAGGCTCTGCTGCAGCCGGTCCATTGCCTTGCGGAACACAGATGATGCTTCGTAGAGCTCTTTGCCCATGGTGGCCCACTGAGCACCTTGCCCGGTAAATACACCAAGGATGCGAGGCGGTAGGGTCTTTGGAATCGCTGGAATTCGTACGGTCTTCTGGAGCGCTTCTGCGCGTGATTCAAGCTTTTCCGCAAGCTGTGTAGCAGATATGGCGGAAAAGGAAGCCCGGAAGAGGAAGTCAGCTCTCTGAAAAAGGGTGCGGGCAAGTCGAACAAGGTCCGTATTAGGATGCTCTCGCAGGTAGCCGGCCAGCGCTACGGCCTTCGCTGCCAGTGCCTGAGCCGAGTTGGCAGACAGGACAACGAGTCCACCTGGATGGACCATGGACGTATAGCCGTCGTAGGCTCCGTCCCAACTCTCGATGATAGCGTGGGCATTAGTCCCGCCGAAGCCAAAACTATTCACACTCACACGGCGCGGCTCGCCGTAGGCAAGGGTGGGCCAGGGTGTCAAAGCTGTCGGAACGCACAGGTTCTTAGAGAACGGCCGAATCTTTGGATTTAGCTCTTGGAAATGGAGGTTGCCTGGAATCTGGCCGTTTTGAACTGCCAATGACGCTTTGAGCACGCCAGCGAGGCCTGCAGTGCCCTCGGTATGGCCAATAACGGTTTTGATCGAACCAACAAAGAGGTGGCCATCGTTCTGGCCTGGGTTTCCAGGGAAAAAAGTGTCATGTATGGCCCGTGCCTCAATAGCTAGCGCACATCAGCATCGCAGTCTAATTGGCCATGCACAGTCATTACTTACGATCACCTGCCGGCGTGCCAGTGCCGTGGGCCTCAAAGTAATGAGGGCGATCGCGTACCGGGTCCAGCCCGCACCTCATGTACGTGTCTCGAATAAGTTGAGCCTGCGATTCTGCGCTGGGCATAGTAATACCTAGGTCACGGTTATTACGGTTGACATCAGAAAGAGCGTGGTAAACAAACCTGGCGTCCGACCATCCGAGTTCACACCGGTTTCGCGGATAATACACTCGATGTGATCACCGTCCGCGATGGCTTGCGTGAGAGTCTTGAGAATAACAGAGGCGAACCCTTCTCCTCGCGTATATCCATCAGCAGAGGAATCCCACATGTAAGATCGCCCATTAGGAGACAACATGTTTAACTTGAATGCCCTGTGTCAGCTTAAAAACCATGTCCTCATTTCACAGAATAACATACATTTGAATAAGCGATGAAAAGCTCAGGCCCGAGGATGAGATTTGCCCCTGCTGCAACGGCCATATTTATTTCTCCGCTTCGAAGGGAAAGGACTGCTTGGTGCAGGGCCACGAGTGAGGACGAACAAGCCGTATCGGTTGCCACCGACGGGCCTCTCCAGTCGAAAAAGTACGATAGACGGTTAGCTAGGATTGCCATGGAACCGCCAGTTGCGTAGTATTGCGGTAGGCTGTCGAAGCCACGCATCGAAACAAATTGGTAGTCGAAGCACGTCGCTCCAACGAAGACGCCCGTAGATGATCCTTGGAGCTGAGGAATGGAGTAGCCCGCCGATTCTACGCCTTCATACACGGTCTCAAGAAGACACCGCTGCTGGGGGTCCATCGCTTCGACCTCCTTAGGGCTAATATTAAAGAAATCACGGTCGAAGAGTCGCGGTTCATCTTGTAAAAGATACGCGTACTTGGTATTCGTGCTCTGTTGGTGCATTAGTTACACTCCATACAACGATGTAATTTGGAATGGGTCAACGCTGGCCATACTCCATGGTGCTGGCTGTTTTGGTTATAGAACGCCTTGGTATCGAACCGACTAGGCGGGATTTCTCGCACGAGATCTGTGGGATTTTTGAGGAGCCCCCAGAGCTTCGATGGCGAATTAGCACCACCGGGGAAGCGGCAGGAACTTCCCACTACCGCAATGGGCTCCCGGAACGGTAGGACGTTGGGTTCAGGTAGGACGCTGCCCATGGTCAAGGTTGTGTTGAATCGATCACTTGCACTAGGAAAAAGAGTTTGTTGCCAACTTGCATTAGCTTCAATGTATGGATATTTCAGTGAATGGAGAATCCGGATGTGACCGTGGTTAAGTCTAGCCGTGGCAGCGATATGGCCACAACATAGTTTCTCATCTACCGACCCGTTTTGTTCCTTCGATTAGCATAAAATCATACCAAAGACCGAACCATTTTGCTGGTGCATCGGTAAGCCATCGGTCGGTGGTCCGGTCCGGTCGGTGGCGGATGTATTTTCCAAGTCAGCAGTCAATCGGACCGGCAAAATGTAGGGCTGAGCCTAGAAACTCCGATATCCCGATCCTGTCGGGGGATAATCCGTCTAGTGCCGACTCAGATCCGAACAATAACATGATCGATATCAATGCGGGGTTTCTCCCCCATGCTCCAATAGTTTCATCTGCGATTTGGAGCGATTATTAAAGGAGGAAACTTACCTTTTGTGCTGACAGGCCATATACAGATTGCTCTCATGCTGAGGATTTCAACGCGAGACCGCATTTCTTCGAAGGTTTGAATATCATCACCATGACCAAGGAACAGGAGCATAGAGACGTCGAATTCAAAACCTTTGATGGCTTGACTTTGCGCGGCTCGCTGTATGTGGGCCCTAAGGGTGGTCCTGCAGTCGTCGTTAATGGCGCAGTAAGTCAAACCCTAAACGAGCACGTCCCATAAGACCTGCCCAGAAAAGCAGTTCGAACTCTTCCTTACCTGAGGCCATTAGTTCATGTGCCCAAAGGAAATCTTTGTGGCCGGCATAGCAGCTTGGTTCGGACGTAATGGCTTGACGGCTCTTGTCTATGACGCCCGTACTATTGGAACAAGCGACGGCCTGCCTCGAAATGATCTCGACCCGCAGAAGATGGCTGAAGACAACTCAGATGCCGTCACAGTATGTACTTACCCCATATTTGCGACTTCGATCGCCCTACTGTCCAATGTATACTCATCAATCGGGGAACAGTTCTTGCAGAAAGAGGGATGGGTGGACCCGGACCGCATAGCCATATGGGGCTTTTTCTATAGCTCTGGGATAGCACTCGAAGCCGCGGCTTTTGACAAGCGAGTAAAGGCCGTCATAGCGCAAGGTCTGATGCCCGAGTGGTACCTGAATGAGGATGACCAGGAGGCCCTCGTCGCCCGTGCCGTCGAGGATCGGGCGAACCAGCTTCGCGGCGATGAGCCGGGATATATCCCCCTGCTCAATGAAAAGGGCGAGCATTTAATGTTCTTCGAGTATCTGGCCAAAATGACACCCGAGCAAAAGGCCCACCTACCCAACTGGGTCCACGGGGCTAAGAAGAACGCCCCAACTTTCAAGGACAGTCTCACCATCCAAAGCTTCTACCGTCACGCGAAGTGGAAGCCCGCGAATCTGTTCGCGTCCGTCAGCCCCACCCCCGTTATGATCCTGACGCCCGAGAATGACGAGATCGTGCCGCCCGAGTATCAGAAGAGCATATTTGACAGCATGCAGTCACCACTGAAGAAGTTCCATATTGTAAAGGACAGAGGACACTCGGACTTCCTAAGCGTTGACATTGATGAGCTGCTGACCCCACAGCTAGCGTTTCTTAAAGAAGCTCTGAAATTCTGAGTTACGAGTTGCTTGTTGCTTGGGTCGGTATGGTCGGAAACCTCATACGGGGTTTTCATCCTGGTCTAGGTCCTGTGATCTATGTAGCATACATATATACTGCCCATGATGTTATTTCTTTGGTGTGTATATATGAATGGTCACTATGCTGTGCATCTCGGCAGAGTTTCAGTTCGATGTTGTTAATATCAACGATAAGTCGATGAGAAAGCTTGTCGCTACTCATCAAAGTTGTAGATATCCTCTAGGTGGATACCATTCTCATCTATCACCACACGCTTTACGCACTGAAACCAGGCTCAAATCGTACGAATTCTGAATCCTTTTTCGGCGTGCGAGGATAATCGGGACGTCTCGAGAAGCGATGGCGGAGCTCATGACGACGTTTGATGAAGGATGAAGTACAATTCATGCCGACTATAGGCGGAGGGGGGTCGCCTCAGAGGCCTCGCCACGCGCAGCGAGTAGAATCTACCCATCTTTCTTACAGTAGAAGGCCGAGGCGCTGCACGACGAGAATCCATAGATATTACTATCCATTCATCTAGCAAATCCTCTTTTCACATTGAGTTAATTGACGACCACTGGTGCGTATTCACGCGAGATGACCGTCCGGTATAGCAGGCATGGATAGTAGCATTTGGGATATCGTATAGTTAGGGTCGAGATTGTAGATCAGATGGGACGCGTGATGAATGTTAGTCTCAAAGTCGATACGGTCACGTGGAACATTTCTTTTCGGGAGGCCAAGACTCTCCCTAATCGCACGTGACTCTCAGGCTATCGATCACAGCACTTTCTCCTACAAACCAGCTCTTACTTTCCGTTCATACAGCCCGTTTAGTGAACGATGAGCTCACTCAAATCTATGAGCGCTCAAAGATCTGGTTTGCGTGACAGGGGTGTTTATAGAATATGACGATTTAAGTGGCTCTTTTGGGCAGCTGGTTGGAGTAGTAATATAAATAAACTTTTGATTAAGCTTGTAATATATATATGCAAAGATTATAGATGTTCCGATTTAATATAAATTATAGATTAACTATGACGAAATAATCTACAGATATTGGAGTATTTACTATAGTGAATATCATTAATTTTTAATATTGCTATTAGCAATGGGCCGTCATATTCGGGGGGCTCCTTGTAACAGTCATACCTAGTCCATTCCCAGGGGCTGCTTTTGTTGCAATAAAAGATAAGATTTTTAAATCCGTTGTCGCTGGCCTCAGATGGTGCCTATCTTGGTGTGTTTTTTTTTTTTACCACACCGCGTGATAAGAATGCGCCTTGCCCATCGCGCAGATTTATATATAAACAGTTATAAACGGTGTCATTCGGCTGTGACATCTACCGTCTCCCGTCAATAATCATCTCCTGGCTCTCATTGACAACACTGACGACCGTCTCTTGTAAAATCGTCGTCCCCATCCCCATATTCCGTTTCTTCTTTATACTATCGTCCATCTGAATGAAACCCTTCGGCGTATGCCCGGATGTATCCTTATGGTTACTATAGTATGAGGACCCAAGTCGGCGGAAGAGAGGCAATGGGCGTAACGAGGAAAGCGAGCCAGCCACGAGACCGAGGTTGAATTCAATAGCCATCCAGTAGAGGGAGGAGTTGGAGTCGACTGCCTATGTTAGTTTCACTATAGATAATGATGCGATGAAGTGAATGCTCAACCCACATGTAAGGTCTGTTGATCCGTTCAGGAGATAGTCCAGGGTGCTAAACCGGACGACTGGGGCGATGCAGGCGATTAACCCTGGGGGTATGATTAGTATGTGTCGTACTGACAAAGATCAGATGGAAGGGACAAACCAGATCCAAAAATCACCATTAAAGCAACAATTTTCTTAGCCGGCATTTTAAGACTATATAGAATCGGCATGGGCGCAGCTAGCATAATGATATCGCTTGTAAACATGAGCACTGCCTGGTACAGCGTGATCTGGAAGAGCTTGAATCTGCTCAGGCATTTCGCATTTGTTATTGTTAGGTCGAATGCCGCTCTGTAGATGGTTAGTCGCCGGGGGGTATTGATGTGGACGAACGAAAGCCATGACATACCTGGCCGGGGTGCATTGGAAGGCCAATACGAAAGATCCAGAGAGGGAGAACATGACTTGAAAGATCATCAGACCCAGGGTCAGATGCTGCATCCACGCTGTCGGATTTGTCAGTGTGCAACCGGCATGAGAGAAGCCATGATCACCCACGCTTGACGAAGATTCGTCGCAGAAACAATAACAAGCTCATTTTCACCGAGCATGACACCCAAAGATACATGCACATTGCAATATAATACAACTGTAGGGGGTGTGTCAGCAGTGCGGCATCTCACCATCATGAGTTTTCAGCCTACCTTCAGCCAAATAGCGAGATGGTCCGGTGAGACATTTTCCATATGCCTGCCTTCTCCGAAATAAACAACGGCGACGCCAATGCCGTTGAATACTTGAGTGATCAGCTGTCCATCATGGTATGTGAGCTACTGGGCCAAAATAGAGAAGGGAGATGGCGAGCATACCAAGGCCACACACACGGCAATATCATCCATCCCAAGCATCTTGATGACAACGGCTCTGGTATACAGCTGAACCAGTCAGTAACATCCCCAGTCCGTATGCAATTTGGAACATACCCGCAACGAGCAGACAATCAATGACAATAGACCCGTAGCGATAATCAGCCCGTAGGCCAGATTAACCTGGTATCTCTCATCGGGCTCAAGCCCGCGAGTCGACAAAAGAGACATGATGAAGTTTGTGTGTTATTCGCAACATCCTCACGACGGGCAATCTCTGTCATAACTAATAAATTGGACAGGTCGGAAAATCAATAAATGCCGGTACGTATTCACTTCTGCAATCCCGAATACTTAACGAGCAAAGCCCGCTGGTTATCAGATTATTGGTTGGGTGGGCCGCGTCTTGGGGGCCGGTAGTGTACATCTGCCTGTATTGAGACAAGCTTCCCATTTAGGGCTCCGTCTTCCCGCGACATGTCAGGTTCGGCCCGCAACTTGTCGTATCCCATCATCCATCGTCCTTCCTTCTCCTGGTCCAGCGTTTCATTTTTCTTCCTTTTTGTTTGACGAGTTAACGGCTTTGTTTTGTTTTGTTTTTTTTCTCTCATGTGAAGATACTTCATCCATACCTATCACTGGAGCTTCATCCGAATACAAAATGGGACAATTTAAAGTGCTTATCGCTGGCGGAAGTCTAGTCGGCCTCACTCTGGCATTGGCCCTCGAACACGCCGGGATCGAGTACGAATTATTCGAGAAGGGTGATTTTGCCCCCCAACTCGGCGCGTCAATTGGGTTGCACCCCCACTCCCTACGAATCCTTGAACAATTAGGGGTCTGGAAGGATATTGAGAAGGAGATCGTGCCGCTGCGACATCGGCTTCATTTCGATGGGGATGGGCGCTGTTTTGAAGACTCGACTGTCCTGAAGCACATCCAGGAGATGTAGGTTGTTCTTGTTCAAAGTTTTCTTTTGGGCCGTACGTAGGTTGACAATGGTAGCCTGGGTCGGCCGATTATTTTCATGGAGCGATGCAAGGCGCTGGAAATTCTACACAGTCACATCAAGGATAAGTCGAAGCTACATGATCGTAACGCTATTACAAGCTACGAGGAGACAGACGAAGGGGTTGTTATCACCACACAAGACGGATTGACACACCACGGGCATATTCTTATCGGCGCAGATGGAATCCACAGTCGGGTGAGGGACCTTATGGCAAAAGAGATTGGCAAAACAAATGTGGCGCTTAGCCAGGATATCACCGAGGGTTGGTTGATCGATCATTGTTGCCTGAATTCTAATACTAATAACCACTCCCCAGGCGCGTTCACAAGCGAATATAAGTGCATATTCGCCGTCTCTCGTAACGACCCCGCAAAGCCGTTCATGGCCGATGCCACCGTCCACAACGTCTACTACGACAATCATTCCGCCATTGCAGCAAGCGGAGTCCCCGGTCTTGTGTTTTGGTTCCTGTTCGTCAAGACTCCATTGACGAGGACCCCAAATTGTCCACGATTCACGGAAGACGACGCCGACGCGGTTATCGAGGAGTATCGCACCGTCTCGCCAGGCCCAGGTTACACCGTCAAGGACCTCTGGGATGCGCGGGTCAAGGGCACTCTCGCGCCGTTGGAGGAAGGGGTCCTCAAACAATGGAGCCATAACCGGGTACTTCTTATGGGCGACGCCATCCACAAGGTCACGATCAACCCGGGTCTCGGCGGCAACCTCGCCTACGAAGGTATCGCCCGTTTCACCAATGGCCTCGTGAGCCTCCTGACAGAAACCCCCACCCCCTCACAGAGCCAGTTGACTGAACTTTTCGCCCGGTTTGACGAAGGTCAGCGCCCGCGCGCGGAAATGGTCAACAACCTGTCTGGGCAAATCACGCGCTATGAGGCCCAGGATACGTGGTTTTTGAAGTTCGCGTCACGGCATCTTTCGCCGTGGGTGAGCGACAAGCTCAAGGCGAAGGCGTATGCCGCGTTCTCCAAAAAGGGTCCTTGTTTGGAGTATCTGCCGCTACCGGAGGCGGATTTGGCGAAACGGATGGCCACAGAGGATGGGGAAATACAGGGGATGTCTCTAGCGACTATTTTGGGGGGCGTAACTGTCGCCACGGGGCTTATTTCAGTGCTGTGGCAGACGTACAGATCAAATATTTAGGCCAATGGAGCCTGTTGATCGTACATGGAGATTCTTTGTTATATTTTGAAGCATATAGAGTTAGTGTATAATATAGTGGTGAAGCTAAGATTCTGACTGCCAGTTATCGAAACTATTCAATCAAGCTACAGGAGGAAAATTGTAAATAAACCATAGACTGGATGGATTTGGCAAATGCTCATTAGCTGAAGCTGAGTCTTCCGGCTTGGCAGCTGAAGTCTCATTTTATTTGGCCCCACCGTCGGATCTATTATTATTCTTGTCTAGTGAGTGAGTGGGATGGAAGCCATTGATCTCCTCATTTGACCCAATCCGGGGGGGAAACGGGTTTGTCATCTACAGTAGAATGGGCAAATGCGACTGCTCCTTTTTTAAATAGACTGGATCTAATCTCAAAGAGGAATGTCTTGATTTTATGCGATAACCTTGTGGGACAATGGCTATGCAAGGTTATTATTCGACTTGATTGATGGAACATTGGAGGATGCATGATGCATTATTAATAATATGTATTATTATTGTATATCCCCATTTTATGCAGCAATGTAGTTTGTAGATTACCTGATAGTGATTATTACTGATGTACATCGGATAGGTTTATCGGTAGTGATCTGATAGAGAGTCATCCTGTCGTTCCCTTTCTTTAGTGTTTAAACAGAAGAACCTAAGTCATCGGACATCTCCTAGTACAACTCTCTCTCAACCACATAACCAATAAAATGTAGGCCATGGCCATGATCACTTGAAGTATAACCACCCGACCGCAACCAAGAGCCCAAAGACGAATAGGAGGAGAGGAGAACCGCGGCAACTGGCGCCCCCGCATCAGAGCTGAAAGAAGCCACCAGTGATCGCCGCATAACCGAGGCCCCCCCCTTTGATTCTCCCATATAAGCACATGTGTTCCCTGACCCTATGCTGTCTGTGACTGCCAAAAGCCTCACCTAGGACCGAATTCTACGACAGTGAAAAATGGCCGAATTCAACGCTGCGCGTCGCGTGGGAAACCTGGACTTTACGCGGTCTACGGTGGTGATTATCGGGGCGGGCATCTCAGGTATGACTCGGTCGGCCTCTTTCTATGTCTGGTTTAGTGTGATGGGATGTGTGGTCCGCTAAAAATTCACCCTGGATTTCAGGTCTGTGCATGGCCATCGACCTCATTCGTCGCACCAAGTGTAGCAACTTCGTCATTCTCGAGAAGGGCAGTCAGGTCGGTGGAACTTGGAACGATAACAAATACCCCGGATGTGCATGCGACGGTAGGTACAGCCAGAGTAGTGCAGTGCGAGGTCAGGCGACAGGGGCTAATCGCACTCTTAGTCTGGAGTTCTTTGTATAGTTACTCCTTCGAGCAGAAGAGCGACTGGACGAGGGAATACCCCGGACAGGAGGAGATCCTGGTATGGTTGATCGACCCTTTGTCTCGGACTGACGACGGCCGCTAATGGCGTAGGCCTATATCATCAAAGTCGCTGAAAAGTACGGTCTGTTCAAACACATCCGCTTCAACTCGGCCGTGCAGGAAGCCCGCTGGGATGATACCAACCGACGATGGAACGTGAAGGTCGGCGTCTCGGGCGCCAAAGACAGCCAGTACCTCGAGACGTACGATCTCGAGACCGAGTTTCTCATCTCTGCTGTCGGTCAGCTCAACGCCCCGAGCTGGCCATCGATTTCGGGTCTGGACGACTTCTCCGGCAAGCTGATGCACTCGGCACGATGGGACTGGAGTTATGATTTCAGCGGCAAGCGTGTCGCCATTATCGGAAACGGTCTGTCTCACCTCTCTGCCCCATGGATATCACCCAAGATGGATGGACGATGGATATGATGGATGATAGATGCTGACCGAAACTTCCCAGGTGCCTCTGCCGTCCAAATCATCCCCGAACTCGCGAAATCCGCCTCCCACCTGTCTATCTACCAGCGAACCCCCAACTGGGTGATTCCCCGAATGGACCTGGCCGTCCACCCCATCCAACAGGCTCTCCTGCACTACGTGCCGCCGGTGCGCTGGTGCAAACGCGCCATCATGATGTACATCCGTGAGATGACGCACTCGGCCTTCGTCGACTCCAACTCGCTATTATCGAAACAGACCCACAAGCAAGCGACCGACGCCATGAAGAGCCAACTGGCCGACAAGCCCGAGCTGTGGGAGACACTGACCCCGAACTACGCGATCGGGTGCAAGCGCATCCTCATCTCCGACGACTTCTACCCGGCGCTGAACAAGGAGCACGTCGAGCTGAACACCACCCCCATCGCGAAGGTCACCGAGACCGGCATCGAGACCGAGGACGGCGACACGCGCGAGTTCGACCTCATCGTTGTGGCGACCGGGTTCCGCACCGTCGAGTTCATGTATCCGATCGAGGTGTATGGGAAGAACGGGCGGTCGGTGGCGGATGTGTGGAAGGATGGGGCGATGGCGTACCGCGGCGTCACGGTCGAGGATTTGCCCAACTTTGGTATGCTGTATGGGCCGAACACGAACCTCGGGCATAACTCGATTATTCTCATGATCGAGGCGCAGTCGCGGTATCTCAGCGAGATGGTGGGGGCGGTGGTGCGCTCCAAGACTCGTGGCGAGGCGTTGGCACTTACGCCCAAGACGGATGTGGTGCGTCGGCTCAACGATACGCTGCAGGAACAGCTGCAGAATACCTCCTTTGCCGATGTCAACTGTCAGAGTTGGTATAAGCAGGCCGACGGGCGCATCACGAACAACTGGCCCAACACGGTGGTGCAGTACCAGAAGGACTTGAGTTATGTGACCTGGGCGGATTATGAGGTTGAGGGGGCCGACGCGGAGCAGATTCGCCAGAGGAAGCCCACGTATATCGGTCGTGTGAAGGAGGAGTCGCCGGTGAGCAACACGACGCTTGTGTTGGGCGCGTTGGGGGTGGCGGCCGTCGTGGGATCTTATGTGAACGGCAGAAGACGACGATGATCAATCAATGTGTCTAGGGAAGGTAGTTAATAATTCGTAAATAGTGAGGTAGATTCAAATATATCTGATATGTCTGTTCGTCCGATAAACAAAAACTTCCGGATCTCTCTTCTTCTGATCGAGATCATCATCCTGGTGGAGCTCATCGATATCATCTCATTCAGGGGGGGAAACCCCCTGAAGATCAACAACAAGCACCGACCGATCATTTAAGATTAGGTATGCTATTATTACTATTGTTGTGATTGTCGAGTGACACAGCGATGCAGGATGGCGTACGCTGTACTACGTCGGACGCGTGGAACATCCTCCTTGCTTGCCTGACCACATGGGAGAATGTCAAATAGCATTCTTTTTTGTTTCATCGTCAGGAATGAATTGAATGGGGTATTGTATTTTAATCCATTTATTGAAATTACTTCAGAAGACCTATAACCAAAGAAACAGGGTTGATAACATGCAATGATCGGACATAACCAACAAGCTTATTCCTGGACCAACAGTAGTTAGTCAATCATTGGCACTAAGACCGAGCTGAGAAAGGAGATCTCGGCCATCACGGGTACACCCGTTGAGATTCTTTCAGGGGAGATTGTACTACAAGTGTTATTATCCGTCGAAGTGGAAAGGGCGTTTTCTCACGCTACAGGATGGAATCATGAAGGAGACAGATGATTTAAGCGTGTTTGCTGGTGTGATGGCAATATTGTGCAACTTGGTCTCTTCGAACCCTTCTCCAGCATTATTAAAGACCCTGTTTGTCATAACCAGCAATAAGGGGGGTTCGTCTAATCCTGTCGTTACTCAGGGAGGGTTGCACTCTCTGGTGCTCTTGTGTCGCAATTTGACTTCAACCAAATGAAGTGGCTAACTATTGTGTCTCTGGTTAGTCTGAGGGGAATTAAAATTGGGGTAGAACACTCCATCCATATATATATATAAATTATTGTGTTGCCTAGGAATCCAAAGCTTCCGAGGTAATCGGGTTTAGTTCCAGGGTCTGAGGGAGACTATTAGTCACAGTTGTCATTCGTGGTTATTCTCCTGATGATTCAGTGGCTCCATTCATTCCAGACCCAGAGATGTGGAGAAGAGAGACAGTGGGTGACTTGGCAGTGGCAAGGGACAGACAGGGGCACACGATGTGGTTCCTGGGAGGATTCTTCTTGTTTGTGCTTGTCGGTTGCGGTAAACACTGGGAATAGTGGTAGTTAGTACTATGAAGACTGGGACCATAATTGTGTCAATAATACTACCCTACTCGTTACTAACTAACTACTACTAAGATTAATAATCCCCGAAGTGAGACCGATGGAGATGAGACTTTTTTAGGTAAATTATTCACCGTTGGAGGTCAAACCCAAATGCAACACCAATCAGAGCCCCCATGACTAAGCTGGCCGTGGAGTCGCCCATCGTCTATTCTGTCCCAATCGGGCCACTGAGCCCTAACGGGGCCGAACTGGGCAGGTTGTCGTGCGTGGCGTTGAAACCAGACAGCAGAGAGAGAACCACTCAGAAGACAGGGGATTGCTTGGAGTCATTAAGCACCATCCAGACTATCCAGAGCAGCATCCAGTCGGACTGTTCGGCAGCAATTCCCCTGGGTTGGCCTGCTAAATATAGGGTCCAGTCCAGGGTCTAGTGGGGCATGTTTCACCCCCGTCTTGGTCGGATTAGAATAGATATCTGGCTTTTTATTGGATTAATCTATTAAATTTCTGATGCAATGACGCTCCCGAGCTACCTGCTAAAAAAATAAAACCAAAACAAAAAAACATGGCGACCGGATCATTCTTCCCAGGAATTTATTGAACTGGACTTTTGCATGACCCAACCATGACTGCATTGCATATTCTATCCAACTCTATCCTGAACCTTTTCTCCCTCACTTTTGGATCCTGGCCGCGCATGAATTAATTGATTGATTTCTCCTGCATCGCTGAACCATGTCCTGGCCCTCATGATGCGCCTCCGCTTCCTCCATGCCCGCTGGCATCGCAGCATCCTGCCGTTACTGCTGGAGATCCGAGCCTCTCCTGCCCACACCTTCGACGTCTTCTGGGACTGGGCACGTCGTTATTGCTTCACTGTCGCTCTACTCGCCCTGATCGGGGCGAAACTCCTCCATCTCTACGCCCATCTACACTCGCTGCCCGCCGCCAAGTTCGGCGTTTGGGGCATCACCTTCTTTTTCCAGGATGTGGTCATTCTGCTGCTGCTCCGCATGGCCACCCATAAGATGCGAACCCGCACGGTGGCCGCCATCGCCGCTGGTGTCGTCATCCCCTTCACGTAAATCCCCCAAATCCTGGCAGCCGCTTGTCATGTGTGTCGGCTTCCCCCGCTAACTTCCCAGTCTAATCATGTCCGGCATGGCCTCGGCCAATGCGAGCTTTTACGTCGTGACCGGCGCAGAAATCCACTGGCGCCAGGCCAAGACCTTCCACCGTGACGCCGCCGCCATTCGCACTCTTCTCACCGGTCTGACCGGCTTCCTCATCGTCGAAACCATCCTCCTCGGCACCGCCTGGCTCATTGCCCGTCCCATCCACCGCGCCGCCGGCGGCATCCTCAAGGTCCTGGGTTGGCCGTGGCAGGCCTGCACCAAATGCTTCTTCCGACGCCACCCCCCGCTACCCGATCCCGAGAGATATGAGCGAGTGGACGTGGACGAGGACTCCTCGTTCGACGAGAACAAGAGTGACGACGACGGGGAGTCGCTGCGCCCGTTCGACTCGGTCAGCGGCACCCCGACGTCGAGATCTTCCGATTCGGTGGTGCGACGCCTCGCGATCCTGTTGCCCTTCGTCGTCCTATTCGGCATGCGCGCCCTGCGACCCTCCGATCCGTCATACCTCTTCCTATCCGGGGCCTTACCCCTGACCCCGTTCGCCGGCGGCAGGTATCGGCTGTCCCCCGTCGACCCGACTGGAATGCCGGGCGACTACCGGTTCCTGGAGGGGAAGACCGCATTGACAGTTCCCCCGGCGTTCAGCTGGCTGCCGCAGACTCCGCTGCCCGGGTTTGAGGACTGGGACCCGTCAAACCCGACGCGACTGCATTATGACCCGGTGGCGGACCCCCTGCATATCTCGAATGCTGATCAGCCTGTGCTGGAGCCGATCCGTGGGGCGTTGGCTGATTCCAGAGTGCGCATCAAACACGTCATCCTGCTGAAATTGGAAAGTACGCGGGCCGATCTCTTCCCCTTGATCAAGGATTCGTATCTCTGGAAACGGGTGATGGGGTCGTACGAGAGGCAGGACGTGCCTAAGGAGGTGACACAGCGCGTTGCCAATTTGACGCGCACGGCGGAGTTTTTGACGGGCTTTGACTCCGGGTTCGACCATAAGGACAATCTGTTCGGGGGGAAGAAAGCGTACGGTGGGATCAGCGCCCGAAATGCCGTCACGACCGGCACGTACACCTTGAAGAGTATCGTGGGCTCCGTGTGTGGCGTGACGCCGCTGGTCGTCGATTTCAACCGTGAATACGACCATCATATCTACCAGCCGTGTCTGCCGCATGTGCTGAACGCCATGAACCAGCAGCCCGATATCACCAACGATACGGATGACTTCACCCGCTGGCCCTGGCATTCGAAGTGGATGCAGTCGGTGACGGACACCTACGACAACCAGGACCAGCTGACCCCGGTGCTGGGCTACCACGACATCCTGACGCGCGAGAGATTGCAGGAAAAGGACGCCAAGCATTATCCCACCAAGGCGAAGGAGGTCAATTATTACGGGTACCCCGACACCGAATTGCGCGAGTATCTGCGTGATGCCATCGACGATGCCGAGCGCAACCATACGCGGTTGTTCCTCACCCACCTCACTGGAACGACACATCATCCATGGGGGATGCCCAATGACGATTACCAGAAGATCATGGGCTCGTCGTGGACGGGGACCAACGGCGACATGAACCGATACTTGAACACGATCAAATTTGTCGACGACTGGCTGGCGGAGATTCTGGCCATTCTGGAGGAGAAGGGGATCGCCAACGAGACTCTGATCGCCATGGCGGGGGACCAGTACGTATTATCCCGCTGGTTAAAGGGGCTGACTGAATAGCTAACCAGAAACACAGTGGCCTGTCTCTCCCCAACGATGGCGGACTCACCCCCTACGACAACCCGCACATCGGCAGCTTCCACATCCCCCTCGTGTTGGCCCACCCGCAACTCCCCCCCGTGGAGGTCACAACCCCAGTCATGTCCGACCAGATCGTGCCCACGATCCTCGATCTGCTGGTCGAGTCCTCCTCGCTGAGCCCAAACAGCACCGCAGTCGCCACGGATGTCCGCCCGATGTACGAGGGCCAGTCCCTGATCCGCCCGCTGGTCACGGAGAAGACGCTTTCGCACTCGGGCGTGGAAAAAACCATGCAGGACTGGCAATTCACCGTCATGAACACCGGCGGATCGTGGCTGGCGGTGCGCTCGGCGGCGCGACCCGAGTACCGGCTCGTGATCCCCCTGATCGATGATCTGGAGTGGCGCTTTACCAACCTCCATACGGATCCGGATGAGGTCCACCCCGTGAAGGATTTTAGTCTGGTGGATTTGGCTAAGACGTTGGATCAGGATTATGGGGATGATGCGGTGAGGTTCTTGAGGGATGCGGCACATATCACTGAGTGGTGGGTGATGGATAATTGGAGGCGATATGGCTACGTTCCTGAGGGGCGGTCGAATAAGACCGACCATTGAGAGAGGAAGATGAAGGCAGGGAGGTTGTGTTTTATACATCCTCCTGTCTTAACCCTATCGGTCAGATCTCCCTATGCTACCATTCTCGACGCCTACGATGCATGGTCATGATGGGTACTATAAGAATCAAGGCATTGGGAGACTCTGGCGGTATGTACATAGTTCACTGGCATTCCTTATTTGTAAATAGTTTGCCTTGTTTTTTTTTGTTGGTTCAATGATGCTACTAAAATGACAATAATTTCATGACATTTATCCGGGAAATCCAATTGAATTGTAGTATTGACTGATCACCCCCTGGTTGTTTTCCCCGGGTTATCTGAAGCATCGGTCGATTGAGAAGCGCAGGAAAAGAAAACTAGTCTGTCCCCGCACTCATATAGAATCGATGTCAAGGATTTCTTTCCCGGCTGCTCCTGTGATCATCCTAATCGGGTCTTTATTGATTGACCATACACTCTGTGGCGTTCAATATGCCAATACTGACAAACAAATCGACCGTTAGGGGGTGCAGAATAGCCGGAAATCCCCAGCCCTTGCAGAGCCATTGGCCCAGTAAGATCAACGAATATTCTGATTATTATCCAGGGCTGAAGAAACGGAATCAGCCGAGCAGTGCCTCTGACGTATCGTGTAACACCGCATGACTTAGTCAATATATAACTCCAATCTCCGTGATGCCCTTGGCGCGGATGATCACCGTCTCCTGATAAAATGCGGAGTCGTCAATCCCCTACGCTAGCCTAGGATCTGGAAGATAAACCTGAAACCGAATCCACGGCGGCGTCCTTCGTCAGGAATGCTTGGCCGTCTCTCCCATGTCACAGCCAAGAGCCCGGCTTAGAATTTCTCCATCTATCTGGGAATGCGGACGACGCCCTCATTTCCCTCGACCATGATTCTCCGCATGCCATCGAGGATCCCTCCCTATTCGGGCACTGCGCCATCTGCGTTGGTGCGGGCATCCTGGTCCTGTTCCTGGCTACTGCTCTGCTATATCTTCAGCCTGATACCTCCCTGATTGATCTGCATCAGTGCCGTCCGTCTTGCCATTATTTGGTGCTGTTCCTGATGAATCTGCTGAACCGTCTGTTCGCCGCCGCCTTTGCGGCAGGTACTCGTACGTTTCACCTCGATCTCCAACCATCCCTGGGGGTATAACGTTGTTCTTGCCTTTTTTTCATACTGACTCTTCTCTTGGCAGTGCTGCAGTCATGTCGGGCTCAAGCCAGCGCGCCCGTCGTGTACACCGACCCCGACACAGGCATCGTGTTTGATACATGGACTGTGCCGGAGAGTACGACTGCCGCGGGAATGACCTTCGGTGTCGCCTTGCCCAGCGATGCGTTGACAACCGATGCGACCGAGTTCATCGGTTATCTGGTACCCTACCTACCTCGAACTGTTCACCTCACATATTGGGGAACGCCAGACTGATTGATTGTCCTTAGGAATGTGCGCTCGATACATCGGCTGGGGGTTGGTGTGGTTTGTCAATGGGCGGCACCATGACGAACAAGCTACTGTTCATGGCTTATCCCTATGAGGATACGGTTCTCACGTCCTTCAGATTCGGCTCCGGGTATGTCATGCCCGATCTGTATACGGGAAATGCCACCGTCACGCAGATCTCGTCCACCGTCAGTGACACCAGCTTCACCCTTCTGTTCCGCTGCCAGGACTGTCTCCTGTGGGACCAGGATGGACAGACGGGATCCGCTACCACCAGCGCTGGTCGACTGGTGTTGGGTTGGGCGCAGGCCGCTGAAAGCCCGACCAGCCCCTCGTGCCCGGATGATCTCTCCCTGGTTCAGCATGATGGGTTCGGTATCTGGGTCGCGACGCTGGGTGCTGATGCTGCTAGCGCATCCTACGAGGACTGGACCGCCCTGGCCAACCAGACTGTCCCGGGTGACTGCGATGGAGGCGGCGGCAGCGAAGGCCCGGAGCCTGTCCCTATCCCCGATGGACTGGCCTATGATTATATTGTGGTTGGTGGCGGCGCAGCTGGACTGCCCCTGGTGGATCGGTTGAGTGAGGCTGGAAAGAGTGTCTTGCTGATCGAGAGAGGCCCCGTATCCTCCGGTCGCTGGGGCGGCACCATAAAGCCGGAGTGGCTGGACGGAACTAACCTCACCCGATTCGATGTACCGGGTCTGTGCAATGAGATCTGGGTTGATTCCGATGGTATCGCCTGTGATTATACTGATCAGATGGCGGGATGTGTGTTGGGTGGCGGTACTGCTGTCAACGCCGGTTTATGGTGGAAGGTAAGGAACAATATCATTCGAACTCGAGGTTCTTTCTCCCCCATGACTGACAATCAATCCAGCCATACTACTTAGACTGGGACCTGAACTTCCCAGGTGGATGGGGCGCTGGCGACATGCAGGCTGCAACCGACAAGGTCTTCTCGCGCATCCCCGGCACAACGACCCCTTCCATGGACGGACAACTCTATCTTCAAGAAGGGCCAAACACGCTGGCAAAGGCTCTCCAAGCCGGGGGGTATCACTCCACTGTCTTCAATGATAATCCCACGCAGAAGAACCATACCTATGGATCCACCCCGTTCATGTACTCCAACGGTGAACGTGGAGGCCCCCTCGCCACATACCTAGTCTCAGCCAGTGGCAGGGATAACTTCGACATGTGGACAAACACAAGTGTAACGAGGGTTATTCGCTCCGGTGGCCAGGTGACGGGTGTTGAAGTCGAGCCTATACTCGATGGGGGATACGGAGGCGTTGTGAACCTGGCCGATGCTGGACGGGTGATTCTCTCTGCTGGCTCCTTTGGAAGCGCAAGAGTCCTTATGCGAAGTATGTTATTACCGTCGAGGTGATGCTTTACATACTGACAGGATCCATAGGTGGAATCGGCCCCTCCGACCAATTGACCGTGGTTCAGAACTCCGCTTCTGATGGGGATACGATGATTGCGGAATCCGAGTGGATTGAGCTGCCCGTTGGAAAGAACCTCGTCGACCATGTGAATACCGACATTGTTTTGTCCCACCCGGATGTAGTCTTCTACGACTACTATGCCGCATACGATGACCCGATTCAAGCCGACGCCGACAGCTATCTGAGTAAGTCCCACTGATGCTTTCACTGATACGCTTGCTGACCCATGCAGATGGTCGGATTGGACCTTTGGCCCAGGCGGCCCCCAACATTGGCCCAAAGTACGTGAATGTCCTGTCTTGTAACGAGAGAGAGAGAGAGAGAGAGCTCTGTGGAGGTGGGGATTTAATCCAACTCGAGCTGACCATTCCTTACCAATACAGTTTCTTCGACCAGATCTTCGGAAGTGACGGCATCCTCAGACAAATTAACTGGCAGCCACGCGTAGAAGGAAGCCATGATTTCCCCGATGGAAACACAATCACAATGAGCCAGTATCTCGGCCGGGGATCCACCTCTCGAGGACGAATGACGCTGACGGCAGGCTTGGATACAATTGTGTCGACTCCACCGTATCTTATTGACCAAGCCGACACCGATGCGGTTATTCAAGGAATTATCAACCTACAAGGATACCTGAAGGGTAGCAACTTTACATGGTTATATCCGGCTCCAAATGTCACGGTGGCCGACTTCGTCAACGATGTATGAAGCCCCTATGTATGTTTGCTCTATGTATGACTCGGCTAACAATCAATAGATGCCGAAAACCCCCGCGGTGCGACGGTCCAACCACTGGATGGGAACCTGCAAGATGGGTAGCGACGATGGCCGCAGTGGCGGCAGCGCCGTGGTGGATCTCAACACCAAGGTCTATGGAATGGACAACCTCTTCGTGGTGGATGCCAGTATTTTCCCGGGAATGGTCACCCCCAATCCTTCTGCATACATCGTGACGGTGGCGGAGCACGCGGTGCAGAAGATTCTGGCCCTGTAGTGGACTGGACAGTTAGCAACGCAGGATTTTGTATATAACAACCCCCTCTATCGAATCCAAATATATGGGGCCCCGCGTTTGGATATCCCGAACAAGAAATCCGAATTTACTGTCATCATTAATAACAACTGACAAAGCTGAGTCACGGAACTCCCCTGAGCAGTTAGACGAAGGAGCCAGGATGGATGGAGTAATAATCAGCACGAATTGGGTGTCTAACGTGGCGCTAATCCTTCCTCCCCGGTCCCTGAACCCTAACCCCAGTCTAAACACGGGGAATTCGGCCAATTACACATTGGCAATGTCTGATTTTGTTTGGGAACCCATGCCTGGCTAGTAGCCCTAGTATTTTGGTTTCCCTGTCGCTCACAAGATCGTCACATTGGAGGCTTAAATTCGCCGCATGTTCCCGTGTAAGAATTTTCGTTCGCTTATCCGCAACTGACCATTCTGGTGCGATTTGTGCAGCCATGAGTATCGAACGGACGGCATCATCAGCCCATGACGGGTCGAACCTGGAGAAAAACGAGCCTCCCATTGATTTAGATGAACTAGGGGAGCGCGAGGGATACGTGTTGGATACTTCTGTTGCGCAGAATGATCATCTCAAGACGACCGAGGATGGGAAAACCGTCCTCATCCCGCAGCCCAGCGACTCGCCCAACGATCCTCTCAATTGGTCTTCGTTTAGAAAACACCTTATCCTGATTATCGTGTCTGTGACGGCCTTTTTGCCGGATTATGGCAGCGCTACTGGCGCTGTTACGCTTATTCCCCAAGCTGCGTATGTTTTTTTTTTTTTTTTTTTTGCATTTGTGGTTTCTATGATCATCCACTGACTTTGGGAGGATAGGGAATGGAGTATGACCGAAGACGCTGTGAATCACTCCCAAGTCGGCAATGTGTTTATGCTTGGTGCTGGTGGTCCGTTTGTTGTCGCCCTGGCTGCGTATTTTGGGCGGTTTCCCGTTCTATTCTGGTTCGCGGTTGCTGCACTTGCGACGGCTATTTGGTGTGCTGCGGCTCAATCATTTCCGTCTTTCATGGTATGTCGAATTCCTTGTCTGATGATCTTTGGAAAAAACGTCTCTGATAAGTTTAGGCTGCTCGTATCTTGAATGGGTTGTTCTCGACAGTTGCTCAAGGTGTAAGTTTCTCAATAGTCTTCTTTCTTAGGGGTCTGTCTGGTCTAACGATAGTAGGGCGGGCTCATGTTCATCAAAGATATGTTCTTTTTCCATGAACAGGCGCGCAAAATCAATATCTGGAGTGGTTTCATTGTCCTGTCTCCATATCTCGGTCCTCTGCTGGCTGCGTTCATCATCAATACCCAGAAGTGGCAGTGGGCCTTCGGCGTTTATAGTATCGAGACGGGATTGTGTCTAATTGCGATTATTCTTTTTGTTGACGAGACGTATTATGATCGCAAGACTTCACAACCGGATTTGGTTCCGAATGGCCCTCGCTGGAAGCGGATGATTGGGATGCAGCAGTTCCAAGCCAAATATATCAAGAACAGTCCTCTCGACGCCGCCAAGCGACCTGTAATCATGTTCTTCAAACCGGTGGTGTTCTTGGCCACATTATACTACATGTTGACCTTCGCCTGGGTGGTTGGGATTAACACGACATTGTCAATCTTCGTGGGTCCTCTATACGGGTTTGGTCCGAAACAGATCGGTAGGTTTTCTATTGCGTGGTCTATTCAAAAGATATGATCAACACGCTGAACGTATTTCTAGGATTCTTCTACTTTACCCCCGTTGTGGCCGCAATCCTGGGAGAGGTCATAGGTCACTGGTTGCACGACTTTGTCGCCACATTTGCTGCTCGTCGCAATAACGGACGCTTCGAACCCGAGTTCCGGCTTTTCGCCATGTACTTCGCCTTGCCATTCATGATCGCGGGGTTGATTCTCCTTGGTTTCGCTCTTGAAGACGCATATCATTATATGATCACGGCGCTGGCATGGGGACTGTACGTATTCGGCATCATGATCGTCACGGTGGCAGTCAACGCCTATGTTCTTGACAGCTACCCTGAGGCCAGTGGTGAAGTTGCCGCTTGGATCAACTTCGGTCGTACGACAGGAGGGTTTATTGTGTCATATTTCATGGTCACCTGGAGTGAGAAACAAGGAGCGAAGCGGCAGTTCGGCACGATGTGTGGTATTGTGGTGTTCGCCTTCTTGATCATTATCTTGTTGCAGGTTGTGGGAAAGAAACTCCGGATGTGGGCTGGGCCAGCTCACTTCAAGACGGCTTAGTGGGATGTGTTGCTTTAGTGTTTGCAGCCTCAACGTCACCTCCTCGTCATTAAAACGTCTACCTAATATATATATATAACTCTCTCCTCCCTCTTCTCCTTCTCCTTCTTCTTCTTCTTCATCTCATCCTGATCAACCGTCACACATCACCACTATCATCCGAAAATGTCTCCTCCCTTACCCAATGCTACTACTCTAAATTTCTTCCCTGACGAGATATGGAGCGGTAAAGAAATCCACCTTACCGAACGTTATCCTTCCATCTGGAAGTTGGGCAAAAACGTGGATCAAAACTGGTACCGTCTAGTGTCTGAGAAAGACATACGAGAGAAGAGAACACCTCATGCGGTAGCAGGATTCGATTGCACATACATCGGTGGACTTATCCCTGACAACGCAACTTCCTTTCACGTCACCATCCTCATGCAACTCCCTTACCATGGAACCGAATTTCATCCAGCAAGCGTAAGAGCCAGACAGGCCTCTGAAAAGCCTTGCTACCACGCCCAAGCACGACTAGATGCTTTGATTAGCATAGCTGATCACGGCTGTCGTTTTCCCCCACGTCTAATGGCCCACAGTACGCAAAAGCAGGATGAAAACGGGTTGGTCCCCGGCGGCTGGATTGTTTACTGTGTCCACACAAGAACTCGTGGGGTGCTACTGATGAAGAGCCATCTCTGTCCTAGCATTCGTACTCGGGGTGCTATTTTCTTCGATTACCCGAGAGAATCTCGAGATCTTATTCGTAGTCTGGTCAAAGCGGCGTACAAGTATGTACTGTACTAAATATTCTACAGCCAAATGACGATAACGCTAACCATTGTTTCAACTAGCGAGTTGGAATCGGCCAAGGTGTCCATACGGAACGAAGAGGTCGACCTTTACTGGGACGAATGCTCAAGTGAACTGCAAGTTTTCAACAATTACCTCCTATTATTCTCACGTCTAACGCAAGTGTATCTAGTACTGTTACTGGAACGTTCTGGCCATTTCGTTGTAATGTGGGCAGACAGGTGCCATGGCATGATGGGATCTGGGGTTGGTGGGGAGTGTCCGAACAGTCTGAAGAACACATTCAAGAGATAGCCAGCAGGAGAATGTTCGTGCGTCGTTATGCCAGGCCAACGGGGTTGACCATTGACCATACGGCCATCGCACATCCTTCTCGGTCAGGCCGCAGGAGGACAGTATTACCATTGCGTAACCGCCGGTCATGAATGGGCACTTTAGCCGTCTGAGGTAGATTGAATGAACTACCTAGATAAGTATGTATCTAAGGTAATTCCATCTTTATATCTTCACCTTTCAGCAAGTCACCGAGGTGATGTTACTGTGATCTTATTAATGTTTAATGAATGTGGTGGATTCACTGGACTCACTAGCCGTCCAAGGTGCCCGGTCTATAAAGCTACGCTTTCTCCTCCGTTCCTCTTGTTCTTGTTTCGTAATCCCTAGCTTGAGTTTGTAGCCAGAAGTTCTTTTTGGTAGATCAATCAGATCGTTTCCCTCGCGTCTTTTAGGAGCCTTCAATATCATGTGTTGTACCTCAATGACCCCTAGGATTATCGGGTATCATGGGTGCCTCAGGTACCTACCTACCTGCCACCTACTTAGGACCTAAACAGGCAGGAGTGGCCGTTTGACTGCCTTCTTCTAGTGTTACTCCCGTATTTGGGTGTTCCTTCCTTTTCCACTGATACAAATACTCAACTCTCGACTCATCTCGATCTTCTTCTCCAAGCATCCTGCACCGCGAGACTACGCCCCCACAGAACTTCTTTATTAGCTCCCCAAATCACTTCTACCTCTACTTTCAGGATGCCTCCTCACTCCATCACCGCTAAGAAACTTTTGCAGCAACCGCTGCCAGACTTGGAGCAAGGCCAGTATCACACACTGAACAGCGCCTTGCATAATATTGAATTCATAGGAACCCTCACCCCATGGCCGAATTTCGAGGTCGAAGTACAGACAACGTTCGAGGAATGGTTTAGCGAACCTCGTTCCCATGCTAGTCTTTCCTATGAAGGATCTCGTCCGGGACCTTCTAGCCTTTCCAACGAACATTACGTGGTGGGCAAAGAAGAAGGCGTCCAGGGTAGGTACCAAAACAATGTAGGTCAGGCAATGGGCGCAATCCTTCAAAATCAAGCTGTCGATATACAGGTCGGCGATTTTGCAGCTTCAGCCACCATATATCACAAGGAGCCTGACATGGCATTTATGTCCAGATCTACGAAGCATGTCAGGATTGTTAGTGAGTTTAAAACACCTTGGATAGATGCCCATAACCTTGCTGCTTCTTTTAGTGGTGCCGACGGGACAGTTCCACCTTCCAAGCAATTAGGTATTCTCAATCACCACCTAAAGGAAATGCATAATACTAATTTGTACCATCTAGGTCAAATCGCCGAGTACATGTACGACCTACACCTCAAATACGGTTTCATGTCCACGTACGAAGAAACCGTCTTCCTTCGCCAGGTCCAGGATGCAACCAGTGTATGGGTGCTTCAGCACAGCCCTATCATCAGACATTCCGCCAATGGAACCATTAAAGGTGAGGTTAGCGTGCGTCAATGCATCTGGCATCTTTGCCAATCTGCAGTCGTGGAGCATAGGACTACTCTCCGCCATGACAAACTACAATGGGTTCAGTAATAGGTTAGTAAACCCATTTCATAGTTGATATTAAAAGCACTGAACAAGTGCTGTGAGACCGGCGCTGAACAAGTGCTGAAAGACCGGCGCTGAATAAGTGCTGAAAGACCGGCGCTGAACAAGTGCTGAAAGACCGGCGCTGAACAAGTGCTGCCCCCAACGATAAGCTCGCACCTCATCGTGGTGTTGGGGTCTAGTAGCCTATTTTTGGCGAAGCTAAGACGAGCTCAATCCCCCCGTGGTCTTTTGTGACAGACATGCTGTTGTTTCAGTTGGGTGTCAGTCTTCAGCAATGCTCCCTAGTGGAAATTGTTTGTTTGATAAGTGATATAGCGTTGTATATCAAATAAAATTTTGTAAGATTACATCCACATTGCATCAGCCCAGTTCTCCCGTCCACGGCTGAGAAACCAGAGTAGGGATGGCTCCATGGATGATGACAACTAACAGACAATCTAATATTAGCTCATTCCCTTGATAATCCCATCTGCAATTTTCTCCGCGAGAGCATAAACAGTCGACTGGGGGTGTCCTGGTGGCAGCAGTGGAAATGCGCTGGAATCAACAACCCGCAGGCCCTCAACGCCGAAAACACGAGCAAAATTGTCAACAACAGCGGAAGAATCGCTGGATTTGCCCATCTTACACGTGCAAGCAGCATGCCACACTGTCATGAGCGATGACCGCACCACTTCCAGAATCTGTTCGTCTGTGGCCTTGTCTAGTCCGGGATACGCCTCTTCCTCGCCTACACGGATTGACCGAAGCGCTGGCGTATCCCACACTTCACGCATCCGCCTATACCATGCAATAGCCACTTCCTGGTCAGCAGGATGGGTTAACCAGTTTGGATTGATCTTTGGCAGAATTGCCGCATCTCTACTCCTGATGGTGACATTTCCTCGTGATAGAGGTGCCACCATGGCGCCAAGGTTGGTTGCATATTGTTTGCCATTCAGCGGCTGCTGCAGCACTGGAAAGGCGAAATCACCAATGAAACCATTGCCTGAGATATGCTCCAGCTCGGGCCAATCATCAGGAAACGAAGATAAGGCATTCCGGGTTGCATAGCTTAACTTGTCTCGGTATTTGGCTGGTAGTTTCTCCCAACCAAGAAACTCCACCACGTTGGAGCTCAGTGGCCCTCGAGCGGCAGTGCTGTACTCGAGCAGAGCACCGGCGAGTGCGACGGGGTCGTGCAAAGTCTTGTCGAGGGTTGGGAAATTTACTTCATAGGATGGACCGAACATGATATGATCCCACATGTTCTGGCCCACGCCTTCGAGATCCGATAGTACCGGTATGTCGAACTCATCAAGCACCGCTCGAGGGCCAATTCCGGACAACATGAGCAGCTGGGGAGACTGGAACACGCCGGCGGAAAGTATAACCTCCTTATTGGCTTTGATAGTGTATGTTGGAAGAGCACCTAGCAGGCTAACCTCAACACCTAATAGACATATTAACTCGACATGATCCACTACCATGGCATCTCCTCTTACCTTTCGCCCGTTTCCCGTCAAATAACACTCTCTTTGCCACGGTCTGCGTATAGACCTTGAGGTTTTTCCTGGCGGCAGACTCCTTGATCGAGTGGACATACTCGGCTGAGGTGCTTCGAGTTTGATCAGAGGATCGTATTGTGGATTGTGAGTAATGATACCCCAGAAGTTGACCGCTTGAGAAACCTGTAGTCACGTTCAAGCCAACAGCTTTTAGACCTTGTTCCAACCACGTCGCCCAAGTGGAGACCCAATTGGTATATCCAACCTGTATGGGCCCACCCGGTTGCGTAAAAAGGCTGTTATCATATAAAGTGGTCGCATTTTCTCGACGGATCTCAGTGTTGGGTCGCGAGAAGTTCACGCTCTTCTGAAAGTAGGGCATAAAATTATCCAACCTATAATCCTGTGAGTGACGCATGACCACATGAGACGAGAAAATCCGACCTATAAGTGTCGTCACCCACTTGATCTGCCCACTGTTCATAGGACCCAGCGGAGCCTCGATGGTGGATCATGAAATTCAGCGCAGATGAGCCACCCAGGCATTTCCCCCTGGCGTAGTGCACCTGGCGATTTTTTGCGCCAATTTGCGGCTCGGTGATAAACTCCCAGTCCACGAGGGGGTCGGAGTCGAGCAACTTGCCTCCGACCCCGAAGAAGGCGCCAGCCGGGGTTGATCCCAACACGGGTTTTCCCATCTCGTAAAACAAACCAGCCTCGATGATGGCGACAGAGAAGCCTGCCTCCGCCAGCCTGACGCCAATGGCATTGCCAGCAGTACCTCCCCCGACGACTACATAATCAAAACTATAGGCGGCGGTCAGTTTCCATATGGCTAACCAGTCGGACTGAATCCCACCTTTGATCGACCCCCAGAATCCCTTGGACAGCACCAAGTGTGCCCTCAGTCAGGCCCGAGACGATTGTATTGGCACTATCCAGAAGGGGATTCAAAAGCGGATCAAGAAGGGCTGTTCCCAAAATTGAATTCAATGTGAGCACAAACAGCCACAGATAGAAAGTAGTCATGTTGCTGGTTGTCAGGTCATAGTCTAATCAGCACGTCGCACAGCATGAGTTGAAGTTGAATCCAACGACCCGTGTGGAATTTTCAGAGGCATTTGACAGCTCAACCTTGGGAGTCTCAGAGAGGCAGTGAAAGGATCGGTCACTAGTACTGCACATCCCGTGCCCAGAAGGCCAAGAGCTGGCTGCTGCAGCATGTTGGATAGTGCTGATTTGATGGTCGCTGTCACCAATGATGTCGCCTGTTCTGGTGCATGAACTGTCGATCAAGAAGGAGCGTTGGTCGGAATACTGCGAAGGATGCGCATTAGTCGGGCCTGATTGCTCTAGCCTATTCACCCCCGCAGGATTGACATGAATTCAGCCGACCACACAACAGCCAGGGATCCAAAATTGATGTGATATACGGCAACCAATTTCTTTTTTCTTTGAAAACAGCGTGGTGGTGTCCATTTCGCGTATGCTCCTCAGCAGCGGAATATCTCCCGAACAAGATATATGACTGCTTCTCGTAACTATCCAAGCGATGAATGTTGCGACATCTGATAAGACATCCTATCTATTTTCCGTGAGATACCTCGCTGCTTGCCATTCTGGACTTGTTATCCGGAAATCATTCTGGACGGAGAAGGGATACTACCTGGGAGGAAACCACGGTGGGAATCGTGGTGAACCAGACCAAGAGATGCTGGTTTCTACACCCAGTCCCGCAATTGGCTGGACAGCCAAATAAAGCAAGTGGAACCATGAAAGGCATTCTTATTGATGGTCCGACTAATAATGGTTCATGACCCGAGCGAACCGAACATGACGTCATGTTGAGCACCAGGCACCAATGAACAACGACTGTCATGAGCTTCTTATACCCTCCTCCAAAGATGGCAATGTTTCAGAGAAGACACACTGAACTTAGCTGTACTTCACCACCTGAGATCACACACCATGTCGGAGTTCCAACTCGCTCACCGAGTGCCGCATCTCATCGTCCAGCCGGCAGACCTCAAGCACAACCCTCCCGAGAGCTACCTCTTTGTGCAAGATGGGTTGATTATCGCCTGCGGGGTGTTGTATGCCCTCTTTTACCTCTTCTGCATGGCTCGGACCTATGCAGATAGAACGTATCCGGGTGCCGGGTTTGGTGGAATTCAATATCTGTGCGTCCCAATGATTTATCGTTTTTTTTTTATGTTGGTAGATGAAACAAAAAACTGATGGGTTCTATAGGTGTCTGACAATGGCGTATGAGGTATTCTACGCGTTTACCACGACCTCAACCCTCCTGGAGAAAGTGGCATTTTTCATCTGGTTTGAGCTTGATCTAGGCTTCGCGCTGGTGGCTCTGCGGCGTGCCCATACGCCAGCCACGAGATCCGTCATCCAACGCAACATGATTGTCGGGTTCTTTGCTGCCCTCATAGGGCTCAAGGCTTTGGCACTAGCATACCCTGATGACCGAGAACAGATCACCGCGTACTGGACCGGTATTCTCCTCCAGTTTCCTGTTGGATGGGTCTACTTGTACCTTCTTTGTAAGCACCATGGGACACAGGGACACTCCCTAGAAACTTGGTATGTTATGCCATTCCATTGACCCCTGATAAAGCCGACTGGCTAATTTCAGAAGGCTCACACGCTATCTCGGATGTTTCGCCGCGTATGGGGTCTTCTTCTGGAGATATCTCAACATTCCCGCCAACTGGGGGTATGTCGGGTCTTCGTGGAGTATTGGGGTTGTTGTCTTGACACTCCTTCCGGAGACAGTCTATCCCTTTGTATATATATCAGTGTATGAGAGGAAGAAGGCGAAGGCTGTGTGAGATGTGAGGAGGAGGCCTGGCACGTGATTCCATATGCAACTGGGTGAAAGGGTCTGTGCTCGTATATATTGTTTACGGTATGTGTAACAGATTAGGCCCTTCTTTCAATATATCAATTGCCATGTGTAAACCAATCATAATAGTTCGTCCATTGGGTTACTATCCGATTGTCGTTGTTTTGGTTTTTTTTTGGTTTTTTCGTACCTGGTCACATACTCATTCTAGTTGGTCAATTATATATCTCAAGATCGCGAAATTCAGTTCACACCAGTTCCAAAAGAAACCAAAAAAAAAAAATCACAGTTGATATACTTCCAAGATAGGAATAGGTTATATTCCATCAACAACAACAAGTAAGGGAAAAGACCATTTGCACTGGCTGTCCCAATCGGGTCTAGTGTAGAGCTTACTCCAATATGAACTCTCAACAGTTTCAAGCCTCAACAGTCCAGCAACTTCCAAAAATCTGTATGTGAGGCTTTTAACGGGTCTAATTTTTAGTAGGGATCAAGGACAGAATTGTCAACAACCATTATATTCTGTCTAAATACAATACAATGTCCAGAAAGTATCCTATTCAACACATGAAAATCACCAGAGGATCAAGCAATCGTCTCTGATCATCCTTGATAGTCACGGACTAGTGAGGATTGTCGTCACTCTGGTCGAAATGTTCCCGCGCCCAGGGGCTCTTCAACCGAATCGCCCGTCCCATATAGAAGAAGATAAACGGAATGGGAACCAACAGAATAGCCAAGAACCCGAGCAAACTCGAAGCCCATTCATACCCAAGACGTTCGTACATCTGTGTCGCGAAGAGAGGAAAGCCAGCACCAACCAAATTGCGCACGAGGATGACACCGGCCAGAGCCGAAGCCGAATACGTCTGATAACTATCCACCACATAATTCAGGATACTAAGAATGACAATGTAGATTCCCGCGCCAAAGAATGCACTGGCAATGATCGGGACAATCCAGTGCACCGAACGGTAGCTCGTCCAGCCAAACCAGAACAGGGAGATCGGAATGAGAAAAGCACCGCCCCGAGCCATCCACATACGTGCCTCCGGGACACCTTTGCCGTTGTTCTCCTTGACCCGACGAAGGTAGTACCGCTCCTGCAGGGGGTAGAAGCAAAACGCGACGAGAGGACCGATCGCAAGACCAAGGAATGTTAACCCCGTTGCACCACCATTGAACCCGTGGCCCTTGCCGGGTCCGAATACGAGAGGGAACGCCTCGTTGAAGAGGTAGACAAGCCCGTACAGAAACCCGTTGTAGATGGCGGAGAAGAGGGTGATCGGCTCTGAGATAAGAAACCGGAACGGACGGGTGAGCGTGATGGCGAACAGCTGATGCAGTCCTTTCCGATGGGCAGAATTAACGTCATGGGCGGATTCGGCGGATTTCAGGTTTTCCTTCTGCATCTGCTTGCGAACTCGCTTCGTCTTGCGCTGCAGGATGATGGAATGTCGGGTTTCCGGAACGGTGACGATGATCAAAATCCAGAACGCACCAGTGATGGCCATCAGGATCCAGAAAATCCACCGGAACCCGAGATCCAGTCCGATATAGCCGGAGAACACCAGTGCGATAGGGGGCCCAAAGGTACTGCTCAGACCATATACGGCCATGGCTCCTCCACTTTCATTGCGTGCCCACAGGTCCGAGATGGATCCGCCAGTGTTGGTCAGAGGGGCACCTCCCGCAAAGCCTCCGATCAGTCGACAGACGAGGATGGTGCCGATGTTCTGGGCCAGGGCGATGGGAAGTTGGAAGATGAACAGCACGAACCACGAGATAATGTAGACCGGCTGGCGACCAAAGTACTCGGAGAGAGGCGCCAGCAATACGGGGCCAATAGCGAAGCCCAGGATATACATCGACAGACAGAGGGTGGTGACTTCAGATGAAACGTGGAATTCCTCTGCGATCTGTGTTGCGCCGGATGAGATGCTACCGGCACAGAGACACCTGCATGTATTGTTAGAACTTGATCTATTCAAGAACGGGGTTCTCAAGGGCACCACTCACGTCACGACATTCAGCATACTCACCACGCAGGTGATGTACCATTTCTGCCATCGGGGCCAGCAGCGAGGATTATCGGAGTCACCAGGAGCGAAGGTGATGCAGAGAGGAAGTGCTTCTTCGGGGGCAGCCCGTGCACGTGTGAGAGCTTCCTCCTCCGTCACCATCAGAGAGAGATCCTCATGATGGGCGTCTGAGGTTTTACGCTCAATATCGCCATCCTGCGAACTGTCACCGTGGCTCTCCTGGGAGGACGTCATTTCGCAGATTTTTTCCACGTTCTTTTCTTTTTTCTCTCGATCCCATGAACAGTTTCGGGGGGGAAAGTCCCATATTAATGCAAAGACAATTAGTCAACAAAACTGGGGACGCCGGTGTGTCGGTGGCCAGATTTTCTCTCCACGAGTCTCTTCTCCACAGGCACATCCCAATGAGAAGCATTCATCAGCACTTGCTCGGGGACTGGCCGGCTCACCGAAGAGGTCAGTGGATCCACCATGGAGCAGTTGAAGCTTTGCCCAAGCTTTTGGCGCGCAGATATTGGGCTGCCGTGGCGTCGTGACCCACATATAGAACCGTGTATCGGCTCGGAAGAGACAGTCTCCCCACGGAGAGCAACTTAAGCCCGACGAAAAAAATACGTGAGGACTTGGCCCGAGTCCTAGGAATCGGGGTGGGGATTATTGTCATTCTCGGGATTCTGCACATTCCTGCATTTGCCGCAAGAATGCGAGAACCCTGCTGATCATTCGGCTACACAAGGAGGACGTGGAGGCATTAATAATAGTAATCACCCCCCTATGGAGAACCCACTGAAAAATTCTGTTAATTCAATTATCTCCTGCTTCCCCAGTAGCGTCGACTGTCCTCGATAACTTTGGGTTCCCAATCAGCTACCGGCCCTATGACATCCACCTTCCGCTGGCCTTGTTTAAACACCGTCCGACAGGGCAGGTCCAAGGTCAGATTCTCGGGGTTACCATCTCCAACAACCCTTTGCAGCTCTTTCTCCGACGCCAGATAGACTAATCGCCCAATGTTGGCCCAGTAGATGGTCCCGGCACACATGGCACACGGCTCCCAGGTGGAGATCAGGGTGCTCTCGGCGAGATATTCCGGGGCATAGTTTTCTGCCGCATTCCGGGCCAATTCAGACTCGGCATGTCGTACGTGTGAGAGGGAGAGGGACGACATCACCACGGTGGCGTTATCTGGTCCTAGCAGGATCGCGGAAAATGGCCGCTTATGGTGCACATCCTGGGCGGTCTTCTGTAGTTGTAGACAGGCTGCGGCGCCGTCGGACAGTTGCTGTTTGCTAAGTGGATGCATATTGACGCGGTGTTTGTTTGTTCGTTGTTTGTGGTTATCAAACGGGGTATTGTCTAGGCTTTTATATAAATCGCTGTTGATGGCGGTCTCCGAGGATCCCCGCACGCGATCGATGTTATCACTCGGAGATGGCCGATGGCTTAGGTTGACTGCCGATAGAAGACCAACGTTATCTTCAGCATCAAATGCGGCACAATAAATCGGCCACTAACGGAGAATTCTACAGTCATTCCCCGTTGATGGCGATTTATGATATGTGCCGTCCGCACATATATTGCCGTAGTGGCATCCGTTGCGCCGCCACGAAGCATCTACTACCTACGTTTGTCGACATCTAACTTCCAATACCTATATCCAACCGTATTGAATTATGGATCTCACACTCATCATCGTGGTCTACTGGCTCGCCGTCGTTAACGGCATTCACTGCAGCCCATTGGTAACTCGCGACTATGGGCAAATTGTAGAGGACCTCAATCGCGAGAAAACGGCGTTATTCGGTGCCATTGCCAAGTTCGAGGAATATGAGGGGGTCGTGACCCAATACCGGACCTACGAAAGAAGCTCAACGAGCTTTCTACCCGACTTCAAAAGACCACGACCGACATCGGGGCTTCAGTCACACTGACTCAGGCCCAAAGCATTCAGTTCCTTACCGCCAAAATAGCCGAAACACAGGATTTCGTGAGGTTGCTGGAGGCGCTCCGCGAAAGGGTAAGGGGAATTGCTCCTACTGTGTTTTTAAGGTTGACATATAGAGCAGAAAGATCTTTTCCTCTACGCGGCTGCTCGTGATGAGATGGTGCGAAACTTCAAAAAGGTTGAAGGTGACCTAGTTGGCGATTTAAATGCCTTTGCGGTCAAGTCTCCGCTGTCGATGGCCAGGGTTTTTGATCGGTTGATTAGGACGACGGATTCCATATTTAATACTCTTCTCCTTCCGGTTCAGCTGTGTAAGCGCTGGATGTAGAGTACTTTTTTGCGCCTGTTGGGCGATTGCTCACTTGTGATTTATATGCAATCATCCCATGCGTGTGGCGCATTAGGAGGTTAATATCAATCCTGACTGCTCAAATTCACTGCTTTTTTGGTCCAGGGATATTCATCTTATGATATGGAGTTGACAGGGATTGGATCGATTGAAGATATCTGCATCTATGATCCAGGGTTTTCTTTCGTCGGGTCAATCCCCAGTCGAACAATGACAGTTTATTGAAGGGGTTTCATGTCAATTTCGCAGAGGTGAGGCTATGGGACTTGAAATGTCATCAAAAATTACCAAGGTAGGGGATGAAGTGAACACGGTTAGGTTAACAGGGAGAATCCCCCTCGCATCCCTGCTCCGACTGCATTAAGTTCATCAACAGATGTGTATTTTCTCCTGTTTGGTCATGCATGATGTAACATCACATGCATCCGTGGAGCATTATATGACGCATCGTAAACCTAAATGGGATGCCAGGGATGCTGTCTCGATACTATATATGTGCATCTCGTCGCCCTTTTGTTCCCCTTGCTCCAAATCAGAACCATCCCCCATCCATATCCCGTTTTCTTGAATGTGTTAAAGTTTATTCTCTATCTTGTGATTCCAACATGAAACTGTTTCTATTATTCCTGGCGTCTCTTGCTGCTGCAGGTATAGCACCTTCCGAGGAAGAAAACGGGCAGTTCGTTTGTCCACCGGGCTTTGTAAGGTTTCGAGCTCACCACTTGCTAAAGAGCATTCACTTATATTGAAACCAACCAGACTCTTCGCGGGAGTGATTGCATCCGAGAGGAGGCCGTAAACCCGAGTTTGGAGTGTCCTCAGAACTTTGTGGGTTCTACTTCTTAGAAAAATCGATGCCTTCTCGTGAGAACTGACAAACGACTGCGATAGGTTCTACTTGGTGGCCAATGTGTCCGTGTATAGTATGGGGATATGATTACCAGCCTGTTCGCGTACCATATATGCCGTGTTCTAGGTAGGTACACAGAGGTAGTTACTTGCCATGTTCAACGAAAAGTAGTTTCCAATCAATATGATTCCTATAAAGCTATTCGATTCGGACAATCCAATCCTACTAGAGCAGTCCCGAGAACTAACACGTATTGCCGATGTGCTCCTTAAGTTGACATCCTCGCATCTTTCTTTTCCCTAGATCGACGCCACTAGAATCATGTCAGTGATGGCAGTGTCTCACCGATGGGAAATCAAGACATAAATAAATACCTTAGGATTGAGCAGATACACCGGTATCCCCAGCAGGAAGACACCCGCATTAATCGCCGCCAACGCCCCCATCGCCGTGGGATAACTATATTTCTCCACCATCGGATTAATCCCATAGCTCAAGCCAAAGGCGACGATGTTCTTTGTTCCCACCACGGCGACCAGCGCAGGCCCGGGGTTTCGCTCCCAGGCCTCCGACGCAAACGAGGTTGAGAGGATCAGCACCGAGACGAAACTGATTTGGAACAGAGCCCAGCCCATGTATGGCCCACCCCAAGTGGCATTGCCGTTTGCCGTGAACCCATAGAGAATCAACGAGATGACGGCCAGAATGCCCGGGAATATGAGCAGAGGAAGTCGATGCTCGGGGGCATGGACGCCTCCGGCGCGCTTCGCCATCCAGAGGATGAATTTATCGCCGAAATATCCGGCGTAGACCATGCCTCCGAATCCGCCAAATACTCCGCCGAGGTTGATGAGACCGATGCTCCCTGCGGACCAGTGGTAATTGTGTTGCAGAACGACATTGTAGGATAGCGACATCCCGATCGAGGATCCCAGGACCACGGACGATAATAGCGTCGCATACAGTATTCCAGGGGAGGTGAACGCTTCGAAGATGTGAAACCAGGTCTGGGGGACAAGCATCCATGCATTCTGGACTGGGGGGGACCACGGAGTCAGCATTTGGAGATAGGTCTTCTTCGTGTGTTGCCCATCGGCCGTGCTGTGAGTGTTTGCCAGATGGGGATGGTTATCAGGCGACGCGTCCAGCACGCGAGTGACTCCAAACTGATCCGTTACCACCAGTCGACCCTGGATGTATTGCGATGCCCGGTTGTATCTGGTCTCAAACCCACAGAAGATCACGAGCACCAGGCCAACGCCAATCGCAATTGTAAACACCCAGTAGTACCAGCGCCATCCGAGGGCTGCGACCTCGTAGGAGCTGGCCAGGTTGAGACAGCCTGTGATGACGTTCTGCGCCGCCCAGTACAGACCATATACCATGCCATGTTGATGTACAAAGGTGATCTCCGCCAGGATCAGAGGAAGGACCTAATTCCGTGAGAAGATGGCCAGTCAATGGATTATAAAGGGTATACGGACGGATTCAGTGGCCCCGGCGGCGAGTCCCTGGATAATTCGCAGTCCCAGGTGTTGCTCCCATGTCTGCGACAAGGCACATCCGACGGAGGCACCGAGCAGCACCACCGTCGATAGAATCGTGGCCGACCGTCGCCCATACACAAGGGCTAGTGGCAGGATGAGGAAGTTCCCTGCATGGAGTACGAAGGTGATTGGTTATTAGCAGAGAAAAGAATCAAATCCTGCGCCAGGTAGACAAATGGATGTCCTCACCGATACCCACGAACAATGATGGAAAGGTTGATAGCCAGACGACCTCATTGACACTGTGGCCCTCCTTCGTGTACATCTCGATGAATATCTCCAGAATGGCGCCCAGTCCGCCGACCACCGACAGAGACATGGACGCTGAGTGGGGAAATTAGTGGACACGTTGGCAAGACACCTTGGACGGGATACTCACAGAACCAGCAACAGCTGACGATGATGCCGCATTTCTCCCATGTAGTGAAGTTCAAAGGGTCGTTTGGGTCATGGCTGGGGACTGGGAGTCTTTGTATCTCACCATCTTGGTCGATGAGAACGTTGTCGGTGGGGACTGGTTTGTGTGCCTCGGCGTCTTCCGAGTGATCAACGCTCGGTTTCTGCTCCATGGTCAGTAGAATAATAGCTGATATTCCACAGAAAAAGAGCCATTCAAGCAATGTTGGGCCTCCTTATGAATCAAGTCGGTCGACTACCGGGGATTATGTGGGGGATCTACTCTCTCTCCCCCCCGCAAGCCGATCCCAGTCCGGGGAACTAAGCCCTAATATAATTCCTATCATTCGCTGATTGTACTGGGTAGATGTCAAAATGTGGAGCCGAATATCTATTCTTGATAACCTGAAAGAAGTAATAGTAAATTAGGTTTGTTTACATCAGTCCCCTTCCTGTTCCGTTTGGTGTAGAATTATTGCAAGTTACCCAGCTCACTCATCAGGTTGCACAGGTTATTTACCAACGGAGGCAAATACTCTGCTCCCGGACATTGACTCTCAAATACCTCACGGGCCACATCCATCACCGAACGGGGGTGTCGCAGGGAGCAGAACCGTGGCTGGTCTCCCGGACGGCCAAACATGGTCAAGCCAGGCTCACCATTATTCCCGTTTACGAATGCTCTTGTCTCCACATTATCTTCGCCATCTAAATAAACAGATACACGGGACACTAGGCAATCCTGCCCACGCTGGAGGAGAGCAAATACCCACAGCACCAACGTCGCGTGGTATATAGTCATCGAGTCAAACCCGCGTAGTCGGTAGGGCACGAACTGTCGAGCAGCGCGAAGCACCTGTCCGGCATGCCAGATGGCATTGCGGGCGTGTTTCGACTTTTCCCAAATCCGCAGTTCTCCGTATGCCCTTCTTGCCTCGTCTTCGCCGAGTTGGCCGGCAAACCGTTGGACCAGGTCCAGGTTGACGTGCAAATGCATGAGCGCATACTCGGCTAAGAGGGTGGCAGTGTTTGGCGGGCGAGAAATGGCATCGTTCACTTGTCGTAAGATTGAACACCTGTTGCGGCTCGTGAGTATAAGACAATCTCGTTGCACTCTACAGGATACACTTACAGGTCGTCCTGTCTAGCCTGTCTCCATAATTTGTTGATTGGTCGTCCTGGCGATAATGAGAACTCCTGTTGAAGACTCCATGCTTGGTTTAGTAGCGCATGTAGCAGTGCGAACCGGGCAACTTCTGCGTCCATATTGGCAGGGATGGAGGTAAATAATGATGGGTCTCCGATGAGGTCTTTCAAGCATAAGCTGGAGCGCTCAGCGGTTTCACACTTGATAGTCCATAGACTATACCATTTCTGTGCGGTGGGTGCCAGCCAAAGATCTCGAGAACTGGGGAACGGCACCGTCATCTCTGCATAGCTGCTGAGTGCCGGGTGGTTCATCGCACTACCTACTTCAACGGCATGTCCATAGAAGTGATATGCGAGTCTAGAATATCAGTCAGGATTGCTTAATCCGACCCCGGAGACTAACTACTATTCCTAACCTTTTCAATGACTCTACATGCACCCATTTGTGCCAGGCATGCTCGATGAAATCCGGGTCTTCCCCAGTCGCATCTAGTTCGAATCTCGCATAGGATGATCGATCAAAGATTCCAGCTCGTCGCAACGCCTATCCAATTGTTAGCTTCTCACCTTAAGTCACCGATTGAGTTTCATACGGTACATAATGGCTGCAGGTAACTCTCCGCAATCTGCATCTTGCGCCGGTACCCACAAAATATTCCAATATCAAGCCACATCATCGACGATTGAAGATAGTTCAGATCCCTCCTCACACTGTTGTCCCATTCCAACTGTCATTTGATTAAATCAGAGTGGCCCTTACTAGTATACGATGATAGATCTCTTACTAGATTTGTCAAACTGACTCGAACAATCTCCTGTAAGAGGATCCCCGTTTTATTGATCGAAGGCAAAGAGCAGCATATGCAGCCCGCTGCGACTAAAGCCGTTAGCAGTTCCGGTCTCGCTGCCTGGTTGTAAATGGTGTATGGATGAATCCACGCGTCAGTCTCCGTCCTCTTGGCGATTCCAATCTTGATCAGGGTATCCAGTGTGTCTGCGTTTGGAAAGGATGATGTCAAAAGCTGACCACCACTCGTTTTTATGACAAGCTGCAAGATCGCGTCTCTTGAACTGTTGGGGAGCTTGTGATGGAATTTCAATGTCTGTAAGGGAGTTCGATGCGAAAAAGAGATGGATCTCGTCGTGTTACCGTCAAGGGGAGGAATGCGTGCCTCGCTGAACGCATCTTCGTTCGTTTTTGGCAACCAGTTCCTGCAGCAGAATCAGAATATGACTTGTTATGAACCCCTTTACTACCATCATACCAGAGTGAGTCCCGGAAAGCTGCGACACGATGTTGGGTGGTGGTCTGCGGCTCGTCGGGTGTCAGAAAGCTGAAGTCGCCGGCAAATTCAAAATCCAATATTTTATCCAGGTCCGAAGTAATATCATGGGTGAAGAGTTCATCTTCCGCATTGATATCATCCATGTTTTGCGTGGCATTGAAAATGTCTTTCGGCTCGTCAATGTGCAATTCTCGAGCCACATCAGATGGCAGCATAATGTGCTCAAAGAACGCTGGAAACTCCTTTGACCCAGGATGATATGAGGTGATTTCTTGCGGCGTGAAGCTCTGGTCACTGCCTGGGGCTGTGGAAGTTGCCGAATCGGACCCTGGCGTCAGGGGACTAAAAGAACCAGTTTCATCTCTGGAAGTGCATTTCATTCCTCGACGGCGACATCTCTGAGGGTAGGACCTAATAGTTAGCAAGACGCAGTTCCCCAAACGCTGACGATTATCACACCTGACATGGCCTCTCTTCATCACACCCGAGCTTTGACTCGAAGCACTGCTGGCATGCTTTGGCGATGCGTCCCTTGCGAGCTTTGATCGGGATTCCGGCGATGTGGGACTGTTGGTGTCGTCGCAGCACATCCCTATACACAGTGTCAGGGCGACTTGTTCTGATGAGAGGTGCTTGTTTCCTACCGACGATTGTATCCTCGCCCGCAGTCTAAACACTTCCATGGACGCTGGTTTGTATCTTTGCGTATGGAATGAGCTTTGCTTGATATCGATTGACAGACTGTTCTCGCCAACTTACGGGAATTTAGGTGCCTACTGAGGTGATCGGACCTTTCGAAGGACTTGGGACAGTGAGGACAGTGGTGGGCAGTTTGAGGCGACATGACATACTGGTTCAGTTAGAATGATGGGGATGGGGATGGTCTTCATCGTGTTAGATTTGACCCTCTGGATCGGGCCATGCGGGCCTCTCTTGTACCGAGGCTATCATATCCTACCATCCTGGAGGTTGTGGGATATATACTCAAGTACATTCTTTCTTCTCTCGATGGAACTAACACTGATGATCAGAATTAACCCGATAGAAATGCCTTCTTCAACCTTCGAGACTACGGTTGAACGATATCGATGCCTCCGAAACTACGCACCTTATACCAACTAGATAGCATCATCATCATAGAGAGACTATAGTCCCCCCACATTCCGACCCATTCTAGTAACCGTCGGCTTCATGTGGACACAATAGTAGATTGATAATAATGGGTGTAGACAACTCTCCTTCAGATTCATTAACCAATTAACTTCTGAATACCATTAGCCCTAATCCCAAATGCTCCCCTCCCGCCGACAAACTATCCCTATTTAGTGCACGTATGACATCTAGGCTCTAGTGCCATTGCCGTCTTCAGGTTTGGGCTGGCTGGATGAAATCGCGACACAATAATAGTATCCCGCCAAAAGACTCTCACAGGAAGCCCCGACGCCCGGATTCCAGTCCAGGAATTGGGTCAGGCTGATCTTCGGATGCTTTTGCGTCACAATCGAAATACATGTATCCGCCGGCTGGGCCTGATAATACTGCACGCAGGCCGATGTCATACCGGATTGAGTTGGAGCTGGAGCAGCCCCCGTTGGCGTACCGGGATTCGTCGGGGGAGTGGAAGGGGGCGAGGCCTCTGTGGAGGATGGTTAGACATATGACTCAACTTGCATCTCGACCCCCCTGAGGATGACAATACTCGTGGCCCCAACGCAGACATGATATCCTAGCCAGAGGGTTTCACAGGCTGACCCAACCGCGGGGTTCCAGCGATAGAAGTCATCGAGCGTGATGGCGTATGCTTTCGCGATGGATGCGCAATTGTCATTCTCGCGGACACGGTGATACCGATTACCTGGGTGAGGCGTCTTCTCAGTGGCTGCCTCTTCAAGAAGCTTCAGTCATACCAGATGTGTAACTTAAACTTACATTCTGCGACGATTCCAGTTTGCAGCGGATAGGGCGCCTCCACGACTGCAGTGGGGGCGATGTTGCGAATCCCAGCAGCCTGGGTGAACTCTAGGAAAAGGCTGAAGTATAAAAGGATGGAGCAAATCATCTTTCTTCTGTCTTGATGGATTAGGTGGTGGACTAACACGTTGGTGAGATGGGTGAGATGGGTACTAGTAGGGAAATGCCATTTATTACTTTGACCAGTCCACATCCAACGGGGGGACCTGCTGACCAAACATTCCACCCCTGACCGATGATACTACCCAAGCAGCAGCACCACGGCTACTGCTGTGCGATGGGTGGGTTGCATCCTGTAGAGGTCACACACACGGCATGCAGGTTTCTTCAGGCTATTGGACGGATCTGCAGCCCGTCGGGGTCCGTTAGGATCCTTGCATTGTGTCTCTCAATCCATGAATGTTGCTGGATAGAACATATCCCCGTGCTTATTGGTCAACCTTGAAGTACAACAAGCAGGCATATAATACGTAGCAGCCCTCTCGTAGGACCTTGGCTGAAACAACACTCCCGTCCCTTCTATTTTGAAAGTCAATCCAACAACCATTCAAGCAAGTATCCACGGAACCCAACATGAAACTCAAAACATTCACTCTCGCTGTGTGCCTTCTTTTCCTCCAGTTAACCAACGCTAGTCCATTGAAACGGGACTCCCCGACCAGTGATGTTCGATTGCAAAATGACAATTACGAACAAGTATTGGGCGACTTGATGCGAATAAATGTACGGCAAGTGGCTCTAGCTGTAAAACTGGTAGTATTGCATCCAGACCGTCCGGAACGTATAGCCGAAGTGAACAAGGCACTGGACAACGTGATCAACACCACAGCAACAACCGATCAAGACGTATTGATCTCCCCCGCGTCAGATAACACAAATCGAGGCCAGGTAAATACCCCACTGGCTGTTCAGTTCAATGCCGATGAGTGTACGACATTATTCTTGCAATCACTGGAGAATGTCCCATCTTTCCTGAATGCAACGAGTGAGATTGTTGAAAAGGCAAGCTCTGACCGCATGTCCCTTGGTAAGTAAAGACTGACCGTCATTGTAGAAAGATATTCTCCAGAATGCTCGTGATGGCAATATCATTGATGGCGATCTGCAAGAATGGAAGAAAGACTATGACAAGCTCTTCACCGATTTGGAAAGCAAATGTCCAGGTATAAAAAAACAATTCGAGGGTGTGGAAGATATCCACGACCAAGTTTTCACCAACACACGTCGTTTGTTTTCGCTGTCGAGGTGTTTTTGACCCCCCGGTAGCGGGAAGACAGGGTCATTGGAAGAGAAATGGGATTCATTCAGTGGTCTTTGTCCCCTATCTGTGTCGTTATGACCCATCAGTCCCTCAATGCAGCTAATACGATATATTCAGTCTCTTTAACAGACGAAGTGTCATTTCCATAGGTATCTCCTACTTAGGGAGATACGAATGCTTTCTTCACGCATCATTAAGCTGCATTATCACTGGCCAAGCCATGGTCAGACCGTGTATGGGTCAATTCCAATGAGATGATGAGTATAATCTCATGGCACACAGGCCCCTACGCTCTACCACTGTAGTTTCCAATGGTTGCTCTCGGGTCGAACAAGTCGAAGCCTATCGTTTTATTGACTCTGATTGAACAGCATCGTTGTTCGACCGAAATCACCAGGCATCATTAAATTCCCTCAGGGTATGACACGGGTGGCATTGGATAAAACAATCCCTCAATCAGTTGAGTTTGGATGACTCTTCTTGAAGTTATTTAAACCCGTCCGACTTCTCGCTCCTGGGGATCTTCTTTCTGCATCCAACATCCAACATCCATTCTTCTACTCAGCCATTCTACCATCATCCTTCTACTCAGCTATTCAAAACTGATTGCCCCTACATCATGAAGCTCCAGGTTGTTCTTGTGACTCTCTATCTTATGCTTCTTGGCTTCGCAGAAGCCATCCCTCTCCTACAACGACCCCTGTTCTCGAACTTGGAAAAGGACCTGAGCCTTGGTTCGTCTGATCTTGATATACTTGGTCAGGGGATTGATTCATTCGAAGGAGAAGATGGACAATTTAATCAGCTACAAACAGACTTGGATGACTTCATTTCCCAGCTTAACGAAGCTGCACCTTACGCCTTGAATCCTGAGCCGAAATTCAGTACCCAAGAAAATAGTATACTTAAAGATCGATTTAACAACTTCGGGAACCAACTTACCGGGGTGTCTAGCGGCTTCTTCCGCAAGGTAATATACTTCGCCTTCGCTGACATTTTGCATCTGCTAATAGCTATGACAGAGAAAAAAATTTTCCCCGATTCAGCGACGTCACACCATCCACGGCTTTAAAAGACTGGCCAACTCGCTAGATGGTCTTCTTCAACTTATTGAGCGTGCGAGTCAGCCACAATTCATATCATTTTACGTTAATTTCAACAACACGATGCAGGATAGTTTAGCGGGTTTTGAGAAAAACTTTGCGTAGGGCAAAGGGACGTGTTATCAGATTGCGCATGGATTCCTCAGGAAGAGTGGCGAAAGGAGTGGGATTTCCTCCAAATTGACATGTCACTGCAATATCATTTACCATTGATGTATCATCAATCGCCCTCTCTGTAACGTAGACTTTCCACCTCCTTGTATCAGCGATTCATCAATGAAGGACACTAGAGACAATCATATCCTTCGAAGTAGTTACCCCAGGAATTCCAAACCACCGATATACAAAATCACCTACATAGACTCAAAGACTGCCTGGGAAGAACTTCCCCTGCACCTTCGCATTTCTCGCCCATTCATCATCATGCGCCAATACCGTCTCCACCGGCCCAAAGCCAGTCTCCCCCATTTCCAATCGCCTGATTGCCCGAATCGTCTCCATCGCCCGAGGTCGATCAGCATGAATGCAACACATCCGCCCCTCATAATGCGGATCTGTCCATTCCGCAATCTCCTTCTCTCCAGTCAGGATGCGTCGGTCGTGGCATGCGTCCCCTGCCAGGTACACATACCGATTGGCCCCTACCCGACACAAAAGGTTAATGTGTCCTGGCAGATGACCCGGCGCATTCACAATGTACACACTTTGGTCGGAAAACAGATCAATCGCATTGGGGAAGTGTTGCACGGGGAGCCACGGGCCGAAACTTAAATGCGCCAGATGCGAGGGCAACGCCGAGTGGGCAGTCTTCCCCCCATCTGCCTCCTGACACGATGGGTCAGAGCCTAGCTCAATCGTGCGATCCGACGGGAGCAGATCCGCCTCGAAATGGCTGTGGCTGCCATTCCCTATCTTCACTTTCCCGCTGAGGAGGTCTGGCGCCCCGTTACCGACGACGAACCGCGAGGCGGGGAAGTCGGCGGGCATGCCGATGTGGTCCCAGTGGACGTGGGACAGGATGACCAGGTCGATGTCGGACGGGGTCAGTCCTCCCCGAGCGAGAGATTCGACCACGTCTGGCCGGCCGCTGAGTGGTTGTCGGGTCATGGCGTGCTTGTAGATGGGTTCGCTGTATAACGACGGCTCGCGTCGGATTCCGAGGTCGAATACGAGACGGGTGGCTTTTCCTGTCGTTGGCGAGTGGTGTTGGACGAGGAAGGATAGAGATGGGACGGTTTTCTGGGCGCTGTCGTCGTCAACTGGCGTCACGAACAGTCGTTCGGGGAGTGTCAAGGAGCCCGCGTCCAATGCGTGGACGGTCACTGTCGGGGTAGTCATCTTGGACGATGGTCGTACTTGATTAGAGAAGTTCGGAGGCCGATAATAGTGATACAAATGGTTTCTGGGAGAAATTCAAAGTGACGGAGAGATTCTCGTCTCTACATAAACGCAATTAATTGATGCGGAGTTGGTCATGTCCGCCGTTGGGGTATAAACTCATCCATGATGTTGGGGATGTCGACTTGCCCCAACCCACGGATCTCCAGTCCCCTCATTCCTGTCTTGGTTCCGAGGCTGATTTATCAGTCTCGCCCCAAGTGCCGTTCATCGGTACTGACTCCTTAGTGTCCGTCATACAAATAGCGGAGTGCCCATCCAGGTGGTACGGGGTGCATGTACCCCGTGTGACATGAACAACATACTAGACCATCATTTTAAAGAAAAAGAAAAAGGGAAAAAAAAAAAAAAAAAAACGCTAAACACACTCTACTACATTACACTACGCCTCATTTGCCAATCCCCAATGGTTCCAAGGAATCCGCATACGCAAAAAGAGTCTTCGTGATCAGTTGCACGGCATTCCAGGTCCGCATCCCCTCCAATATCATCGCCCATGACCTGACAGCCTTCGCGCCCAGCAAATGAGGCGCAAAGTCAATCAGCGCCGGGTCACCCTCCGGCATTGAAGACTCTACTTCGCGTAAAGTCTCCGTAATGGCGACCAGAACAGCCTGTTCTCCCGCATCAAGCGGATATTCCGGGCGGGGAGCTGCAGTGGCCTGAAGAAATTGGTTCAGGGTAAATGCATACTCCAGCGAACAGACTGCATGCATGACCGACCAACTAGGGGCCCTACCGACGGAATAGACCCCCATTTGGACGGGTGGGCACAGCGCAGCGATCTGCGGTACGACGCACACATTAGCCTATGAGAGGGGTGCTGGTGTGACAGCAGAACCTACCGCGTGTCGAGCTGCTAGTGTCAGGGCCGGCCCTCGTGGAAGATCGGGAAGCGCGGTCAGACTAGCTGCGACCTGGTGATGATCCCGTCCGAGAATCGAGCGCGCGGACCCGATGTCCACCACTAGACGGGTGTAAGCGAGGTGGAATAGAGCCTGTTTTCGATATTAGAGGATTCTGTGGATAGTAAAAATCAGAGCGGAGGAAGATCCCACGGTAGAATTGAACGCAATTGGTCCATGTTTGTCCAACGGACTCAGCGAGGACTCGGGGTTCTGCTCCCACTGTCGTTGCCATTTCTTCAGCGCTCGTCGCAAGGAGCTAGATTGCTCGGTGGTGATGTCGTACGATAAACAATCCAGCTGGATGGACTGTCGGATCCAGAAGATGCGCTGGAGCAGGGCATGGATCAATATGTGACTGCCTAGCGACGAGCACACCGGCATGATATCGTTGTCGTACTGGAGCTCTCGCATGCACGCTTGAAAGAACGGAGGAGATTCCGATCGTCGGTGGACGTCCGCCCAAACATCCGGGTCGGGCGCTTTCCACTCCAGCTCGGTGCAGGGCAGCCGAAGCTTGATGTCCGCCATCATCAAAGGCGAAGGAACGTTGAAGGTGATGCTGTGTAGATTGAAGAAGCAGAATACGATCAGTTTTGTTCGTCGCGCACTCTCCACCTGTGCCCATTCTTCCCAAGTGGCTGGCGTGGCGGATGTTTCGTCCAACCCATGTCGCCGTACCAACGTAGCTAACATACTTTGTGTCGACAGTGCCTGGTAGACTAGGGTCCCATTCTGCCCTCCCCATGTCGACATCGCCATCATGAAGAACAGGCTTTGCATGGTCTGTAACATGTCGTACTGTTCTTCACAGGCCGTCTGGACATGTCCACTCCCCATCCCGGAGTCCCGACGACGGAGCTGCTCCAGGGCTATTGATCTTGCCGCCTGTAATATCCGAAGGCCCTGGTGTTGCTCAAGACAATACTGACTCCCTGCCGCGGCCAGGGCTAGGGTCAACTCGGGGGCCATGTGGCGCAGAGAAAGAGTCTGTGGGTGGAGGATTGGGAAATGTGGATGGAACCCATTGATGAAGCCATGGAGGTAGCGACTCAACGCATGCCGCGAGGGCAGCTTATAGTCCGCCGGAAGGACAGATGCAAAGAGAGAAATGCGATCACTGAGCCAGACCCAGTCATCCTGGGAGATTCGCAGAAACTGCGCCAGGTGCATATTTGACCGGACTGGATCTGCAGGTCCTGGGGAGGGAGATGCCAGCCGCGAGAGCGTGCCCGCGAGGGTCACTTGTTGGTCTTGAGTCCGCACTATGCTCTGGCTGTCGGTGCGGCCCACATCCACAGGGGATAGTAGAAAGGGGTCGTTTAATGACAGTTCTGGGTAGAAGAGCGATTGCTCGCCAAATGGAGGAAGCGATACCCCATCCAGATAATGCAGCGCGAACTGTTGGGAGTCAAGAACTGACTCCGCTGATGGCACAGTGACAGGGACCTCGACGAGAGGATCTAACTGTCCCAGCTGTCCCAGTGCTTCTGGACTGCATAATGGATTGTCACCCAGATCGGAGTCTCCCAGGCCGGAGTCCTCGAGGTTTTCCGATGGCGATAAAGCGCGGTGATAGTTGCCCGCGACTGTGGGACTATCAGCTCGGGTTCCTTCTTTGTTTCAAGCGACTTACCCGCGGGGCTGTTCTCGTCGTCCCTGTTGGAATGGGCAATTCTGTTATGGCGACTTAATAGATCGCTATACACTCAGTTTAGTTGGGGATGATGGCGAGTGATGGAGATGGGTTGGGGAACACCGTACTTCCTGCGACAGGAATAATTGCAGAGAGTGCAATGGAAAGGTTTCCGGCCATAGTCTGTTCTCTTTTCTTAGTATGAGCCACTACCCAGGTACCATTATCATGGTGGATCTCTCACGGATATTGTGATGTCGTTGCAGGTGTTCGCGACGACTGAACTGACGAGGACAAAAACTGCACTTAAACCTCTTTGGGACAGGCTTGAGAGAGGGATTTGGGGATATTGGCATGGTTGTAGGCAGAAATCCCAATAATTTTAATTGTTGTTAGTATAAAATAGTAATAAACCCTCGTCACCGTGAGTCTCCCCAAGGCCGATGGGGAAGAAGAAGAAGAAAGAAGAGCAGAATTGGGGTAAAACCAGCGAACGGAATAACCTCGGGTGGATTTGTGGGGAATAAATATCACCTCCAGCAATGCGAGTAGTTATATCAATCCGCTGTTATTCCCCGTTTCTGTTTTTCGCCACAACTAATCCCACTGAATTTTGTTTCTTACCTTACATTCAAAACTGAACTTCCACCATGACCAACGAATCGCAACTCCAACCGCTCCATGAACAGCTGTTTGAAGATGGGCTGAACGTCCGTCGCGCAGTCGTCGGCGACACCTACGTCGATCGCGCCCTCGCCAACGGTTCCTCCGAGTTCTCGCGTCCCGGCCAGGAACTTGTCACCGAGTGGTGCTGGGGTCATATCTGGACCAGACCGGGGTTGGAGCGCAAGCAACGCAGTCTTCTCAGTCAGTCGCCCCGTTCTCCGACATACTAGAACCCAATTCCCCTACTAACCAGTCCTCAGATATCGGCATGCTTATTGCCCTGAAGTCCTGGCCTGAATTGGCGGTTCATACAAGAGGCGCCATCAACAATGGCTTGACTGAGAAGGAGATTTCCGAGGCGGTTCTGCAGGCAACGGTCTATTGTGGTGTTCCCGCCGGTGTGGAGGCAATGAAGGTGACGGAGAGGACAATCAAGGAGATGATTGAGAACGGCGAATATAAACGGTCCTGATTAAAATGGAGGATGGTTCAGATATTATTGCTCTGTTTATTGTATAGAATGCATTGCTCGGCTATTCACCCGTTCTATATACTCAATCATGTAGAATGTCTAGTATTTCCGTTAATAACTCCTGTGATTGCTGGTCTACTCACCAACGAGGTATTGCTTTTCTGCTCCCCTCCGTGATGCATTATACTCGTTTCCTCCTTCACGTCGTTCTGTTCTTGTGGTGTGGCCTGGGGCTATTTTGCGGCTACTTGTCAAGTACCCGAAGACGCCGCTTGACCCTATGATACAATTAATTACCTTCGGAGATCGATCACAAATGAACGTCATAGATAACCTAGGAATTATAGGTATACCCTGAGTAATTCCATTCTAAGTAATTCCATTCATGGTAAGTTATACCCCTACCTTTTATTAACGTCGTGGCCATTCGACTCGGACTCGATCCGCAATTTCCCATGCGCAGACCTGGCGAGTCATACCGATTTGCATTCCGACAATTTCCTCTTCAATCATAGTCTCTTGTCTCCATTTCTCCCCCACCCAGTAAGAAATGCGTTGTCTGCGGGGGAATGCTTGTGCGGGGGGCGAGATGCGATGACGATGTCGGCTTCTTCCCCAAACTATTTGGGGTAACTGGAGGCCGCGCTAAACTACACAGTTATGGTCTTTCAACCCATCTCCAACAACTCGTGATGCCTTTATAACCATTTTCTAGGGATAAGAAATCACCGGAGGATATCAAACACAACCAACATGGGATCAACGACAGCAGACATCATCGGGTTCATCGGCCTCGGGGCCATGGGCCTGCCAATGGCCCAACATCTAGCTAAAAACACCCCCGCCGGCACGCAACTGTATGTGTACGATATCGTCGAAAAAGCCATGACAGACCTCATCGCTCTGCATCCGGAAAAGGTGAAGCCGGGAAAATCGCCGCGCCATGTCGCTGAACTATGCGTGAGTTGTATATCTTTCCTCTACGCCAGATTAACGTTTTGCTGACCCGACCTACTAGAACATCGTCATCTCCATGGTGCCCGAAGGATCGCACGTCCGCGCGGTGTATCTCGACAAAGAGACGGGGATCTGCGCCACCGCACTCGAGAATAAACTGCTCATCGACTGCTCTACCATCGACACGGCCACAAGCCTCGAGGTCAAAGATCACATCGTCCAGCATCATCCGTCTGCTTCGTTCTACGACGCCCCTGTCAGTGGTGGTGTTCTCGGGGCTCAGAAGGGCGCCATTGCCTTTTTTCTGGGATGCGCGGAATCGGATCCTACCCTTCAGCGATTGACGGATCTGCTGCGGTTGATGGGCAAGCAGGTCATCCCCTGTGGCGCTCCGTCGCTGGGCTTGTCGGCCAAATTGTCGAATAACTATCTGTCCGGGTTGATTGCGATTGCCGCATCGGAGGCGCTGAATATCGGCATGAGAGCGGGTTTGGATCCCCGCGTGCTGTCGAATGTTTTTGGCGCAGGTACGGCGCAGAACACCATCTGCGATAGGTTCAACCCGTGTCCGGGAGTGGTGCCAGATGCGCCGTCCAGTTCGGATTATCAGAATGGATTCAAGGTCCAGCTGATGAAGAAGGATTTCTCGCTCGCGGTCGCGATGGCGGAACAGGTCGGCGCACGATTGGTCTTGGGCGATGCCGGCTTGAAGACGTATGAGGCGGCGGCAGAAGATCCCCGGTGTCGAGATCGGGATTCGCGCGTGGTATTTCGTCACCTCGGGGGTGACGAAGACTGGGCGGAGAAATTTAAGGAATAGATCAGGGAAGGGGTCATAATAACAATGATATATATTGATTTGTTTGTGTATATATGGGTTCAAAGATTCGTCAAAATATCACATTTCAACAACTCCAACCCTTGACACCATTCCAGAAGAACGCCTCATGTATCTACTTCGCCTGATTCAAGAAGATTAGATCTGAAGAGAATGCCCGTAATATTTCCAATCCGACGTGGCAAACGTATTAACCGCCAGGTCGCGTTCCGGGAAGCCGTCAAACGACCTGGCATACGTGGCGATCGAGTGGGCAACCAGCTTAAGTACGGAGGTTTATTAGTAAAGATGCAATCAATGCATTCCACGAAGAAGGAAGATATTCTCACCTTAGTATTCCACTCCCACGCGTCCAGATCAACATTATCCACCGTGTCGCAATACTGATGATAGCATGGGTCGTACCAGTCACCCGCGGTTCCCCCGAACATCGCCTGCTCCTCCTCGGTCTTGACCCCTTCCGCGCCCGTTGCAATGCCACCGCCGGGGATGCCGTTCTGAATAAACCCAACGTAGTCGCTGCGTCCGTCAAACGGGATGAAGGTGTAGTTGAGGCCGTGCTCCTCGTAAAAGTCGACGTAAAGATCCCGAAGCTGCTCCGATCCGACCGGGTTGGCGGCGTTCGTCGCGTTGTAGACTTGGTAAGCGTAGTTGGGCGACGCCAACATGTCATAGTCCATGAATAACCTGATCTTCTTGTTTTCCGAAGACTCCAGAACTGAGACGTAATATTCTGAGCCTAGTAATCCCTCCTCTTCGCCGGCCCACCAGGCAAAGCGCACGCAGTTGTTCACGTTGTAGTGGGTGAGTGCAGTCGCGAGCTCGAGAAGGGTCAATGTACCGGAGCCGTCATCGTTGATACCGGGTCCCTCGGCGACACTGTCGCTATGCGCGCCCAGCATGACGCAGTTGTCGGGATCGCCTGCCGTCGTCTGCGCGATGATGTTGGTGGTCGAGATGGTATCCACGATCGCATCCATGTAGGCGATCGCATCAATCTTCTCGCCGTTATGCAGCTTCTCCAAGACCGGGGCGGCATCGCGGTCGGAGAGACCCCAGGTGGCAACGTGGTCTGGAGTGGGTGTGCCGAGCGTTCCACTCAGGTCACCCTTCTCATTGTTGTAGACGACAGCCGCGATAGCGCCCGCCTTACCGGCCAGATCTGACTTGGTTCCGAAGGGACACTGGCCCCGGCTTATGAACGCGATACCTCCCTCCAGGTCAGACGGGTAATCGGACAACTCGCACCCAAAGTTGGCGACCGCGACAACAGATCCATAGACCGGTTCTCTACTACTTGTCGCGGGCGTCAAGCCCATGGGTCGGGCAGATTCTGGCACGGCATGGCCTAGAACAAGACGGGATTCAAAAACATTGCCGGTAACGGCGGGGAACGACTGGTTGGTGATGGAGTAGTAGTCTCCGAGGGCGGCAATGGTCGAGTAGATGTAGTCAATGGTTCCGAGGTGACCTTTGCTGCCAATGACCCGGGTTGGATGATTGTATTCGTCAAATCCCAGTTCCGCGATCTCATAGAGAATCTTTGCTCTGTTCAAGAGATTCGCGGCATCGACGTGGGCTTGCAGCGCGTCAGAGCTGACCAGCTCCTTGGCGGCATTGGAGATGGGAGCCTGAGGGGTGGTCGATCCGAAGAAAGGGATTTGAAGGCCATGAACCTGACTCAGGAGAGCCGGTGACAGGGTAAGGGCCCATGAAGGGCGCATGGTGGAGAATGATGTTAGTTGGTGGAGAAAGAGAGAATGAAGGAAGGAAGAATGAGGGAGGGAGTGAGTCAAGACGAGTTCAAAAAGAGGCTGGGGTTGTTTATCGCTTGTTTATCTGTCGTCATTCGGCTTATCTTATCAGCTCTCCAACAAACGAACTCTTTGGGCAAGTCACTTCCCCATTCGGGAATAGTGGCACATTCTATCGAATCTTAGGTGTATTTTACACGATAATACCTATAAGTTACAGTTATTTTACACGACTTAGAGCGGAGCAAGTTCGATTTTATCTTGTAGAATTTATAATAGCGGTGGTCTCACTATCCCTCACTATAAAAAAGTGGTCTCTGATCGCCCGAGTTTACTCTCCATCCCAGCACTAACTGAAGTCATCCATACCTCCTAACGATGATACTCAAAAAATACCTCCATGAACACTAATCCGCCGCTCGATTTCCTTCAAACCCAGTTTTCGACAGGACGTGTGCGGATTCGCCGCGTAGACAGGCATGGCAACCTCGATCAAGAGGTTGGACGCCCCTACCAAAGGCGGCTCGGCATAAAACATACTATACACCGCATCTTCCTCAAGCTGGAGGTTCTTGAAGCCCCGCTTAAGTTGTTCTAGCTCCGTGCCGTCACGGCCCACGAGGACGGTAAGCCACATCTTCACGCAGTTCTGGTGGGTAGCCATGTCGAAAATTCTCTCGTGGTTGAACTAGAAGACTTGGATGAAATTTCGTTGATGGTATGGGACAAAATACTGCTTTGGCGAGTCTGGAAGGTTGCGAGAATTTATAGTGTGTTCCGTATTTGGAGATTCCGATATGAAAGAAGGTTCTTTGTTGTTGGTTTCACATCTTTCCTGTCAAGGAAGGATCCAAACGATAGAATGAAACCTATAGCTCATCTGTCTCAGTCATAATGATGGCGATGAATACTCATTGTTCTACGTTCCAGATAAGTAAGTGGTAATAAAGACGGGATTGTGGTATGACCCGTAAGGTGTAGTATGGGCGGCCGTTTATATATTTCTAGGTCTGTTCGAAGAAATCCCGACAATTACCCACTTATTCCGATATAGATTAAGGAATTGCATTTTCCACTGCAATGAAAAAAGAATACGAAATCTAGCAGATAATTTTATTAGGTAATTATATGACTATTTCACCGACTAGAAGTGGTGTTGTGGTAGTTGCCATAATCCTTGGCAGCACTGGGCCAGGCAACAGTCGGTATAAACCGAACTTCCGATCGATTTGTCTCAGATTGTCTTATCACTGGATGTTTGAGATGCCCCAGACTGATTCATAATGGCCCCAACTCGATCCTTTTCCAACGATCCCTTTGAGAAGGAGTTTCGTACAAAAGCCGCCAACTACTCGATTGCGGAAATTCGTGAACTCATGTATCCGGATTTCCAGGAAATGACCGATGACGAGATTCGCCACTTACAGGGCAAAGAAGATGCGCCCGAATAACCAGTGGATGGCCATTCTAGAGGTAACGGGCATTTTTTATCTTGATCCACAAGTTTAGCACCACCGGAATCACAAGGCTAATTAATGAGATTTATCGTGTATTATTAGGAGCACGGCCTACAGGAGGAATACTGTGCTATTACCTGTCAAGTGCCTCATGATGACGAACGAATATATAATCAACTATGCGCCTTTTTCCAGGCGAAAGCGCCCAAGTTATTGCCTCGATATAGGGACCATATTAGGCGCACTGGATTTTCTCCTTTGATCAAAGCTCAGACGATGGTCGGAGGGGTTGAGAAGGTTCACCTCTAGAGTAGTTAGTACAGTAGGACTTGTTATGTCACCAAATTTTAGATTATTCAAGTTATTGTACTTTGTACTTATTATAACAGGTCGAGGGGAATCATGTGCTCGTTGAGGCCCTGATGTGGCCTGAGGCAGAAGGCGGTGATGGTTGACTTCAACGCGTCGATCCAGCGACTTCCCGTCAACGTGTTCATGACTTCTTCACGCGCTTTCAGATGCAATTCTAGTCTTGATCCTCGTTCCACCGAAATTACCGCTAACTGTCCCGCACTGGGCTTCGCCTGGGCCCAAGTGCGACTCCAACATGATTGAACGCCTGCGAACTCCATCCCTTCCGTTCGCTCAAGGAGAGTGTGGTGATTCACCACGCACCCCGGTAAAGTCTCCTTGAGCCAGGTCGTACACCGGTCCACCACCCGCTCCCACGGCACAGAATCATAGGTCCCTGCAATCAATCGCTGGCTCTGAACGTGTTCGAGGAACTCAGCCGCTGTCCACGTTGGATCGACCCCGATGCGAAGAGGCAGAGTGGTGGAACAAGGCCCCAGAACTTGTTCATGGTTCGCGATAGGATCCCGGCGACCGTGGCTGATTTGGCCGAGGACCACCTCAGAGAGTGCGAGGTGTCCGGAGAGCATCCATGCGATTGCGCCCTGCACGAGTGTCGCCATCGTGATATCGGCTGGCAGACGCAGGCCATCCACCTCGCACTGCACGTTCATTACCCCGCCATCACCTTCAGACTGTTTCAATCCACCCGTATTCCCAAGTCCCGTCGCTGAAACCGCCACATCCCGGAGATAGTGTCTCCAGAAAGTTAGCGCGTCGTGGTGTTCTTGGCCCAGCCGGTGGTACACTACCTCCTTGAATGGGACAGACCTGGGTAGTGATTGGCCACTGTATGCTTCGGCAATCGACTGCCACAGCAAGGATAGTGATGGGGGGTCAAACTGACCGTGCGAAAGCCGAATAACGAGTCCCCAATGGTCCCCTGTGTAATCAACCACAGCAGTGAACTGGAGTTGCACATGTCCTTCCACCGACGTCCACTCCATCTTTTCCCGTGACGCCTGGGCAAGGTAACCTGCAGGGTCTTCAACTCTGACGCGTTTGAAGGCCGTGATAATATTCCGTAGCACGACCTGGAACAAACGGTCATCGTGGGCCACGAATATGGTCCGTAATATGCTGTGGTGAGCTACCACGTTTTTGCATGCTCGATACAACCGATCAAGGTCCACCGAACCTGGGAACAGCTCTGCTAGGGCCACGAGCGATGAGTTATTGATTGTGATGGACTGAAACTCGGGAGTGGGGAGGATGTCGTCTACGTTATTCTGAACCAGATCACTTGAAACCTTGGACAAGATGGTGCCTCGTTGGCCCTCTGCGACCAGAGAGAACGTGGTATGTTTCTCCGGGGCTCGATAGGGTATATCGTTCGCGATATTCCTAGGCCCCCGTGCTGGCTTCACTCTCTGAATGTTCACATCTGCGCCTAACTCAATCCGGTCTCGTGCGAATTCAGCCGAGGGAAATTCTCCAGTCAAGGTAGGCTTGCCCCCCTGTAGGGTCGCATTGGAGCGACCATTTTCAACCCGAACTAGTGACAGACCATTAGTACCGGGTGCTGTGCTGATGTGAGGCGTAGACTTTTTGGTAAGTAATTGCTTCTCGCCATCGGCAAAGGGAACTTGTGCAAGTTCTCGCAATTCAGGATACAAGAAGATTTTCGGTACAGCAAGGTTCAGTCCCACAACACCGGCTGCGGATGCCAGCCTCATCGCTGCAATAGAGTCTCCACCGAGTTGAAAGAAGTTGCTTTTGGGCCCAATGCATTCCTTGGGGGAGCCCAGGACGTCTGACCACAACTTTTGCATTGTTCGTTCCTCTTCGGTTAGCTCGGCTGGCTTCCACGTCTTATGTGGTCCATCGGTCTTGTCCATTTGTGCCTTGAGTGCCTCCACTGCACCATGCTGAATACGGCATCGGTCCGTCTTTCCATTCACCAATCTTGGGAGCTCGGTCAAATGAACAAACACGCTAGGCATGAAGAACTTGGGGACCTCTTTCATCATTCGGCCCCTGGTCTGCGCAATTGCAGTGTAGAAAGCCTGTGTGCGGCTAGATGTCGGGCTTTGGACGATTGAAGCAACTAAATGCGGCTTGTTGTCTCTTTTCTCCGTAACGAGATCTACGAAGACCTCGACGCCTTTTCCCGGGAAGCACCGCTGAACATGATATTCTACCTCCGAAAGCTCGATTCGCACTCCCCGAAGCTTGACCTGACGATCCTGCCGACCAACGTAACGGAAAGAACCATCGGGAAGCTGCCTAACGAGATCTGATGTCCTGTAAAGCACACCCCTTTGATCACGCATATCACGTATCCAAGGTGGATACGGAATAAATGAAGCCGCAGTTACCTCAGGACGGTTGACATACCCCCTCCCCACAATAGGCCCGTCAATGAGCAACTCCCCCACAGCGCCAACAGGAAGGGGGCTACAGGACCCGCCGGGACTGACGACCCAGCATGCGCCACCTGTGGGCCACCCGATATTAGACCATTCATTTCGGAGAACCCTGGAGTTAGGCTGGACAGTGGATATCACGGAGCATTCGGATGGGCCGTATGCATTGATGAGAGTCACATGACTCTGCCAGCGGCGTACATCATCAGAATTCATACCCTCACCCCCCAAAACGATAGTCTCTAATGATGACAGCGTCTTGGGATTGAGAATCCTTGCAACAGATGGTGTCAACAAAGCCCAGCTTACTCGTAGTTCATTGATAAAACTGCCGAGTCGATTCTGCCTGTCTTCCTCGTTCGGGATGCAGATGCACCCTCCAGCCAGCAAAGTAGTGAGCATCTCCACGACACTTGCATCGAATGCGACAGATGCGAATTGTAACACGCGTGAGTTCTTATGAATTCGCAAACGTGGAGCGTGGCTCTTTGCTGCTGATGAGAAGGACTTATGCTCAATCACGCTAGCCTTCGGCTTGCCTGTTGTCCCAGATGTGAAAATCGCGTAGGCGGCTGATGATGGAGAGGGATAACAGAGAGGCCTTCTGGTCTCTGACAACTCAGAGTATAACTTGCATGCATGGGTATCGATCACGATGGTGCTCGGTACGATTCTTGCAGCAAGGTCCCTATGCGTGGCTGACGTGATAATGACCGGACAGTCGAAGTTTTCCTGCACCATTGATTGCAGACGATCAACTGGATGAGATGGATCCAATAGAATGAACGCACCACCGGCCTTGAGAATGGCAAGCAAGGCCACGACAGTCCATCCAGACTTGTCATAACAAACAGGCACGAAGATGTCTGGGCCAACTCCTCTTTGCAAGAGGCGGTCCACCCAGGATGATGAGATATCCTCCAACTCTTCATACGAAAAGCTGATGTCCCATGCATCTATAGCTAGAGCACGAGGTTCTTCTCTACTCCGGTCATTTATTCCCTCGTGGACGCAGCGATGAACTGCATGCGGCAGGTCCTTGTTGTTTTGAAAGATATGCTCAGAGTTCTTAGTTCCCAACCAGTCTAGGTCGCCGATTCGTGCGTTAGTAGAATCCATCAACTGCAACAGTACGTGGTGAAACGTGTCCATAATCAGTTCTGCCTGCACATCACCAACCATGTTGGACCAAAATGTGAGGTCACCGTGGATGCCCTCTTTGTTGGTTGTGATACTAAGAATGAGGTCGTACTGCGCTTCGGTCAGCCTCATTGTTTGGAGTAGGATGGGTCTCTCCACATGATTACAAAATTCTCAAAGTCGTGGACGTACCTCGGTAGAGTCGTAACCCCCTTCAGTTCTGACAATAATGTCTGAGCCTTCCCTGCAAACCTCATCTGTCCCCTGCTTCTGGATGGACATTGCCGTGTTGAACAGTGACTGCCCCGATAGACCTAGGGCATGCATAATCTCAACCATAGAACCGTGCTGGTTCTCTATGCTCGACGCATAAGCCGTCTGGTTGTTCGTTATTACTGACAATACGGCGTCATCATCGAGCAAGAATAATCGACAGAGCAACAGATTTGTCAATGGACCAACGATGCTGCTCGCATCATCCAACGGGATATCCCGGCCCGAAGCTAGATATCCAAAGCAGACCGAGTCTTGTCCGGTGTATATCCTTAATACCATGCCCCATGCCACTTGGAACAGGCTGGAACTTATCACACCATTATTCCGACAAAATGACCGTAACTGAGACCCAATACCGTAAACGAAAGGTGTTGACCGAAGCCTAGGAGGTCCGTCACTAGCCCCCGTATCACGCAACCAAGGAAAGAGACATGGCTGCATCCCTTCAAGATATTTCTTCCAATATTCCTCTGGTGCCTGGCCGCAGCGGTCGTTCAAATAGCCAACGTACGAGCTGTATGGTATCATTGGTATCCTGCTCAGCTGCCCAACACATGCATCATACAACTCCGATAGTAGAACCTGGCGGGTAACCCCATCCACTAACACATGATGTATCGTCAGCTCGCAGAAGACAGACCTATCAAGCTCACTAGAGAGGAGAAGTTGATGGGGAGGCTTTCCCTTCTTATCTGGATAACTGCGTCTGGAGGCGTCGTCGATCATCGCATCACTTCCTGAAACAATTCGCGTATCTGCATTCACCGACTTCAACACGACTTGGAATGGGTACTTATTATCGCCAACCCCATCAATAAGCACAGTTCGTAAAATGGGGCACCGGTTGACGACATGCTGCCATGCACACTGCACCCGAGACAGCTGTATTGGCGGCGAATCGTCATGTCTAGGTTCAAATCTCCAACGGATACGAGACCAGTATGGTCGACTTGGATTCTTTACCTGGCTGAGCCACATTCCGAGTTGAATAGGCGAGCAAGGGTAGATATCCTCAATCTGCGAGACGCCAATATCACATTGGCTGGTAACAGCATGGAGTATGCTCTCGAGATTCTTCTCGGAGCTTAAAGATAGGAGGGGAAAGTCCGAAACTGTCATCTGGCGATGGTCCGCCAGCTGCCGTGGAAGCTCTTCCAGGGTATCGAGACACCCTTGAAACCATTCATGTAAGCGATTGACATGGGCCATTTTTCGATTATATATGAATGTCAGATTGAGCTCCCCGTCAACGAAGCTGGCAGAGACGTCGATCATTGCGAGCCTGCGGAAGTCTGGAGACATCGGAAGGATGTGATGGTCTGGATTTGCAGCTAACTGGAGTATAGCATACTTTCTCTCAAGCTGTTGAAAGCGACCAGTGTAATTAAAGAGGATCTCCATGGGGGCGTGTCCTTCCCACAATTTGCGCCCTTCCGGGTGAAGGTACCGCGTGGCGAAGTAGGGAAAGCCATTTGAAGGGATTGCTCGACGGCCATCCTTCGTAAGCTGAATGAGCTCGGTGATTTTTTGTCCCTTCCGCGCATTGATAAACAGGGGTGCCATAGTAGTAAACCACCCGACAGTTCGCGATATGTCAATCCTAGACCATGGCTCTCGGCCATGACCTTCATTGAATATTGTCGGTGCCTCGCGATCATCGAAGATACCCACGAATGCATGGAGCATTGCGGCTTGAATGAGCTCAACTGGACGAGCGTGAAATGCGTCATTGGCCAGTCCGAAAATCCTCTCACTTGCAGCCCGTGAGATTGTGATGTCCTCCTGTGCTGTGTCTGCCCATGTATTGTTGTCGACCGATCCCATGTTCCAGTAGTTCAAAAACGGCCGGGGTATGGGATTTGGCAAAGTTTTCCTAGGATCGAGATCGGCCTTCACGTGCGATTGCTCCAAGTGACACCATTTCTGGAAAGGCATTGAAGCTGGCTGTGATGGCGGCTGGCCCGTGGACAAGATATCTTCGAGATCCTGTAAAACCACACGCCATGAGACCAAGTCCACGACAAGGTGATGTCCCATCAGGCTGAGATACTGATACTGATTACTGGTATTAATTAAATCCGCGATAAATAGAGGCCCTTGCACGATGTCTACGACTTCTCGACTGGAGTTTAAGATTTGGCGAAGCCCATCTTCATCTTCCAGTGCGCCCAGTGAATGTTGGCGGGTGCAACAGCCACCAGACATGTTACTGTGGACCATCTGCCTCCATTGACCATCCGATTGGCATTCAAAACGTGCACGGAGCATTGAATGACGTGAAAGAATAATATTCATCGCGTTAGTGAGTGACGATATCGATATGGGAGTTGTAATACGCAGAAGAAACTGCTGAGTGAAGCGATTATTCCCAGCAGGAGCGTGGTCAAAGAACATCCTTTGGATCGGAGAGAGCTCAAACCAGGTGTCTGTCGGATCATCATCCAGGCCCCAAGACACATCTTCTAAATCGCCTGTTTCCTGAACCTTGTCGTAAAGCTTTCTGACGGTGGAATGCCGGAAGATATCGCGTACTGTCACTGGGAATCCCGCTGCTTGACACCTGCTAGCAAGTTGCATAGCCACCACACTGTCCCCCCCTAGGCGGAAAAAGTTGTCCGTCACACCAATCTGACTGGCATGTCGATTAAGGACGTGTGCCCATATTCCAAGTAGTTTCTGCTCCTGTGGGGTGGATGGTACTTGTATATTCAGCTGGGAAGTTTGGTACGACTGCATGTGATCCCATGACAATAGCGCCGCCTGCTCGCGAAGCCGGCGACGGTCTGTCTTCCCTGAGGCTGTCAATGGAACGTGCAGAATAGGGAGGAAGACTTTAGGAACCATGAATGATGGCACCCTGTCCAAGAGCTCGACCTCTGCCTTCGTGCATGCATCCCGGAAACTATCATTGGGTGGAATGAAAAAGAACCCTGCGTCTTGATCCCTTATTGATGACGAGGAAGTGCAGATGAATGCAACGAGGACTGCGTCTGGTCGATGATATTGATGACTTTGATCCTGAGAAGTCCTGAGGATTTCGACAACAACTTGGCGTGCTTGAGGGAATACTTTGCCCAGATGGTGCTCCACACCCCCCAGTTCCAGTCGCTGGCCATGAAGTTTTACCTGAGTATCCTTACGGCCTAAGTATCGGAAACTTCCATCCCCGATACACTGCACAAGATCGCCAGTTTTGTACATATGCCGGGTAGGAGCACGTCCTAAAAGTTGCCGCCAAGGAGGAGCATGGACAAAGACCTGTGTCGTTTGTTCGTCGTTTGAGATATACCCACTACCAACAGTTTCTCCTTCTACCAACAGCTCGCCAACGCTGCCGAGCGGCATTAACCGCCGATGATCATCGGGATGAACGACCCATCCCACACCTCCTGTAGCAAAACCGATGTTGGCAGGATCGAGCAGTTGCAGATGAGGCTGTACACTGAAAACAGCGGAGCATTCGGCCGGACCATACGCGTTGCTGATAGTGACAAATGGCTGCCAGCGTGCAACATCGCTTCCCAGTACGGCCTCGCCTACAAAAACCAGGACTTCCAGGGCAGGAAGGCAATTTGGGTTCAAAATCCGAGTTACCGTAGGAGTTAGACAGGCCACGGTGATCGCGAAACGATTGATAACATCTTCCAGATGGCTGTGACAGTCCTCCGCAGATGGAACGCATACGCACCCCCCGAAGATAAGCGTAGTCAGGTGCTCGATGATACACGAATCGAAGGCTGGCGACGCGAATTGCAGCACTCGCGACTCAGGTGTGATGTGATATGGCCCTCCATGAGCCAGTGCACTTGAAGCATACCCGGAATGGTGGACAACAAGTCCCTTTGGAGTGCCCGTAGAGCCCGACGTGAATGTTGCATATATCGGGTCTTTGGACGATAGGGACGAGTCCGACGAATCCAACGTGGCCCCAGATCGGGATGATAATCTGTCGTCGGCGACAATGATGGTGTCTACACCCAACTTTGACACTAGCTCAGTTTTTGTCTCCGAAGTCACGACCATCGTCGCCTTTACGGTCTCGCAAATTGTCCGAAGCCTGGATACTGGGTGGGATGGGTCTAACAAAAGGAATGCACTGCCAGATTTCATCACCGCCATCATCGCTACTGCCATCCATTTCGACTTTTCTATACATAGTGGGACAAATGTGCCACGGCGACCAGGACACTGTGCCAGATGACCTGCGAGATTGGATGATAGTTCGTCTAGAGCTTGATATGACAAGTTTCCATCCCAACTGCTGATTGCCGGCGCTGAAGGCTGTTGTCTCGCACGTTGTTGAATTAATTCATGGACACAAGGAGGAGGAGCAAAGTCGATTAGTGGCCCAAGGTTGCGGGAGGTTAGCTCTTCTAAATCTTCAGCGCTCACGGGGTCAATTTCTGCAATCGTCATATCCGGCCGGTGTCCGAGCTGTCCATATATATGGATGAACTGGCATAGGAGGCGCTCGGCCTGTCGCACTTCAAGAATGGCAGGGTCAAAGGCTGCCTCGATCCACAACGTGTGTTTGGATGGTCGACAACGGAGAATGAACGGATACAGATCGTAAGTGTCCTGCACCGAGCTGTGGTGAGAGAAAATGCCTGGTGATTGGTGTCCATCCATTGGCTCGACGGACATCAGGGTCTGAAATTGACAAGCTGCATTGGGCCCCGGGCCCAAGCGAAGCAAACTTTGCAGGCCGACGTGGACGAACTCCATTGATTCAGCCCACTGGGCTTGGACTTTCGTCAGGGCCATCGAGATTGTGTCTTCCTGACGAAGTTGAATGCGCACCGGCACAGTCGCAATGGTAGGACCGCTCAACTCTTGAATGCCAGGCACTGGTAGACTTCGGCCTGCATCAACGGCACCGAACATGGTGTCACTCGAGCCGGTATAAACAGATTGAAGGATGGCCCAAGATAGGCGGAGCTTGGTGTTTATTGCTACCGACGCGCACATTTCCGTATTTATGTCGAAGGTTCGCTGAACTTTTTCTGTTGGTCGAGCGGCGTTTCCTGAAAGAGGTAAAGATGGAAATGTCTTCATTGTGCTGGGATGGGCATCGTCGAAGTGCTTTGTCCAGAATGCTTCTGCTTGAGATCGCGTGCGGTCAATATATTCCACCAACGGCCGAAATGGATAGTTGTCGAGCTTCTCGCCTCGATAAGCTGTATCAACTTGGCGCGGGAGGAGTGCAATGGACCAGTGGTCACAAATTGTATGGTGGATGGTCATCCTCAACATTCGTTGACTGGCGTTCAGCGTCCAACGCACCAGAGGCGCCCCCTCTTTCCATGTGGCGCTGGCCGTTGCATTCGGATTGCCATCCTCATCGTTGGGTAAAACTTCCCATTGAATTGAGCCACAAATGACCACCTGCAGACAGCCACGCTCACCTGTTGTCACCACACGTGTTCGGAGGATGGGGTTTGCCTGGGCTGTCTGATTCCATGCTTCCTCAAGCCGCCCTGTATCCATTTCCACAGGGAGTCGATAGTCATTCTCTATTGTATATGCCGTAGGGTTCTTTGATGTAGCGGCCATCATGCCTTCCTGGAGCGGCGTGCATGGGTAAAAGTCGTCGATATCGGCCACAGAGCAGCCGCAACGCGCAGCTAACTCATGCAGAATCCGATCGTGTTCAAGGTTACGCTCCCCTGGAGAAGTCAATGGAGGATTCAAGTAGGGTTCTTGTCGCTTCGAATACGAAGGCGATTTATTTGGACCGCTCCGAACATATTCGACAGGAACGACATCTCCAATCGCCCTTTGGTTGGCGTCAGACTCGTCGGGTGCTGCGAGCGTTGTCGGCCCTCTTGTTGAAGAGGTGGGGCCCAGGCATTCAATATTGCGCATACTGCATCCAGTTGTCTATTGGAACGATCGCCAGACTGATTATAGTTGTATTTCCAATATTCTCAGATACCCTAGACTTTCAATGCTAGTGATCTGGAGCCTTGAGGTGGCCGATATACAAGCGGTCGACAAGACGAATTCTCGGCCATTACGGGTCGATAGATGTGGGCAATTCCGGAGAGTTTTCCTTCAAGTAAAAATGCTTTCCACGACAGGAACCACATGAGCTCGCATTTGTCCCTTGGTCACATCCCTGGGCTGCCGAGCCTCCCGAAGAATACATGGATTGGACCGATAAAGTCTATGAGCTTGGGACGCATGCAGATTGTTCGACTATGATGAACGACATCCTAGGCTGCTGTGATCATTGGAGGGGGAATGACTTGCGATCTAGGACCTCGTGGACCATAATTTGGTTGCTGTTACATCCGCACCATCGGCGATGCTCGGCAGTCGACTAAGGTTGAACGAACTAACTATGTCTATACTACGCTGGATGAATTCGGCATGTTAATTGGCACGGAGTATGTCTCCATGTTACACAAGACAATAATTTCGAACCGGTAGCAAATACCTACCCCAGGCCATTGATTTCTGCGATCGATCTATGACATGTTGCAGGGAAAAAAAAAAAAAAAAGCCCTCGCCAAAAAAGGAAGCAAGTTTTACAAAATAAGACATAACTTAAACGATATAAGACCCCAAAAACTCACGCTACCAACCTGGTTATTTATGCCGTACGAAACAGAGTAGATCCTTGGACAACATTCAGAAAATGATAGAGCCATGGAATATGAATACAGACTGCTTAATGGCTTCTCAGCTTGGTTGAATCTCGCTGGCCACGGAGTGAACCGATATAAGAAGTCTAGATTGTGATAATGATCTCCCCGCTAATCGGCCGTTCAGAATCACAACGAGGGCTGGGCACGCTAAAATCTGACCGAGGACAGTTGGCGCGATTGTCCCCCACCCGCAAAATGATTCAGCCTACCTATCTAGCTTTGCTAAGGGGTAGCTCTGATTCTACAATTGCTCGAGCTATATTGATGCAATTGCGCGAATCTAGCCACTGTTAATAGCTGTAACCGTTCCTAGCCCACCCAATCCACCTGCCTGCATTAGGGGACTGGTGTGGAGACGACTGGCAGATATGACATCCCCTTCAACTGGCCAGCAGCCTCCCCTGGTCCAGGAGACACCGTCTGTGGCGCAGAATGACGCGGTTGATGATGGCGCATCACCATCGACTACGGAACAGGCAACCACTCCCAAATCACAGGGCACATACCTGGTAAACAAATAACCCCAGGTTGTGGAATTCGGGGTCTCCCATTACTGACAAGACGATGTCTTTTCTAGAGAATCCTCTCTTATGGCGCTAGAAACAATGGAGTGTTCGTTATTTTACTGGGGTTACTCTGCAGTGTGGCGTCCGGCGTCGTAGGGACATCCCCGTGGCGATGATTGTTGATACTCGGCTGATTTGAAATGCAGGCGCTCCCACTGATGAACATCTTCTTCGGCAAGTTATTCGGAGATTTCAATTCATATCTCCTGCCAGGGTCTACCCTCGATGAAGGGAAATTCAGGTCGATGATCAGTTCAAGCAGCCTGTACATCGTTTATCTGTTTATTGGTAAATTCGCAACCACGTATATCTTCATGGTATGTCCAACTCTCCCAGGTGGTTAAGTATATGGATTTTCCCTCACACGCTTCTAGATCAGCTTCCGATTTGTCTCCCTCGAAGCTTCGTCGGCCCTGCGTCTCGAATACCTCAACGCGCTGTTTGCCCTTCCAATTAGCAAACTGGATGAAATATCCGTGGGCGCCGTCACTAATGCGATCACCTCGCTATCCAACACCATTCAACAAAGTGTCTCTGATCGACTCGGTGTTCTCTTCCAGGCACTGGCACTGTTGATCGCAGCATACGCGATTGCCTTCCGATATTCCTGGTCCTTGACGCTAGTTGTCAGTTCTGCGATCTTGTTTGTCATGATTGGGTATAGTATCACGGTGCCTTTCCTAGTCAAAGGGCAGTCTGGTATCGATAAAGCGGATGAAAAACACGCCTCCATCGCCGCCGATGTATTCGGGTCGATCCGGACCGTATTCTCCCTCGGCGCGGAGACTCCGCTTTATAGAAAATACAGTAAGTGGATTGACGAGGCCCGAAACCGTGGGTTGAAAATGTCGATCGTTACGGGGTTTCATCTGGCGATCCTTTTCTTCGCCATGTATGTCAATTTTGGCCTCGCCCTCTGGTTTGGGCTGAAGCAATTTCGCGATGGTCACATCGCGAACCTGAACACGGTCATCACGGTGTTCTTCTCGGTGTTGATTGTCGTGGCTGGTCTTGGAAACATCGCTGGCCCACTGGTCGCAATCTCTAAGGCGATCAGTGCTTCTGGACCATTCTTTGATGTGATTGACTCCGAGAAGGTCACGGCCGGAGGGATCAAGGAGCCTGATGTGACGAGCCAAGCGGACATTGAATTCCAAGATGTTCGATTTGCCTATCCCACCCGCCCAGACATGCCAATTCTCAAGGGATTCAATGCCCGATTCGAAAAAGGGAAAACCACCGCCCTGGTAGGTCCCTCGGGATCTGGAAAGAGCACAATTGTAGCCTTGATTGAACGGTGGTATGACCTTCTGCCATCGGATGGGAAGGAGAGCACCGACGGAGGCCAGATCTGCCTTGACAATCATAATATCAAAGAGCTTGATACAAGGTGGTGGAGGACCCAGATTGGACTTGTCCAACAAGAGCCATTTTTATTCAATGATTCAATTTATAAAAATGTTAGCCTGGGACTGATTGGCTCGAAATGGGAGAATGAGGCCGAAGCGCTGAAAATGGAATTGGTGGTTGCCGCCTGCAAAGAAGCATACGCGGATGAGTTTATTCAACGAATGCCCTTGGTAAGTTCATCGCACCGCCTGGCGTTGTAAACTTTTGTTATTGAACTCTGCAGACCCTTGAGACTGATATTGCTTGATCCGATAGGGGTACGATACCATTGTGGGCGAAGGAGGAATGACATTGAGTGGTGGCCAGCGCCAGAGAATTGCCATCGCGAGAAGCATTGTTAGACAACCGCCAATACTAATTCTAGATGAAGCTACCAGCTCAATTGATGTTCGCGGAGAGAAGATTGTTCAGGAAGCTCTCAATCGTGTATCCAGAGATCGTACAACCATCATGATTGCGCATCGTCTGTCGACTGTTCGCAAAGCAAACAAGATCATCGTTATGAAAGATGGTGTCAATCTCGAGGAGGGCTCTCATGAAGACTTGATCCTAAAACACGGTCTTTACTATGACCTTGTCCATGCGCAACACCTTGAGCCACTATCCGACTTGTCCATCGGAGATAGTCCTTCTGCCTTGGAGAAGACAGAGGACCTTGCACGACAGGATTATTCTATTGAAGAAAAGGAATCTTTGGATGAACCGGAAAAGGGTGAGCCTCAAAAAAGCATTGGGTTCTTTCGTGCTATGTTGGTGTTTCTATCCGAACAACGCAGCAATTGGATTCTCTACGTCTTGGTCACCGCCTCTGCTGTTGGGGCTGGTGGTAAGTACCTATCCATTAGCTGAGATCAACCGATCATATCCGCTGCTATATAGGCTTAACACTGACCATGTCTGACAGCTGGTTTCGCGCTTCAGAGTTGGTTGTTTGCCAACATGACGCAGATATTCCAATTCACTGGTGCAAAGTTGATGTCTTCGGCAAATTTCTGGGCGAGCATGTTTGTCGTACTGGCGTCAGCTATGGGCATTTTCTATTTCGTGCTGGGGTTTACCTCCAATTCTCTCTCAATGGTACGTTTACTGACTCTAGGGCAGCCTATGACATCGAAGGCTAATGGAGGCAGTTTATGGTATCCGCATATCGGAAGGACTACTTTCTTAACATTATTCGAAACTCGGTGCCCTATTACGACCGAGAGGAGAACTCGTCGGGGAGTCTTCTTTCTCGATTGAGCACCGACCCAAGACAATTGCAGGAATTATTCGGAATCAATGGAGTCTTTCCACTAGTCTCTATTTTCAGCATCACCGGGTGCGTCGCGATCTCCTTTAGCTTTGGTTGGAAGTTGGCCGCAGTGACTTTCTTCGCTGCGATGCCGTTTATATTCTTTGCGGCATTCATGCGTCTTCGCTATGAGATTATGTTTGAATCTATGAATGCCGAGGTGTACGCAGACAGCTCGAAGTTTGCGACCGAGGCGATCCGAGCTTTTCGAACCGTGACTTCTCTGACCATGGAAAAATCCATTATTGAGCGATATGCCGGCCTATTGAAAGAGCAGAGGCACAAAGCGCTCCGTAAAGCGTGGTATGCGACGTTGGTATTCGCCTTTTCCGACAGCGTGGAGCTTTGCGCCATGGCGTTGGCGCTCTGGTATGTGACCCCCTCGTTCCCTCTCATGAAAATGCTGACACTACTTCCTTCCCTAGGTACGGAGGTACTTTGATTGCGTCACATGAAGCAGACATCGTTACGTTTTCTGTTGTTTATATCGCCATCATCCAAGGCGCGCAGTCATGCGGACAGTTCTTGAGTTTTGGCCCAAACATCGCCCAAACCAAAGCCGCCGGGAACCGGATCTTAGCAGCACGCGCTGTGTTGGATCAACAGCTCCAGAGTGTCTCGGCTGAGCCACTGACGTTTTCAGGTCGGGACAGCGATGCGTCGGTCGAAATCAAGGGGGTCTCCTTCAGCTATGCGACGCGGAGCGCGACAACCTTTCGTAACCTGAACATCCCGATCGAGAGTGGGCAATTTGTCGCATTGGTCGGGCCTTCCGGCTGTGGAAAGTCGACTATCATCTCATTACTTGAGCGCTTTTACGATCCGACCCAGGGGAATATTCTGTTTGGGGGGCGAGACGTTCGGTCCATTGATATTCGCTCTTACCGCCGCGCCATCTCCCTCGTTGCTCAAGAGCCGAAATTGTTCGACGGGAGTATTCGCGAGAATATCCTCCTCGGCCTCGAAGATGAAGCAGACCTGACCTCTGATGAAAATATTGTCCAGGCGTGTAAGGACGCCGAGATCCACGATTTCATCATGTCCCTGCCCGAGGGATACTCGACCGAACTTGGCGTGAATGCGCAGGCCTCCCTCAGTGGAGGCCAACGACAACGGCTTTGTATTGCGCGAGCTCTGATCCGAAAACCACGTCTACTCTTGCTGGACGAAGCAACATCAAGTCTTGATTCTCAGTCTGAGAAGGTTGTCCAGGGGGCCCTGGAGCGACTTGCGGCGAAACGGAGCCTGACCATCATTGCCGTGGCACATCGTCTGGCAACGATCCAAAAGGCAGATAGAATCTTTGTATTTGGCGAAAGTAGGGTAGGTGAGGGATCCGAGATTGTAGAGCAAGGCTCGCATCTCGAGCTGTTACGTGCGAAGGGGGCTTACTGGCAAATGGTAGGTACCCTCATCTCGAGAATGTCCAACTCTGCTAACAATAGGGCTAGTGTCAAGCGCAAGCTTTGGACCGGTAAAATAATCGCCTGTCATCTCGGATTCATTTCCACTGTTCTACTAGTAGATATCTCTCTGTAATATTACTAGCTAATCTCATCTATCACACCGAATTATATTCGCCAGTGGCCAAGCCCGTATTCTTCCGACTAGCTGGACGTATCGGCGCGCGAAGAAGATCGTTAACTCCGACGAGGCTTGTTTACGTCAATGTGGCTTGGCTTGTTCCTCTCCATGTGGTTCTCTTTCTGTCCCCGGAGAATTCTCTTAGTTGTCTTGTTTCGATTTTTAGCTCAACCATCGACCACTAGGTCAGCTTGGATTCGCATTCATGGTGACTCACCCTGAAAACAACCGGGATTATCGCGCTCCGGAGACAAATCCTCCGCCAAGAAATCCTCCGTAAGCTGGCGACAACAATGACCAAGTCAGGGGGGTCTGAACATCTGCACGCGGATGGCGCCAACACCCCCAACATTCAGCATGTTTGTAATCACCCAGATCTGCTGCCTAAGACAACATCGCTGCCCTGGATGACGCACTCTTATCCGTGATCCGTCTCATCGGCGTTTCGGTCTGCCGACTGACGATGCGCAACGGAGACGGAACCGAAAACTTCCTGCTCACCTCGTATTCTCCGAAGCCACCAGACCCTGAAATTTTCACTCCCCCTGGGATTTCATTGGTGAACCCACTGCCCCAGGATCAGAGTGGATCAGAGTGGATCGGACATTGATCTGACTACCTAATCTCCGCATGAATTTGCGGTCTGACTGTCAGGCCTGATTTCTAATTCATGTTTCGACGTTTGGATACATAATGTGGACCAAGGCCGCGTGTTACACCACCAAAAGCAAAATCGAAAAGTAACAGAATCACAAGGTCCTCATCATACAGTATACCTCTGGCAAACACTGCATCTTTCCTGCCAATTGATCTGACGCAATGGATTCAACGACAATGTCCGAAACAAGCAACGTGGACCAGGAGAAACAACAGGCCGCTGAGTCACAACAACCAGAATATCCCAAGCTCTCTACCACGGTAGTGATTATTCTGGGGCTCTATTTGGCGGTGTTTCTCGTGGCTTTGGACCAGACCATCATCGGGGTGGCCATCCCCGAAATCACAAACAAGTTCAAGAGCATCCAGGACATTGCCTGGTATGGGAGTGCCTACTTCCTGACGTCGACGGCGCTGCAGCCTTCATTTGGACGCCTCTATAAGATTTTCAGCGTATGATTGTGGCCGAGGCAGAGCCCGTTTGATTCCTTACGAGAGTTAATCCTGCTGACACTGTCATTGATAGGTAAAATGGGGCTTCCTGGCAGCCATCGCCTTCTTCGAGATCGGATCCCTCATCTGCGCCGTCGCACCGTCCAGCACTGTGTTGATCGTCGGTCGAGCAATCGCCGGTATTGGAGTAGCTGGGATCTTTTCAGGCGCCATGGTCATCATTGCTCTTACTGGTAGGCTTAGGATTCTGTTCCTGATTCTCGTTGACTCACTAACAATATCCAGTCCCATTGCCTAAGCGACCGCTCGTGTTTGGCATGTTCGGCATGGTCTGGGGCATTGCCTCCATTGCAGGCCCATTGCTGGGAGGCGCTTTCACGGATCATGTCTCGTGGCGTTGGTGCTTCTATATCAAGTAAGTGTGCTTCCATCCGTCCTCCTCCCAGGTCAGCAGTTGACTAATATTTGTTTCAGCTTGCCCATTGGAGCCATCTCCATCGTGATCGTTATGTTCGTCCTTCGGCTGCCGAATCTAAGCAAGCCCACTGGCGAATCGGTCTTCCAGCGGATCAAGCAGCTGGATTTCATCGGCGCCAGCATTCTCATCCCCGCCATCATCTGCCTATTGCTGGCCCTGCAGTGGGGAGGCAACCAATACCCCTGGAACAACTCACGCATCATCGGCCTCTTTGTCGGCTTTGGGCTGTTGCTCATCCTGACCGTCTACTCGCAAATCAAACTCGGGGATCGTGCGACGCTGCCACCCCGGATCATGAAGCAACGCGCCGTGATCGCCAGCTCGGCCTTCGCCATGTTCTTTGGAGGCGCCTTCTTCGTCTTGGTCTACTACCTCCCGATCTTCTTCCAATCTGTCCGGGGCGCCTCAGCCATGACGTCGGGCATTCAGCTGCTGCCCATCATGCTGGCGACGGTCGTGTCCTCCGTGACTGTGGGCATTCTCGTCACCGTCTTCGGCTTTTACACGCCCTTCCTCATCGGCAGCACTGCACTGACCGCCATTGGTGCTGGTCTCATCACGTTATACTCCAAGGATATTGGGGCGGGGAAATGGATCGGATATCAGATCGTTCTGGGCGCGGGCGTTGGCGCAGGTTTCCAAATCCCCATGACCGCCGTCCAGACGGTTCTCTCCATTGATGATATCCCCACGGGTACTGCGGCAGTGATGTTCTTCCAGACTCTCGGAGGTGCTCTATTCATTGCGGTGGCCCAGTCGGTGTTCCAGAACGGACTGATCGACGGGATTGGGCAATACGCTCCGACGGTCAATCCCGCTGTCATTGTGAAAGCCGGCGCCACTGAGATGCGAGAGGTACTATCCGGTCTTCACCTTGAAGACCAGCTCAGTGGAGTTATCGATGCCTACTTGAGTGGGTTGAAGGATACCTATCGTGTCGCGTTGGCGCTGTTTGTGGTTGCGTTTGTGGTGAGTTGCTTCTTCGAGTGGCGCAGTGTGAAAGAGCAGTCTCCGGAGAAGAAGGACATGGCGGTTCCAGCTGCTGCTTAGGAGGAGTAAGAAAGAGTAGACAATTCTTGTTGTTTTAGCGGGTTCATTTTGAGGGGCTTTTTCCAAGATGTCGAAGATTAATAGATCTTTTTTCATGTATGAATGGTTTGGTATAGGTTATGCTGTCTTTTGGTTATTATGTGCTTACAAAATATTAATAATAATTACTTTTCTCCTCTAACGATATGGCTATCATTCAATTTCATCCTTGTTTAATATCATCAGATGCATAGAACTAGGTGACATCTCGACAAATCATAAAGCAACCATGTTCCTCATGGAATTCTGTAGATGAATCTTCATACTACTAAATATATACTAAACCCGGATCCAAAGCCAGCGTGTTTAGAGATTCTAAAAAAAATCATAATTATTGGCGGCTAAAATATTCTTAGAGATATTATATAGCTGTTGAACATTAATTCTGCATTCCTCTACCACCTGTTTACCTTGCTGCTTAAGTGGCGAAATGGCTCATATTCCTACTTGTTCTTCTAGTTAGTTTGATCAACCAACATCAACTGAATCAATCAGAAGTCATCACGGAGCCATCAATCCTCTGCCTGAAAATAATTGTTCAACACCGTCTCCCCATATCTTTTTCTCATATTTTTATGCTCGACTTCCGCTGGATATTCCATATCGGATTCACAACCTTGGAGATAACGCAGGGACGGATAATTACAAGCGCAATACCAACCACGGCCTTCATTGCCTAGCCTGCTGTGAGGGTGATGCCGGGATAGCTCATTCTGGGCCTAATCCCTGTCCTGTCCTGCGGTTGATATGCCCAGGCTACATCTGTCGCCAAGCCCTTGGCCCTCTAGAATGAAGCGCCGCTGGGTGCTATAATCTTGACGCCAGGTTTGCAATGGCTTGCAGGGCCCCCGTGACTGGTTAAGAATGTCCCCATTGTATGTCCTTTATTTGTTACAAATCTTTTTATCCGTCTCGCTCGTCCACGACATCATCTAAAACTCCTCGTGAATCCTACTCCCCTCTACTCGGAGCGATGTACGTCTCCTTCCGATGGCTCGCATCGCTAAGTACTCTCGTCGCCACGGCCCACGCCGCCATCGAAGCCGTCGAAGTGGACCTGATCTTCCCTCGCAACGACACGTATTCGCCAAGTTATGACTTTCCGCTTGTCTTTGCGGTGCAGAACGCGCAGCACGCAGAGCTGCTGAATATCTACCTCCGATATCAAATCCGCTGGGGCGATTTTCGGAACAATTATACCTATGGATGGACTGATCTCCTCTGGGCGAACTGGTCGAGCGCGGACCCCTACTTTGCATTTGACTTCTTCAACCTGAACCGGACCGAGTATTGGCGTCTGGACTGGCAACTCCGCTGGCAAAGCTGTGATGAGAAGGGCCTCGGAGACGGCCTCTTTACCCATCACCATGCCGGGCGCCAATTTTTTAAGACCGACGATTCCGCCCCAAAAGATGTGGATGTGGATCTTGTCGCGACTACCGCCGACGCTACCTGCCCCAACAATCTCAACGGCGTTATGATCAACGTAACAGATACCATCATGCAGTTGCCCCCGAATGTTCTCAGGAGGGACCGCGACACTTGCATTCTGACAGTGAATTCCACTGATAGCACGACTTCTACGACCCCTGACCCCTGTCGCGCTGTTATGGATGAGAAGGCCGTCGCGAGCTTTACCGCCGCTCGTCGTGAAAAACAGTGCGACCCTCTCCTGAGTGCGAATCCACCCGAGGACTGTCCTGCTGGAAATGGGGCGCTACACTCGGTGGTGCGGACTGTATCTTCCTTCTGGGCTGCGTTTGGAGTGCTTGGATTTGTACTTTTATAATCCCTCCGCCTGGCTGTCTTACCTAGCGTTGATCCCGATATTTTGGGGCACCATCACATAACTCCTGTACTCAGACTAGATAGTGATAATAAACCTTTCTTCAGAGGGAGAGGCGCAGGACAACAACCGGCAAAGAACAGAGTGGTAATCAAACACCCACGCGAAGGAACGAGTGAGGTTGCATGCATGGTCCAAGCGAGGTACGTCGTGAGTGGGGCCATAAAATAGGGGTCTTGCGGAGTTGATCAACCGAGCCTTATGGTTCGTGGAGTCTCTGAACTAGGCCGAGGTTCGCTTCCGCGAAAAAGGGTCTAGACGTGATGGACCAACCTTGAAGCTTGACAACAATTCGCTTCGTGTGACGAGTGCCGACTAGGAACCAGATGTCTCTACTATAATAAGCTATTTAATGATGGGGACATGGCATCTATGGTTTGATGAATGGCCCTAACATTCACCGGGCAGGCCTCCGGTGTGGCGCTATGCTAGGGCTTCAGACTCTCCACTCTCCCCTTGATCGAGGCCTGTCAATGTAGTACTTGGCAACGAATGCGAGTCTCCGGAGTATTATCGATGGTAACAGGTCCGCACGGGAGTTTCTGATACCGTATGAAAACATGGGTCAGAAGATAGCACGGAGCGGAGGGTCCGAACCGTACAAGGCAAAGAAATGAGGTCCGGTACGCTAGATACGACGGGGACAAGGTCCAGTGGGATGTCAATGCCTCCTCCAGGATTCTATATAAACCTGCATACGGACCGGGCCTACCTGCTCGGCACGATCCTCTTTGCTGACGCTCATTCTCACGCAAGGCAATCATGCAGCTAATTCGCCTGCTTGTCGCGGGGCTTGTCCCTGCCCTTGTATCGGCCTTGGACCGCCGTGACGTGGACTGCCAGTTCATGACGACTCCTGATAGCGGAGCTTTGCAGGTATTTGGGGAATGTCCGTTGGCGAGTTCGAGGCCTTGAACCCCGGCGTCACTTGCCCCTCGCTGGATCCAACCGAGTTATACTGCGTCATGGGGACCGTCATTGTAGACCCCCCCGGGTACGACCCTGATGACCACCACCACGACCAGGACTACGACCAGGACTACGAGCAGTACTACCCGGCCTCCGACGACGACGACGATGATGAAGATAATAATCACGACAAGCGCGCCGACAGGTCTAACCTCCATTATGCCGGGCATGGCCAACAACTGCGATAGCTTCTATAAGATCTTATTAAGTGATCTCTATAATATCATCACCTAGAAGTATAGTATCACCGTCGCCCAGCTTCGAAGCTGGAATAACGAGATTAATGCTGGTATAATCCTTTCTTGCTGTCTGTTTACCCCTTTCTATTCTAAAACCTTATACCCGTATCGTTCTAATAAAATGCTCCAACCTCTGGCTCGATTATTACTTCTGTGTTCGCGTCGCTGGCGCACCAACTACTTCCTCGACGATAGTAACCACCACCACCAGCGCATCGGTCACCGGTCCGACCCCTTAATAACCCGGGATCGTCTCTAACTGCAACAAGTATCACCTCATGAAGTCGGGGGACGACTATATATCTATTGCTGTCACTAACGGCATCTTCGTTGCCAACTTCTACAATTGGAACCCTGCCATCGGGTCGTCCTGCGGGTCGCTCTAGCTTGGGTATCATGTCTCCGTCGGGACAAGTACAACCACCACCACAACCGCCGCAGGCCCCTCCCCAACCCAGTTGGGGATCGTCAAGGCCTGCACCAAGTACCACAAGGCACAAGCCAGTGATACATGCGACGTGATTGTCAAGGACAAATACCCCTTTTAATTATGTTTTTTAGATTAATAAATACTTATATTTAAAAAATATATTTATATTTCTATAATAAAAAATCTGCCATAGAGATTAATCAGTCTTGGGACTATCAAGCGATGCGTTACTGTACACGGAGGCTATCTATCCCCTTCCTATACAACATGCAATGGCCCAACTCAGTGACGACGGTTCAGCATATTGACCTGTCTGGCATGCTTGTAGACGAGATCCTTGGCTTCGGGACTAAAAACACGATCCCCCATCAGCAAATAGCAAGGCTGGAACATGGAAATGAACACTTACTCGTCGAGGAAGATGGTAAAGCCATCATCATGATTGCGGCCATAGGAATATCCCGAGTATCCAAACTGCCAGAACATATCCGACATCTTCTCCTTGAGACTGATAGCCTGCCATCCGCCAACTGCCTGAATGCGAGTGATGTTGGAAACAGTGCCCAGATTAGCCAGACGTCCAGCATCAGTGAGCCATCCTATAAGAACAAGTTAGCTGAATATCCCCCCCCCCCCTTGTAAATGCTGCAGAGCGATCTCTAACCGTATTCCTCATGCACGACTGGCTTGCGGGCCTTTCTCCCAGACTTAGCATGATCGCGAATCCACTGATCGGTCCAGGGCACTGTCTTCGACCACCAGTCGGGGTAGGAGTGGAAAACTCCAAAGTCGATGTTCTTCAGGGCCAACTCGCCGTCGAAATCTCCGCCGTCGGAGCCATTGTACGCCCAGTCCTCGGACTCGTAGTTGAAGCCCCCCTCACCACCCCAGGTCACGAGGTGGTTGCGATCCAGGTGTTTGATAAATGTGCTCATCTCGTCGATCCACTCCGTCATGAGCTCGGGGGTGCATCCGGCCGGGCTGCGTGGCAGATTGCGGACTCCATCGGCGCCACAGCGAGGTTCGTTCCCCAGTTCCCAGGCCATGATGGCAGGCGAGTTCCGGTACCGCGTGACCATTTCCTTGACGTATCGCTTGTAGGCAGCCTTGATTCGAGGGAGGCGGTAGAACTAGTGTGTCTCAAGCGTCAGCGCATGGGTTTATTTTCAATCCGCCCAAGGAGTTGTGGTTTTGGCCCTACATCGTCATGGTATTGACCCCCCAGGTTGACGGTGTAGACATCCATCCCGCCATAATCCGCCCAATTGTTCGTCAGGGCCACAATGAGCTTGATGCCGGTCTTTTCGGCGGCATCGACCACCTTGTCGAACGGCTTCAGGTCGATGGTCGATGTGCCGTTGGCCCACCTTTGAAAGACGACCTCGGTCTCTCCAGCGCCCTCACCACCATAATCAGGGAGACCACCCTCCACGGTCGTGACATTTTTGTCATTGAAGCCCCATGTGCGGAAGACATTGAGCCCTGCCTTTTTGGCCGCCGTGAGGCCCAATTCCACATCGGTTTCATTCTAGCGAAACTGGTCAGCCGGTCGTGGGGTTAGGGACAGGTATAGAGAGAGGCGAATGAACAGACATCATTGAAGGGGAAATAATACGCATTGCTTCCGGCATAGTAGAAGTCCTTTCCGTCCAATTGGAACTTGGTTCCTGACGTTGTCACGAAGCCCCGGGGGGAGTGTTTGCGAGCATTGACCCCGCCAGCCACGAGGGCGAGCGACAGGAGTTTGGAGAAATCCACCAACATTGCGTGTTGCTGGGACTATTGAGCTTGCAAGAATTGAGGTCACAGCTTCCCCATGCTCCTCCAACAGCTTTTAGCTGGGGGGATATACCGAGTAATAGTTCCACCCACTCGGACCAGGGGCGCACTAGCCCTGCTCCTACACGGAGCGACATCCGCCTTGGCTGTTTGAAACTCCGTATGGAGAATAGGTTTGCTCTTCGCATTGGCAGATTAAAGAGAGACTATTCTCGTTGTAGCTTTGCAAATGGTACGAGTGGCTTTGAGCTTTCTCGGCAGTAATCACTTCATCTCCCATTGTGCGTTTCCACGAGAATGCCATTGGCCGATGTTGGTAGCTTTAATTAGAGGTCTGTGGGTGAGACGGCCAAGAATGCGGAGAATCCCCAGATTTCCACGGCGATTTCTCAATCAATCAAGGATGTTAGACCCCGTTTCATGGTGGTCGATTGGCAGGAACAATTGTGTCTGCTCTCACAGCAATTCAAGAGATGTGACTGACATCCACGAAAAACACTCTAAAGGAGAGAGGGGTGGGGGAAATAATCCAAAACAAGAAAGATTAGTTAACTAGTTAATTATAGAGATTATTAAGCAAAATTTTACAATGGTTTCAGACATATTAAAAAGATTGGGTTAGAGAGTGGAGAGAGATATCCATATTCTCAATCCTCAGTTACCTTGAAAAATATCCATGTCACTCACTATTCCCGAGTCCAACCTGTTCTTCTCCTCTCCAAGTAGAAGGAGTAGCCAGTCAGTCTCTCTCGCCGAGATTGAGCTGATTATTCGGATATGCCGTCAGCATGTAATGGCCACTATGGAGACACTTCCATTTTATCATATGCTACATTTCTATGGTTATGCGGCCATCATAACTAAATCCCTCCTAGTAATGCCCTGAACTTCGGGGATGGGTTCAATCCCACTTTTCATCTTGACGACTCGTTGCCCATAGATAGTTAGGCCATGTCAGCGATGAATCAGCGGCGGTTCCACTGCTGAGTCGTCATAACGGAACTGCGGGGATGATCAGCTAGATACAACTCGAGGGTTATGCCGAACTCACTGGGGGGGAAAGAACGTCATCTGCTCTATAAGACCTGGAGAATATCCAAGGAACTTTCTGCGGTCCCACGAAAGTCAATCACCGACGACATGTCCCAACAACAGAGGGCTGTGAGAATTGCAAACTGCTCAGGGGCCATCAGTATGTCAGGAAGAAAATAACCAGCAGTGATACGCAAAGAAGACAATGCTAATGAACAACGACCAGGTGACCCCGGGGTGCACATGTATAATCAAGCCAAATATGGCCCGGTAGATGTGATCACCGGAGACTATCTTGCAGGTTAGTCTAATATTCCCGCAGAAATGCCAGTTCCGACTGGACAATACCCTAACGATGGTTTTTTCCTGTGGATAGAGGTGAATTTGGCCGAACATGCCGAGGCCATGGCACGATCCTCTCATCCAGGGTGGGCTGGCACTGCTTGGGACGGTATTCAACAGTCCCTTGATCTGATCCACGAAAAGCGCATCAAAGTGGTCATCAACGGGGGAGCTTTGAACCCCAAGGGGCTGGCAGAGAAGATAGTTGAGACAGTATGTTCCCAAGATGAAGTCGACATATATCGAAGATCCCCCCCTCCCCCCCTCTTGTCAGGGAAAGCTGACACCTGAGTAGGTTCAACAGAAAGGGCTCAATCTTCAAGTCGCCTATGTCGATGGCGACAATTTGACCAGCCGGGCCGACAAGATTCTACGTAATATCCGTAGCGGCGCCCTTCACCATCTGGACGGCGCCAATGGAGATGTCCATTACGACGACCAAACTCTCGCCTTCCTCGATCACCCGGAGAAGATGCCCATCGTCTGCGCCAATGCCTACCTTGGATATCGAGCCATCAAGCGTGGTCTGGATGAAGGCGCAGACATTGTGATCTGTGGCCGAGTGGCCGATGCCTCGCCAGTGATTGGCGCCGCGGCCTGGTGGCATGGCTGGGAGGAGGACGACTTCGATGCCCTGGCTGGGGCGCTGGTGGGTGGGCATCTGATCGAGTGCTCCACGTATGTGACGGGGGCCAATTTTGCGGGCTTCTACAAGTACGAGATTGAGGATCTGCTGAATCTGGGCCTCCCTATTGCCGAAATCGACGCGCAGGGCCACACGATCCTCACCAAACATGACGAGTTGAACGGTTTCGTCACCACCGACACGGTCAAATGTCAGTTCCTATACGAGCTGCAGGGGAACATCTATCTGAACAGCGATGTCAAAGCCGATCTCACCAACACCCGCATTGTAGAGCAATCGCGCAATCGCGTCCATGTGTCTGGCATCAAGGGATCTCCCCCGCCACCCACAACAAAGCTCGCCGTGTTCTATCGCGGGGGCTATCAGTGCGAAGGCACCTTCAACGCCACCGGGTATGCCACGGCGAAAAAGTGGGATCTCCAAGAGGCCCAGATGCGCTCCAAGCTGCAGGAATGGGGGCTGCTCGACCAGTTCGATGTACTGGACTTCCAGCGCGTTGGGGTTGGCGCGGAGAACCCAGACTGTCAGCTGGCGTCGACATCCTATCTCCGGATGTTTGCGCAGGCGGAGGATGCCAGTACGCTGCGAAAGCTGGGAGCGGCGTGGATGTTCAACGGCATGGCGCATTTTGCGGGTAAGCCATGTTCTGTAGCTGTAGTATTTCATTGGTGTGTGGAAATCGAGACTGACATCTACATCTATCAGGCATGCATTGTACCCTCGACATGCGCACCATGGAGCCCAAGCCGTTTCTCGGGTTCTACCCTGCCACCATATCTCAGGAGGAACTGGATGAGGGTGTAGTCATGTTGACGTCGACCGGAAGCCCCAGACGCATCCCAGTCGGACCTCCCAAGAAGACAGAGTCGCTGAAACAACGCGAGAACTACGAGACCACCAGCCCCGTATCTCTATCGCAGTTCGGCCCAACCCAGATGCGACCCCTCGGTGATGTGGTCCTGGCCCGATCTGGCGACAAGGGCGCCAATGTCAATATTGGGTTATTCGTGCATACGCCCGAGGAGTGGGATTGGCTTCGCTCCTTGATGACTGGGGACAAGATGAAGGAGCTCATGGGCACCGATTGGAAGGACTGGTACTTTCTTGAACGCGTGGAGATGCCTCATATCTACGCGGTGCATTTTGTCATCTACGGGGCTCTAGGCCGGGGGGTCAGTAGCTCCAGACTCTTGGATGGGCTGGGCAAGGGCTTTGCCGAGTTTATTCGCGCGGTTCATGTCCCCATGCCGACGAAGTTTCTGAATGGGGAATAATAGTAGATTGGACTGATGTGGAATAATAATCTTTGAAAATGCACGTTGTCTTCAATTCACTCGGGTTGGAAGTCCCTATGTGCGGCCTTCATGAGCGGCGAGGAACTTCTGCCCACCAGGCAACATGTCCGCCACCCCTGGGATAGTATTCTCATAGTAACAATTGTCCGCTGGAGGTATGCAGAGCTCTCTACTGAGTCCTCCCTGCCGTTCAACAGTGACACCGTGAGGCGTATTCCTCTCGGTGCCTTCAACCCGCTCGCCCACTAACCACTTCTCGTCGATCGTCCCCAAGAACAGATCAAAGCTATGTGGTTTTTCCTCCGATCTCCATGTCAACGGACTGCTGCATTTTCCGCACGAGCCTCGATACCGACGCGGCGAAGACTCGTATTCCTGGTATGTTGGGAACGAGGAGAGCGGCGGCGAGATCTGGCTGGGATGCAGGACGAGCATCTGCGGAAAGAGACTCGCGGTGAACTTTCGGCACATGGTACACTGACAGATATCGGACTGAGTTTGTCATTAGCCGTGGGCTGTTGGGCTTTGGTGATTTCGTCTTTACTTACTCGTGGTGGCCACTGGCCTTCTTCATGGAAGGTCACTTGATAGCGGATAGCTTCGCACAAACAGCCCCCGGAGATCCCGTTTTCTGGGGCCCTGCTGCTTGCCATGGTTTTTCTTTTCAAACTTTGAGTGTAGTGTTTTTGTCGTATTTGAAAAGAAGGCTATCGGAATGGAAGAAAGTTCCTAAAGGGAGGCAGAAGCTCGTGTTTGGGCGGGGAATTGACTGACCCCTCGTGTGGCTGAAGCAGCTGCGAGAACAGCCACATCGGAGGGAAACTCATTCATATCTCAGAATCTAGACGTGGTTGAGTCACTGTTACGAGCAACGATCAATCAACCGCTGACTCGCCCATGTCAAATTCATCTTATGACCTCTTGTGCTACCCACTGATTTTCGTGCACAAATCCGGGGGATCGTCTTGGCAGCCAGTTGCGATGTAGTATTTAACCAGACTGCTGTAGCCTGTCTGCAGGGTCATTCTCTGTGTAACAGACACATTACAAGGGAAACCCTTCATCCTCCTTATTCAAGTTCCCAAGATTCAGGATATATCGAACATGGGCAGCCACACTCCCACCACCATGAAAGCCGCTCTCTGCAAGGAGGTAAGAGTCATCGAGAGTTTGTAATAGCTATATACAGAATAAAGCCCTTGATAACATCAGTATACAGTTCGGACAGCCTATTGTCATCGAGGAAGTCCCCGTCCCTGTGCCAACTGGACGTGAACTTTTGGTGCGCGTTCAAGCGGCCTCTCTATGCCACTCAGATCTAACCATTACATCGGGTGCACTGGGTTCTCTGCCTCGGCCATTCATCATTGGACACGAAGCAGTGTCCATCGTGGAGGCTCTCGGTCCTGACGCGACAGGCTACGGGATCAAAATCGGGGACAGTATCGGCGCACCCTTGTGGCATGGCATGTGTCTAGAATGCCTCGATTGCAAGGAGCATGGCCCTGACTTCTGTCCCAAGAAGCTCACCAAGGGAGTCTCTGCGCCTGGCTACTTTTCCGAGTACACGCTGGTCGATGCAGCCTGTGCGGTGGTTCTCCCTGCTGGGGATGCGGCGTCGACCGCGGCATTGTCGCCGCTCTTTTGTGCGGGAATCACCGTCTGGGATGCCTTGGAGCGGGCAAAGCTGCAGTCTGGTGATACCGTGGCTATCATCGGGGCTGGGGGTCTTGGAGGTCTGGCTGCTCGATATGCCCAGGCTATGGGGGGTAAGGTCATTGTGCTGGATGTGCTGGATGATCAACTGCACAATCTCAAAGGAAAAGGAGTAGCCGATGAGATCCTGAATACTCGTTCCGTGGCCCCTGAGGAAGTCCCAGCGGTGGTGGCAGCCCTTAACAAGGGTCGTCTGGTCGATGTTGCGATTGTCACGTCGGGGGCTCTGCCGGCGTATCAAACCGGCCTCAGCATCATCAGGACCCAAGGGAGACTCATCGCCGTGGGGATTCCGCACCAAGAACTGGCCCTTCAGCTTGCCGTCTTTACTGGTCGTTGTATCAGGTCTGTTATTACCGCCATAAGAGTGTTCATTCTCGACCCATATGCTAACTGGCAATGCTACTATATAGTCTCATTGGGGCCAAAGTTCCAGGGCAACGCTCGGCGCAGAAATGTGTGGATTTCTCGGTCCGCAAGGGCATCATGCCTGAAATCCATCCACGGAAGTTCAAACTGGAGGATATTAATGAAATGATGCAGTTGATGGAGCAGGGGCAAGTCCAGGAGGGGCGAATGGTGGTGCAATTCTTCTGATCCATGTAATTCCGATCTCATAGCTATCCTCTAGTTATCCAGCATCTATGATTATCTCCGGAGCCTCGGATGTTCCCTTGTAGGAGCGGGGAAGTTGTCAAACTGACCTATCTTATACCGTCTATCATAGAACTGCGGGGGTGTGGGCTAACGCTGACTCGCCTCCCGAAACACTACCGGTTACCCCAGAGTCTTACCCCAGATTCGAAGAGGTTGCGGAGAATCCTTCAGAAGAGGGGGGGAATATTCCATTCGTCCGAAATGGATACTTGGAGAAACTACCAAGCCTTATAAGATACATGAAGAGAACTATAATTTAGATACAGTAACCAAGACCCCCGGACCAGATGCAACCAAAGCAGCTGCCTCATCGACCATCTCGTCAACGATCTGCTTGGCCGGCAGTTTGTCCTTCACCACTGCGGCGACCTTGCCCATCAGAAGAGGAAAAGAGTATTCCAGGACTTCCTCATCATCCGGCCTGGTTTCCAGATCATGTTGAACGGGAACAATCCCCCGAGATTGCAGGTCGCGCATCTCCTCGCGCCGGTCTTCCTCCCACCGACGCAGATACGGCGTTTCACGCGAATGGATAGGCCGTCCAGTGAAAATCGTCGACCGCATGATCTGGCCATGATCAGCGGTTCGCACCGCATCCTGAAGATAGGCCGAGCCCCCAGACTCGTCCGAGAGAATGAACCGCGTGCCGACCCACACTGCAGATGCCCCCAGCATCAGGGCCGCCGCCAGAGACCGGCCGTTGTACATTCCGCCGCCGGCAATCAGCTGCACCTGTTTACCCGTGAACGGGCTGATACAGCCCTGGATCGCCTCATGCACTGACGGAATCAGCACAACCGTGGGGATGTCGCCCGTATGGCCGCCGGCTTCTCCTCCCTGTGCGCACACAAGGTCTGCCCCGAGCTCAGCGGCACGTCGGGCATGCTTGGGATGGCCACACATGTTCATATAGAGCACGCCGCCGGCATGCAGCCGGTCCACTATATGCTTCGGGGGGGTTCCAACGGCGCAGACGAAGAGAGCCACCTTCTCGTCGATCATGATTTCCACTAGATTATCAAGCTGGCCTTTGAGGTAGTCGTAGCTGAACACAAGAACACGCATTAGCGGGGTTGGTTCTTGAACACTGAGTCGATGGAATCCACGTACTTTGTCTTCCTAGCACCGCCTCCAACCTTGGGGATCAGGAGATCTACCCCAAATGGAGCATTTTTGTCATCCAGGTAGGATTTGACCTCCTGTATGGCTTCTCGGAGCTGCTCGGGGGTATATGTGCCGCCTCCGATGACTCCTAGGCCTCCAGCATTGGTGACAGCGGCGGCTAAACGGGGACTTGCCACCGTGTTCATGCCCGCCAGCAGGACCGGGTGCTTAATCCCCAGGATCTCGGTTGCTGTGGTCTTGATTCTGGCTGTGGAGGGGTCAATCAGTCACCGGGAGACATGGGACGGGAGAAATGAAGACTCACCAGGGGAGGACATCTTTGCGGTTGACAAACGTAGAAGTCGAATTCCCAGGTATAGTCAGTCGTAGAAGAGAATTCAGATAATAGAGTGGTTGTATCAAAAGGCTCATACTTATTATATCCGTAGAGGCTCCGGAATTAGCGGAATTGCCTCAGGGCGGCGGCCGAGGTCTTTCTTCTACTAATCTCCATCATGCATAATTTCCTGCATACTCCTCACTAAGACGAGTCACCGCCCTAAATCAAAGCAAGTTAAATAGTGCGGAGAGGAGGCACCTCGCCCTCCGAACATTCCCAGTCTATCCCTATGCTCCCCTTGCATCCATAATAACGTCCTAGCCTCTAAGATGGATCTCGCCGCAGTGGGTATTGCCGGGGCTAGTCTCACTAGCATCGCATACCTGAACGCCAAATATCAGCTTGGCAAAGACTTCACTTCTCTCATGACCGGCATTCAAGCCAAACGAGAGTGGAACGCGAGAGGTATGTTGGCCTACTTTGTCCCCCACCTAGTATATTATTATCAATACAGAAGATGACCTAGGCCTATGACGGGTCCATCAGTCAAGAAGAGCAGAATATCTCCCTGGTTTCTGTTTCTCGAATCTACCGAGAAGTATGCAGAACATGAGGCCCTCTGGACCCCAGAACGAGGGTATACCTTTGCGGAAACGTATACGCGATCCTGCCAGTATGCCTCCTGGCTGCAGCAGCTGGGAGGCGTCCCTCGACAGAAAATTGCCATCTACATGGAAAACTCGGCCGACATGGTGTTTCTGTGGATGGCCTGTTGGGCCATTGGCGCCTGTCCCGCCTTTATCAACTATAATCTGACCGGGGATGCTCTGGCGCACACGGTGAAGATCTCCACGTCGACCATCATCGTCTCGGATGTGGCTTTGGCCCCCAACCTTCACGCGGTGCAGGATCAGTTCGCCAGTGATCAGACCATCTATCCCTTGGACGAAGAAACCAAGGATCGGATCTTCCAGATGCCCTGTGTTCGACCGGATGACAGCCTCGCCCAAATCGCTGAGCTCCACGATGCATGTATTATGCTCTATACAAGGTGTGGCCCTCATTCCATTTCAAGGTTACTTATTCGATCTTTAACAGTCCTGTAGCGGCACGTCAGGCTTTCCAAAGGCCTGTCCGATGAGCTTCAACATGCTGGCTTTTGGCATGGTGGCACGGCTCAAGGGTGGCGCATGTACCACCCCGGGTCCTGGGGGGGATCGATGGTATAATTGCATGCCTCTGGTAGATGCCTAACCTTTTTTTCTATTATCCTCATCACTGATCATTTCTGTCTAGTACCATGGCACCGGGGGGATAAGCACCCTCATTGCCATCTGTGGCGGCATCACCGCTTGCCTGACCAAGAAATTCAGCGTTTCGAACTTTTGGGAAGAGATCCGTCAGTCTCGTGCCACTCTTTTTATTTATGTCGGCGAAACCGCTCGATGTCAGTTTTTGTTTCCCCTGTCCTTGGATGCTTTTCCTTCATCCCAAACCGGATGCTAATGCCCTCAGCGGCGAGAAGACCTACTGTCGGCGCCACCGAGTCCTCTGGACAAAGTCCATCATGTGAAGGGGATGTATGGCAATGGCATGCGGCCCGATGTTTGGACTCGATTCCAAGAACGCTTTGGGATCGACACGGTGTGTGAATTTTTTGGCGCCAGTGAAGGCGTTCTGGCGTTGAGCAACCGGGCACGAGGTAGATCGATCAGTCTGAGTCCAAAGAAAACCACCTACTTACATTATCCATTCTTCCACCAGGGCCATTCTTGGCAACCGCCGTCGGCCATGACGGGCTCCTCATGCGGTTCCTAATGCGCAACAAGTACTTCGCCGCCGCTCTGGACCCCGAAACCGGCGACATGCAACGAGATCCAACCACTGGGTTTGTAGTCCCCAGGAGTTTTCCCGAGGGCGGCGAGCTTCTCTATGCGCTTGCAGATGAGCGCGAGTTCACCGGGTATCATGAGAACCCCGCTGCGACTGAGAAGCGGCTGGCACGTAATGTCCGTCGGCGAGGGGATGTTTACTACCGCACTAGCGATGCTCTCCGCCGCGACAAGGACGGTCGATGGTTCTTCATGGACCGTCTGGGCGATACCTTCCGCTGGAAAAGCGAGAATGTCAGCACGACCGAGGTCTCTGCCGTGATGGGCCAGTTGCCGGGGATTGTGGAAGCGGTGGTATATGGCGTGTTGGTCCCCGGTCACGATGGGCGCGCCGGCTGCGCACGGCTCTATATTCCACCAGGAGCACAGGCGACGGTGAATTATGCGCAACTTCTGAAGTGAGTGTTTTCGTTCAGTCTCCAGAAGACGGATTACAGATTGGCTAACCACTATATGTAAGGGCCCTTCGCCAAATGCTGCCCAAGTATGCGGTGCCGGTGTTTCTTCGCGTATCGGGAAAACCTGCAGAGACTACGGGCAATAACAAGATCATCAAGAGTTCCCTGCAGAAGGAGGGCATCGATCTTGAGCTGACTTCGGGTGAGGATCGGTTGTTGTGGGCACCTCCGGGAGCCAATGAATATGTGGAGTTTACTCCGGCAGATTACTCTCGTCTGGGAGGGGGGGAAGTGAGGTTGTAATCTATATATACTTACACCTTATATATACGGAGTATTTGGACAATAATGAAGAAATATCAACAAGAGTAAATAAATATATTTTTCCTCTGTCTGGATGGAATTTCATTCTGACCAATCAGGGTCATTCTCTGGATCCACCACTGAATCTGTGGCTCCACTCCAGCGGAAGAATTCATTGGTCGGCAGTTACAATTCAAGAGTTACTCCACATGTTATTTTATGCAACAACATCATGCATTAACCAGCCAGCGTAATCAGAATAATCGACTCCAAAAAAAACCCCAATTAGATATGTACCAGCCATGCCAAGCCACTGACTGACCCAGTAACTTATCCCTGGAATTTGCGGGGAAAGCTTTCCTTATTGAACATCTTCAACTTCATCCTGTCAACCACCAACGACTGCAACATGCCACCATCTGAACGAAAAGGAAAGACTGCCCCCTTGGCGACCGATGACCACCAGCGGGAGAAGAAAAGACTGCAGAATCGCATCTCGCAGCAGTGTTTTCGGGAGAAACAGACCACCTACATCCGACACCTGGAACAGTTTGTTAGCAGTATTGAGAAAACCGATGAATTTTCATCCAGCGACGCCGCCGAAAACCTGCGCCTCATTCGCGAAAACCATGCCTTGCGCGAATCACTCCTACAGATGAGGAAAAAGCTTCTGAGTCTCAGTGCGCAGGCAGCTTCGATGGCAAGTATGTACCTGCCGACCTACTTATTAAACGACCATCTTAACCATTTTTTGCAGAGACAGGGGATGAGATCATAGACAAAGAGCCTAACAGTCACGAATCTCCGCCAGTTGAATGTCCAGCCCTAGACCCAGCCGGTTCTGAGACGACCGACAATGGACGATCAATCGATGATGCCCCAACACTAGCGCCGTCGGGGACACAGGGCCAGCAGCCAATCCTGGAGGGATGGATCCATGGCGAAGATGGAAAGCAGATTGCCCAGTCACCAGACACAATCCCAATTGATGCTCATCACACAAAAGAACACGCGACTAAGAATGATGCTGCAAAGGAGACACAACCAGAGGAGGCGAGTCCCTATCGCATCATGGATACGGACATCTCGACCTTCTTTGCCGGGGACTGTGTCCGCTTCAGCCCTTTCCGAGGCCTCATTATCTCCAAACCGCCCAACGCCTCGACAAAATCCCCATTGTTGTTACTCGAGGCGAAGATCCACGCTGCAATGCAACAGTTTAATCTCGTTTCGCTACATGAAACCATCGCCATCCGTCCGTTTGTGACGGATTTGTCGAAACCCGACCTGCAGCAGATCGATAACCACATTCTCGCCGACATTGTCCATGCGGCAGCCTATGCCCTCATCCAAGGGAGTCGCGTCGGAGGATATTCGCATGTCATGGTAAGACTCGTTGGCAATGGGTCACTCCGTGTTCTCTCAGTGCTAACATGACCCCGGCCTCCCACAAAGTGTCCACCGGAAGTCTTCGAAAAGGTGCTCGTCTGGCGCTACAATCCAACCAGCGAGAATCGCAATTGTATCGAACTCCCCTTTCGGCCGACCGTTCTCCAGCAGCGGTTTTCCAACCATCATCCCGCCATTGACCTGCTCTACTGAAGTGAATTACGCGATCAATTAATTCTCTGTCAGGAGGAGATTGAGATCGGGACGGTCGTTTATCACTGGCAGTTGTCGTCGGTCGTCGAGTTTCCCGAGCAGGAAGCGGCCCTCTCGGTGTTAGAGCTATTCACGTATCTGGCCAATCCCACCCAGTTTTCGCTCAAGGGGACGGTCGATGAAGATGGCATCTCCATTCCTCTCCCTGATGTGACCGCTCGCGATATTACCGACGATCTGAAGGAGTTGATTGTCTCACATCGGTTGGACCAGTTCGGGGAGCGGAAACTGCCCCCGTGCATTGCTGAGGAATATCCTTTTATCGATATGATGAACATTGAGTCTTCCCCCCGGTTGAGATGTCTCGGACTGTGAGAGAATTGTATCTGAGTTGATCTTCGCGTTCCTTGTAGCTATTACCAAGTATCCCATTGTCAGCGTTATGCAGCTGCCATTATTGTCGGGGAAACCATAAAGAACATACAATTACGAGCATACTATGTGACATGTGTGCTAGGAGTTATGTTGTACAGCTGGTAATCCAATCCTTGTTATGTTATTTGACCTCAATCTATACGAATCTACCGTGTGCAATTGTGAGCTTTGGAATGAGATGGCCTCATCCGCCGCCGTATGCATTTTGACAATATCATCCATGAAACTTGCCACAACTAGGAACTATTCTTTGGCCACGAAAGGGGGGATACCTCGGACTTGATTCAGATTTTCACTTGTCGCTGGGCCTGCTTCTTGATGGGCAAGGCATGGCACTGAAGCTTCCCGGTAGGATTTTTAGGCAGCGCATCAATATGATGCAAGCCCCCACGGAGGCGCTTGTAGCTTGCCACCTGACTGTCCATCCAAGCGTGGATCTCCTTCAAAGCTGTCTGGCGGTCACTGACAGAGACCGTCGATGCCAGAACCGCGTATCCAATAGGCCACTCCGTTTGACGTTCGTCATCAAAGTATCCGCAGACCGCGGCTTCGATGACCTGGGGGTGGGAGCCGAGAATCCCCTCCAGCTCCGACGGAGCAACTTGATTCCTGTGATGCAAGAACGAGAGGAAACATTAGCAATTTGGCTGGGAGTGGAAGTCGCACACGCACCCCAGCCATGTAACCAGCTGGAGGAAGAGCAGCACGGCATCATTGCTGAATGCGATCTTGTAACCAGGACCAATTTGTTGATTATTTTGTCTTTGTATCCCCACCAACAAGGATGTTAGTCACCTGAAGCCCTGTCAGACTTTCCTGACAGACGCTAAATAGCCCCTAAAATAGGACCCAAATGGCATGTCCATAGAACCCTAATTAACTCCTCCCTCTAGCCCTAATTCCGGCCGGAATTACGTATGTGTTTTTGCTTCCCCTCACGCAACAGAGACCGATAGCCGCGGTCTATTTTCCCCAGACTGTCAGAGGTGACATCTTTGCTAATATTAATATACAAGAACTTGCCTAGATTCCTCCCATCACATCATCCCTCTTCAATCCACTTCGTACTAGTTACCACTGACTCTCCATCAACCATGTCCAGCACCCTCCTTACCCAGCCTCCGCCGACGACGGTCTACCAGCTCTCCTTCCCCGCCCCTCATGTCCTCCTCGTCACGATCAACCGCGAGAAGGCCCGGAACGCCATCAACATGGCCGGCCACGTCGAGGGCGATGCCATCTTCTCCTGGTTCGATCAAGAACCGTCGCTGCGAGCCGCCGTCGTCACCGGCGCCGGCAAAAAGGCGTTCTGCGCTGGAGCAGATCTGATCGAGCAAAACACGCGTGCTTCCGGCGGTCAGACACGGCAACAGCAACGGCAACAGCCCACGGTCATGCCTGCGAGCGGGTTTGCGGGTCTATCTCGTCGTCAGGGCAAGAAGCCGATCGTCGTGGCTGCAAATGGGTTTGCTCTCGGCGGGGGGTTTGAGATCTGTCTCAATTCGTAAGAAACCAAACCTCCTCCTCCTTGTTCTTTCCATGGTTGAATGGTTCTTGTTGTGTACTGACAGGACGATAGGGATATAGTCGTCGCAGCCCCTGAAGCGAGGTTCGGCCTACCAGAGGTCAACGTTGGACTGTATGCCGGGGCGGGTGGATTGTCGAGAATCGCTCGCAGCGCAGGGTTGCAGGTCGCCTCGGAGGTGGCTCTGACAGCGCGTCATCTCACCCCCCAGGAGGCCAAGGAGTGGGGGTTGATCAATCGGATTGCCAAATCGCAGGACTCGGTGGTCGCAGAGGCGGTTGAGATGGCAAGTTTAATTGCCAGCAAGTCGCCGGATGGGATCGTCATCAGTCGCGCAGGAGTGCGCCAGGCGTTTGAGACGGCCAGCATGGAACGCGCCAGTCAGATTACTGAGCAACAGTACGGTCGGTCGCTGAGGGATGGGGAGAATTTTAAGATCGGGCTGAAGGCTTTCGCGGAAAAAAGGGCCCCGCAGTGGGTTCCTTCGAAGCTATAATCGAGTTAGTTAGTAGTGACGGTCCATCGATGTGGGTCAGTCACTTTGGCAGAAGAATAAGCTGGTGTTTCTTTATTTGCATGATTAATTTACTTCCTGCAAGGCTGGGTTTAGAATCCTGAAGCTATCCAATCCATCTGGTTATCTGACCACGTGCTGCCCCAAGCCCTATCCTCATCTCCGGAGTCCGGCATCATGTGAATTTCCTCCCCCCTGGAAATCGAGGGGAATCCCCGGTTAAAAGCTGCTTAATCTTCGGGAACCCCTTTTCTTTTTAGGCGATTATTTGGCACCGACGATCCCTGGTGATTATGACTTAGTCTTATGTAAATATAGTAACTAACTAGCATCTCATGATCCCCTCTTCCTCCCGAGAGAAGAAATAACAAAGATTTCTTCACAACCACCCCCTCGATAATCCAACTCTTCCCCCTCTCCTCAGCCACATAGTGATACCCAAGATATGCGGAGTCTCTGGACCCTCCCCGTTGCCGTCCTTCCATCGGCTCTGGCCGCAGCCACTGGCGAGTTCAATGTCTTAGCCCTGAATGTAGCCGGTCTGCCCGCCATCTTCAACTCCAACGAAGTCCCCGGCGACAAAGCAACCAACTCGGAGCAGATCGGCGCCAAATTCGCCCAGTATGGATATGACGTGATCCATGTGCAAGAGGACTTCAACTACCATGCCCACATCTACAAAACCGACAACCATGCGTATCGCACTGCGACCTCGGGCGGCGCAGGCATCGGGTCCGGGTTGAACACGCTGTCGAACTTCCCCTGGGTCGACTTCCAGCGAGTCAAGTGGGCGACTTGCTCGGATGCTTCAGGCGCCGACTGTCTCACCCCTAAGGGCTTCACGGCGATGCGCGTGCGGATGGACGACGGGTTCTATGTCGACTTCTACAATCTGCACGCTGATGCAGGGTACGTATACGTTACACACTATTGTTGCGAATGAATCCTCCAGAATCCTTACAATACTGACCACATTGGGAACAGGTCTGAAACCGACGATGTTGACGCCCGTAGCGCCAACCTGCAAGAGCTGGCCGACTACATCAGCATTCATTCCGTCGGCAATGCAGTCCTCGTCTTCGGGGATACGAACGCCCGATACACGTCCGCGGGTGAGAATATCCGCGTGTTTGAAACTCAAGAGAAGATGGCCAATCCGTGGGTGCAGCTGGTCCTGGATGGCGTCGAGCCCACCCAGGGCACCGATCCACGAATCTGCGAGAACCCAACGACCAACAAGACCTGCGAAACGGTGGATAAGATCTTCTATCGTGGAAGCCGTGCAGTTGATGTCGATGCGATCTACTGGAACTACCAAGACTCGCTGTTCCTCTCGTCCAACGGAACTATCTTGTCGGATCACAACCCCGTCACTGCCAATTTCACCTGGTCGCGGTCGACAACACTCCGACAGAGTGATATGTTTGGAGGACCCCATGGGTATGTTGTCACCACGTATTTTCTAGAAAATCCTGCCTGAATTCTCTGAGCCCCTAACGCATTGTAGCACATGGTTTAACGATCTCCCCTCCGTGCCCGAGACTTCTTCGGGACGCAACAAACCGGCTAGGATTTCGCTCCGAGGCGCAGAGCGTTTAGATAGCGTGGGCCTGGTACTCACCTCCGGCACGACGTATTTCCATGGGGGCACCGGCGGCGATGTCGTCGAGCTGAGTCTCGCCGACGACGAATACTGGACCCAAGCCACGCTGTGTCGGGGGAAACACCAGGATCATACGCGCAACTTCTACTTGAAGGCGACCACCAGCGCCGGCAGCATCGTCAGCACGGGGACGACTACCGACGACTGCCAGGACTTTACGGCCGCGGAGGGCTGGCAGATTGTCGGGTTTTACGGTCAGGCCGGGGATGAAATGGATCAGTTGGGATTCATCTATGCGCCGCTGTAAAGGGGGAGATATGTAGATAGAAAGAATAACATCATAACATCATAAGATAGACAACTATATGAACACCGAGGGCTAATATACCAACACTAACCTCCTACCTAAGGTTTTTTTCTATAGTATTACATATATCAATATTGGCCTCGAGTAGAGGGCGATATATTCGCCATATAGAAATCCTGGCCGTACATATGAAGCCGGCGACGATCGGTTTTATTCGACTTGGTGCGCGGAATGCGGTCGACATGCAGGAACAGCTCCGGCATCATATGCTGCGGCAGGTTCTGAGCCACGACCGCCTGCATGCGCCGCACCAGAGGCATCGCGACATGGCCCTCCGTGACCGGCTGGATGTCAATCTCCACGCCGTCCTTGCGCGTCGACTGGCGCCCCAGATGCACAAACGCCGTCAGCACCGGCTCTTCCTCCGCGCCCATCATCCCCAGCACGTCGATGATCACGGCGTCCTCCTCCTCCGACCCCAGACACTGCCGCAGCACGCACTCCACCTCGATCGAGTCGACCCGGCAGCCGTTCAGCTTCAGCAGCGTGTCCTTCCGCCCCAGGTGCTCGACCGTGCCGTCGGCGTGATACCGTCCCAGATCGCCGGAGCGGTACACGCGCGTGGGCCCGCGAGTCGGGTGAATCCGCTGCATCCACGCCGGGGGCCGCGACAGGAACCCGGCCTCCGACGAGGAGGTGCTGGCCACCTGGTCGAGATAGCCGCGGGCCAGGTGCGGGCCCTCGATGAGGATCTCGCCCACCGCGCCGACGGGAGCCAGTTGGTCGGGCGTCGCCGGGTTGGCGATCCAGATGGCGCCGCTGCCGGCGCGTCCGACAATGCCATTGCGGGCGGGGTCGAGGTTGTCGTTGTACGCGCAGAAGGTCGCCGCCTCGCCCATTCCGTACTGGTTGATCAGGCGGACCTGGTGGCCGGCCCATTGCTCCAGCAGATCCCGCGAGGGGGGCTCGCCGCCGATACACACGGTCTTCAGGGTGGGCATGTCGCGGGGGCTGACTTGGATGGCCACCGTGGGGGTCAGGAATGTCATGTTGGCCTTCAAGGCATTGATGTTTTCGCGGAGTGCGGTGATGGTCTTTTCCGGGGTTGGTACGCAGCAGCAGCCCCCCGCCGTTAGGGGAGCCAGGTAGTCGTTGTTGCTGATGTCGAAGGCGTAGTCGTCGAATTGGAACACGCGGCTGGTCGCGTCCAGCCCAACCATGTCCACGTAGTCGGCGATGGCGGTGGCGTACGACCGGTGTTCTTGGATGATTCCCTTGGGGGCGCCGGTGCTCCCGGACGTGAACAGAATCAGACAGGGACTATCGGGCCGGACATCGGGACAGGCGACGGTCTTGTTGACGGGGAGGGAGTGGAGGGTCGCCGCGGTGACCTCGACGACATTGGGGACGAGCTCCTGGAAGCGAGTCACGTACTCGGGAGAGGTGATCATGACGCGAGTCTTTGTCCGGCGAATGATCGACTCGAGGTATCCCGGGGGGTCGTTGGCGTCGATGGAGATGTACGCACCGCCAGCCCTCAGGATGGCGAGACGGCCGACAATCGCCCACGTAGACTTGGGGAAACAGCTGAGAACAAAGGTGTCCGGGCGGACTCCTTGGGCCACCAGGTGATGGGCCAAACGCGCGGTTAAGTCATCGAGCTCGGCGTACGTGAGATTGCCATCCCAGGACGCGATGGCACATGCATCGGGGGTGGTTTTGGCGTGTCTCAGGCAGAGATCGTGCAGGAGGATGTTGTTAAACGGCGAGATTTCCCGGGTGAATTCGCCGATCTGGGCGAGGTGATGCGGCGAGCAGAGGTTCACGCGATCAATGCGGCCGCCGGGCGAGGCAGTGATGGAGCTCAATGCCTGATTGAAGCTATGCAAGAGACTGGCCGCAATGGCTGGAGCCATACAAGACTCCGGCCAGTGCAGGTGGATCGTCCATTGATTCCCTGCGGAGGCGACGACCTCGACATGAAGACTGGTCTGTGGATGTCAGTCAACAGCAGCTCAAGGAAAAAAAAAAAAAAAAAGAAAGAAACAAACACAAACGAGACATACTGGAGGCATTTTCTTATGGGATTTCTTCGCCTGAAGGGCATGGAAGCTGATCATGGCGCTGTAATCCCCACGACTTCGGCTGGATGCCTTATGGGAGCCCGCGGGTCTGTCGGAGGCCATCGAGTGAAGCAGGAGATTGAACGCCTCTTGTAAATTATCCTCTGGATTCAGCTCCACCAAGGCTGTGTCTGGGACGTCTCGGTCGTATAGATAGCAGATGCCCCCCGGATAGTCGCCGGCGGCACAGAAAGTATCGATGCCGGCCCAGGATCGAATGGTGATTGCCCAGGCAAAATGGAGGACAGACAGTATGGCGGTTTGCGCTGTCGCCTGACCCGGAAGCATGACCGCTGAGGCCGGATCTCGATCATGGTAGAAGGAGAGAAGTAATGAGGGATGAAGCAGGAGAGGCACCGCAATTGATGCCGAGGGCTCTGGGGTTGAGGCTCCAGACCGCGAGGCTGGAGATCTGAAAGCGCCAGTCATGAACTTCCTCGCCTTGTCCAGTCCAAGAAAGAAAGGCCGGAGAATCCAGGTCAAGGGGCCTCGAATGCCCTTCCTCGACCTCGGGGATTCAGTAAGACACATCGTGTGCAAACGGCTGAACGTCTGCCCCATGTTGGAGATGAACGTGCATGGAAGTAAGTACCTTTGAAGAAGAAAAAGGAAGTGGTTGGAAATGACCTGATCAATTCGTTCCTTTGCTTTTGCTTTTGCTTTTGCTTTTGGTTATGTTCGTATGAAACGCGGCCATTTGCCCTATATATAAGTTGCCTTGGATCACTGGCATCAAGCCCATTTTTCGCCATCCTCGCCAGACTGGCGGTAAACCAGCCCCCCCCCAGGACCATCTGTACGAGATGCATAATGTTTCAGATGAGCTGTCCACGTACTCGGTCATCTGGTGACGCCGCAACCACGCCTAGGCCGTTCACCATGAATGCCTCGAACGTGCTGCCCGGCGAGGTTATTCCACGACGAGCGGTGAGACGAGTCGTCGAATCCCTGTGTGAATCCTGTTCGCATGTCCCCCCTTGCATGCATGATTCACATACGCATGTGTGCCTAGCGTTTCCACGTTGAGGAGGGACCTTCGCTGAAGAAGGTTCATGAGATATGATATGTCTTTGGCGCCTGAGAAGCGAGGAGCAGAGCTTATAATAGGCCCCAAGTTTACTTTCAATCTCGTGGCCGGATCGATCCACAGGAATGAGGCTGCTGGAAGGCATATGATCGGTATCCTGCTTCGACAGGATTCTTTCGACCTTGAACAAAGGCATCCCCGTTCCTCCCCAACTGACGACATGGTAATATTGAGTTGAATTGGGGGATTCATTCATTCTGGCATCTTTAGGCCCATTCCTGGGGCTGTGGGCGGATTATAGGCCACCCCCCGCAAATGGGGTAAAAAAAAAAAAATATGGAGAAGGAAAAAAAAAGGGAAAACCCTCATTGGATTCCATCCGACCTGTCCAAAGGTAAACACCGACCGCATCATGCAGTGCAGCAAGACGATGTGTCGCCTCTCCCTTGCGCATGGATGGAGATGCCGATCCAACCGACCATCCCAAACCACCACGGGCCTCAGGAGCTCTCGCCGTGTTCCATCAGGGAACCTCAGTCCTGGCTGGGGGGGGGTTAATTTAACTCCAGTCGCTCAATGGGGCAATTTGAGGGGGAAGATGGACGGATTCGACGGACGTTAAGGAGGAATTTCCGTGGCGGAGACGGCAATGAGCTTAGCTACGATCGACGCCAAGAATATGCAACGTCTGCATTGCAGCAACCGGTAGAAACCGAAATAAACCAGCAAACCGAAGAGAGAGAAAGAGAGAGAAAGAGAGAGAAAGAGAGAGACAGAGAGAGAGAGAGAGAGACTTTTCGTGGAGAGGTCGTAATCCAGTTCAGTCCAACACGGATCCATCTCCGATCAAGATCGTCCATGTTTCATCGCTCCAGCATGTAACTACTAGCCGAGGAGAATAATCAATATCGGCGACAAACAAACAAGTGAGGTGATATTGAGGTTGTCGCAAACGATGCTTCTCCAGATATTCAGAAGATCTTTTCCCTTCTATCCACGGAGGATCCAACCGCAAGATGGCCGTCGAACAGCTTCATGGCTCTCAGACCATGGGCGACGAGCCATTATAAACCCTCCACAATCCCGAGTCAGTCGGATCAGAATAGTATCCTAACAATCTATCCTGAATCACACAAAGTATTACCACAGAGGAAGATATCCCGCACAAACTCCAACAATGAAGCTCGCCATCTCGCTCAGTCTGATTCCCCTCGCCCTGGGTTCGGTCATTCACAGAGCTCGCCAATCCGACGACCGTGGGAATTACACTGTCTCCGGCCTTGGAGCCCGCAAGTCAGACGTCCTCGCAGCGGGAGGCAACACCATGGACATGGCCATCGCCATGTTGGAAACGTGAGTGCGATGGGCATCATTGTATGGCGGAGAGAGGGAAAGACTGACACGACTGCAGAGAGACCATGACCACTGACTACACTTATGGTAAGCCTTACACCCCAGATATCCATCCCAGATTCGAGACACTAACGCGTCAACTTCAGGCGATGGCAAAACCGGCGATGCGACGAACTTCGGCATTTTCAAGCAGAACTGGATGATGTTGCGTCTCTCTGCCTCGGAATTCCTGGGACAATCCGCCAGTGATGTGGATAACGGTGCCATCCTGAAGTAGAAACCCCCCCCTAGTGTGTTCGGTCGGATAATCAGAAGGGCTAACTACCTCTGGCAGCTCCGATTTGGGCAAGGATATCCAGGCTCGCCATGACAGCGAGGACCACTATGGATTTGATGTCTGGTGTGCCGGACATCGCAACGGCGAGACGGGACTCAGTAACCCAGATACCGATGATATCAACAGTAAGTCCCCTCGATGTACCGTCTAGTCAACGGAAGCTGATTGTAAGAGTAGACTACAAAAGCGCAATCGAGTGGATTCAGCAGCAGATCGATAGCAGCGAGACGTATCAGACCGATGACACTCGCTTCTGGGTGGATGTCCAGGCCATTTAAAGTGGAGGAAGAGAGACAACGGCTCGGAGGGAACCGGGTCAGCTTCCTCTGGTCCTCTGGTGAATTTTGCAGGAAGACACTTTCATATTTGTACCTTCTCAGGGCAGGGCCCCAGTCACTCGTTTCATAGGCACAATTGGAAGTTGTATATGGACTTGAACCTGTATTCCAGATCCGGAAGAGTACAAATTGATTAGGTTAAAGGTAGAACATATAAATACAACATCTCAAAGCAAAAAAACACACTGCAGACCATCTCTACAGATTGCTGGTCACTCCCGGTTGAATCTCCTCGAGGATCTCCGACAGTTCACGCCAGATGTGCTCCTGCACCTTCTTCCCATCATCGCTGCGCACGAAAGACGAAAAGCCGGCTGAATCCGCGACTCCGCAGTCCATATATTGCCCATGGCTTTCTGGGCCCGCGGCAGCCCCCGCCACCAGAGTGCGACTGCCTTCCTCCGTCGACCGAGCCAACGCCATCTTAAAGGCCTTGATGCCAATCCCGCTGACCTCCCGGGTCAGCTGTGAGTGACAGAACCCAGGGTTGATCATGTTGATGACCACGGCATCATCGCGCAGCTGGCGCACCATCTCGCGCAGGGCGAGGATGACCACCAGCTTCGAAGTCGGATAGCGTTCATGCATGCGCGCATGGGCTTCGTCGTCCAAAGCCTCGAAGATTCGGTCGCTTCGCTGCTCGGGGAACGGGGTCCACGCATGTACTTCGCTCACGACAACGCTGAGTCGGGGTTTCTGGCCTGGGTGGTGCTTCTGCGTGGTCTCTCGCAGCTTGGGCAGGAGAAGAAGCCCCAGAAGGACTGTGCTGATCACATTGACCGTGATGGTACGCTCATGGCCCTCTGCGCGCTCGTATTTTTGCGTGGCCAGGGCAGCATTTTCCACCACGGCATCGAGTCGGGGCAGCTCGGCAGCTCGTCGACCGAAATCCAAGACCGACGCATATGACGCCAGATCCAGCTCCCACACCTCACACACGCCGGAGCGACCGGTCGAGGCCTCGATCGACTGTTGGGCTTCTCTGCCTGCGGCGAGGTTGCGCACGGCGAGAATGACCTTTGCTGCACCCAGGGAGGTGATATGACGTGCCGCTTCCAGGCCTAATCCGACATTCGCGCCAGTGATGATCACCGTCTGGTCTGCGAAGGACGTGGATGGCACGGGGACGGTCACAAACAGCTGGTTATACAAGAATCGTCCATACATGATGAAGCAGAATGAATTTAAGCCAGAAGGTGAATAGGAAAAAAAACTATACTGGGGAGGAAGGAAGTTCTTCATTCTTTGATCTTTTTGTGTCGTCACCACCCGGGGTTAAGCGCGCCTAATGCCGGGCCTCCACCACGAACCATGGAAAACTCCGGGTTTATACGTCTTTATACCGAGGATATCGGGGCTTGATCTGCAGGATCTGCATCCAGATCACGGACATTATATGGCTATTGCCGATATTATTGATTAATCTTGTATGTAGTTCCCTTCCTCCATCCACATTATTACGTCGGAACTACATGACACAATCCCAAATCAACAAGAAAACGAATGACTGTACTCGAATCCAAGAAAAAAAAAGACGAAGAAAAATACACATACACAAACAAATCAATACAACATATTATTATAGCGCAGAGATGGAGATCCGTTTGGCACCTGCGTTACCATTCAATAACGCCGATCCACTGGACTGGCGTAAATGGTTGTGGTGCATCGCCGGTTCTTCGACATCCAAGCTGAACCGACGGGGTCGCTGCCACATGCCCATTTCATGGTCAGAGGTAGTCTCCAGTTGTGAGGTGGACAAGCCAAACTTGGTGGCAATCTCTTGCAGTCGTTCTTGGGCAACAGCAGTGTCCCCAGCGCCACCTTGACCTTCTTTGGCCAGACGAGCTTGCGCATGCTGGAGGAACTCCAGGTGTTGGGTCACTGCTTCAATAGCCCCTTCTTGATGCTCGTCATTGTTCAGTAACTCGGCCAGTGCGGTCTCGTGCAACGCCGCCGCCGCCAGGTTGTTGCCGGAGGCTGTGTACAGACCGGAGAGTAATTTGTTCATCTCTAGCGTGACCGAGTCGCAGTTGCCCCAGACCTGGCGCAGGTTGTAGCAAATGTCTTTGCCCAGTTGGGTGGCAGACTGAACATTTCCTCGGCAGAACCGGGTTTCGACGAGGCGTCGGCCAATCCAGACAACGGCCGGAAGTGACCAGGTCTTCTGCACAATACGAGAGGTCCATAGATCGGTGAGGATAACCTATATTCATGGTCAGAATTGTCCAAATGCACGAAAAAAGGGCCGGGGGGGGGGTCTCTTACCTCCAGATCGTCAAACATTTCATGTTCCCCGAGCACGGTGACCAGATCATTAAGCTCATCAAACGGCAATTCCGAAAACTCCAGGGGAATTTCCTTGGCATTGACCATGATCTCTTGCAGGAGCATCTGGGACTCGAGGGACATGTTCTTGGCCGTCATAGTATCCGTGCACTTGTTGGTCTGGTATCCGTTGAGGTATAAACAAAGCTTGATGCAGGTAAAGATACTTTCTGGCGTCCGGAGTCCATCGGTCAGATGGACAAAAGAGTGGAACACGCCGGTCACATCGGCCGCATCCTGGAAGCGCGATCGATCACACAAGTCCCGAACCATCTCCGTGGTGGAAGTGACGATGTTGATGCTGTAATCATCGTGGAGTGATTCCCGGCGGCAAAGCGCGTAGAACTGATGTACGGCATCCTTTTGCCGGAGAGGCTGAGCGACCGACAGGATGTTGCAAAAGTAGGCGTAGAGCTGATCCTGGGTGTTTTGTGCAGAAGTAGAGCGCTTCTGGTCGGTCTGAAGCCGATGAAGCTTCTCGCCCGCCGCGAGAGTGGGCATGAGGTCGTGGCTGGCCAAACACTGCTGGAAGGAATTGTACACCTGCTCCTCGCGCGACAGATCTTCAAGGATCTGGCTGGAAGTGCGCTTCTTACCGAAAACTTCTTCAAAGGCAGCAACGAAGACAGCAGGGCGGTACTCATTCAAGGCTTGTCGCTGAGCCATAGGAGTTTCGTGGATCACTGCGTGGTGAAGCTGATCGATCAACTGGTTGCCCTCTTCGATGTAGCCGCACTCTAGGTAGATTTCGGCAAGCCGGTGCGCCCGATCGATCAAAGTACCGTGGTTTGCGGTGACGTGCACCACCTCGTCGACATAGTCTCGCAACAGCGTGGCTCCTTCCCGACGCGACTCCGCCGACTCCGATGTCGCATGCATCCGAGCGATTTGGCGAAGCCACAAGAGGGTTGTGGGAGCGGAGAGGCCTTGCTGTTGTTTGGCGAGAATGAGTTCCTCGCGATACAAGGACCGTGCATGGCTTGAGGTATCATGCTGGCGCAGATAAAGCTGGGCCATCTGGTGCTTGATATTTACAGGCAGGGCTTCAGTCATGTCCGGCAGAGCACGGGAGGCCTCTGAAGCAGACACCCAGTCGTGTGTGTTCAGCACCTGTTGATAGAGTGTGACCGCTTCTCCTCGGTGACGGTCGCTATTGGCGCACAGAGCCGCCAGCGTAAGGGTGGCATCGCGGGTGCGTGGGTGCGTTGGGCCATATAGTTTACGGCACAGCTGTTGGTGTTGGGAGGCAACTTGGTAGCGCTCAGAGTGGCCCACCTGCACAGCACTATTGTCCAAAATAGCCATATACCCTGCATACGTCTTGGGCAATAACCCCTCCAATAAGGCGCGATCATAGCCATCCTTTTCGTCGAAGCGAACGAGGGTAGGCCACATATGACGATAAACCTCCAAAGCGGAGTCCCACTGCTTGTTCTGTTCGTACAATGTCACCAGGGCCAGGGCAGCACGCACACCGGTTGCACTGATTTTACCGTCGTGGATACAGGCCTTGTAGATCCGCCGATAGCTGTCTTCGGCCTCCCCACGACGGCCAAGACGTAGTGCCAGATCAGCCTCATAGTACCTCGTATCGATGGTGTGTTTGTCTTTGTCACCCAGACGCGTGCCAAAGAAATCGCTGACTTGGTGGAGCAACACAAGCGCCTTCTCAAATTGGAAGGTAGTCTCATAGAATTCTACCACCGTTTTTACCACGGCGTTGACCGAAGGGACGGCCACTTGATCAGCGGTGATCGAGGCTTTGAAGGCGTTTCCATAGACGATAGTGGCTGTCTGAACATCCAAGCGACGGAACTGGCAGTAGGCGTGGTCCAAGGCGAGGTTGGCCATGATTGGGGCTTCGTTGGAGGCGAACTTGGACTTGGACTGAGGATCCTCGACTGTGGGCCACGCGTGCATGAGCACTGCCCACGCGGTCTTACTGCCCATGGCCCACTCTTCGTCGCGGATGTGCTGCATAGCCAATTGGTGGCACAACGTCAGAAGTGGAAGAGTGCGTTGGTTGGCACCCGCTGAGGCGATGGAGTCAATCCAACCAGGCAAGAGATCTCTGTCCTCCGGTGACAAGGAGCCAACGCTTTCCACAGTGCCCGAGGATGGGATAAGTCCATGAGCAAGGGACTCCGCCAATGATACTGCTTCTGGTGAATGTTGCTGACCCGAAGATTCATAGTACTTCCAGATCTGGAGTGCAAGAGCGCGGTCCATGTCATCGAGCCCCATATCACGAGCTTCAGAACGCAGTTGTTCCGCCTGCTGCACCATTTCCATTGACTGCACTCCTCCATCAGCTTCCAGATCCGCGGAAAGTTCTCGGAGTACAGCAGTGGCTTCAGTCGGTCGACCCTGGCGTCGCAAAAATTGGGAATAATAAAATGCTGTTTTGGTTCTCTGGTCCCATGAAGAGCTGGTGTCAATCTCGCGCGATGATAAGCCAGTCCAAAGTCGAGTCAACACTGTCTCGGCCATGTTGGCTTGACCGTTCTCCTCATACATTTGAGCCAAGTAGAGAGAATATGCCACACGACGGGGATCGGTAGCGTCCATGGAACGCAGCATTGTCTCATACTTGGTACGAGCGAGATCCAATGCCAGCTCATCAGGAGGTGAGATAGTAAAATTCTGCGTAAGGAAGTCCGCAGCTTGCATTGTTTCGGATGAGTGCGCGCCATAGGTCCGCACAGTCTGTTGATAAAACTGTTTGGACACATTGTACGCCGCATCATTTTGATTATTTTCTTGGTGGACTTTCACCAGGGAATCGAGATACTGCAGACGCTGGGCAAAGCTGAGGTCGGTCGAGCTCCACCCCGACAGCGCCATATCTCGCAAGGCATCAGTCTTCAAGCCCGAACTGCGGTCGGTTCTGCCTTTGCCCTCGGAGGTGGCTACCAGCAGTCGCTCCAAATCCACAGTAATAGTATCGGTCGGTCCAAGCTGGGCACGACTTTGGGTCCAAGCCTCATACAGGTGATCGTTGGACCATGTCACCTTTGCCTGGTCGGATGCACGAGCGCTCAAAATGAGGCTTTGCAACAACGCGGGGGAGCCACTGCCAAGCATAAGTCGACGAACCGCAACGGAGAGGCGGTACAGTTCCACGATGCTGGAGCGGCTAAATTGGGATTCACGATTGGTCAGTTCCAATTGAGCAAAGAGCACCGACTCAGGGAAAGCGTTGCGGAACTGCGATGTGAATGTAAGCTCGCGGTTGGAGGCTGCCATGGGTGAGGCTAGCATGTGCGACAACCAGTATCGAGCAGTATATTCCAACAAGATATATGCATCCAGGTAGCGATCACGAGCAGTGACGGTCATTTTATCCCAAGAGACGGGAACTTCGTCCGAAACCGACCGACGCACCCAAGCAAGACAGCGAATCAACAGATCGTAATGGGCTTCGGAGAGCGTGAAAGGAACTTCCTGGCCCATCAGCGCGCGAGCCTGAATGTGCTCGCGCAGCATGGGATGACGGAATGCAACGAACCCATCACGTACCGAGATTAGTCGTCCGAGAGGCTGGAAGACATCGCGTTCAACATTGGGAGCGCGTGAGGCTACCTTCAACGTCTTCAGGTCTACGGCGAGCAGCTGTTCAACCTCCTGGACGCGAAGCGGTCTCTCTGAAGCCGTCAACCATGCCAAAACACTCCGGGTTCCCAAGCGGTTCAAATTGATATTACGCAAGTGATGGTCGATCAGATCTCCCAGGGTATTCGGGGCGTTCTTAATAGCCAATGCCATTTCATTGAGAGTAGACTGGTGGCGGACCGCTTCGACGGCAAGTTGTGCCCAGACAAAACAGCCTTGGGCCCTAGGGACAATAGCCATGGATAAAGTTTCACGTTGCGATTCTTCCAGGCCAGAAAAGGCCGGGTCGGATGCCATCATATCAGCCACAGTGGCATACAGATCATTCTGTGTCAGGGAAGGCGTCATCGAAATTGATTGGGTAGTCGTCTTGTCTCGAGTGAACTTCTGCACAGAATCTAGGGGACGACTCAAAACAATCATCTTCGAGGGCGTGTTGTGTGCCGATATGGCCCCATGTAGACGTTGAAGGAAGATGCCGACGTTGGTGTCTGCGTGTTTGATCTGATCGAGGCCATCAACGACAAGCATGAAATGCAGGTTTGATTGCATGGCGGTGTCAACTGCAGTCCAGAGCTTTTCCTCTACTTGGGTATCTGGAGCCCCGGTCTCTGCCAGCTCCAGAGCGGTGGTGACGGATGCAAAAATGGACTCTTGTGTCTTGCGACTGCTGACGCAGCGATCAAGCATCTGCATTAAAATACCCTTCAGAATACTAAGCATGAGGGTTGAAATGGGCACGTCCGATCGGATGGAAACGGGAATGACGTTCCAAATGTCGAATTCGGACGAGACCTGCAATCTTTCCACAGCCCATTGGGCCAATCCACTTTTTCCAGAGCCCGGGTTTCCCATGACTACCAGGAGATTTCGCCGGCCGAGTGTGAAAGTCGTCAGGTGAGGATCAAACCAGGCAAAAGACCCGTCGACGAGCGAGTTGGTATGGCCGTCGACCAGCATCTGCAATGGGCGGTCTTGCAATTCAAGAAACTGGTAGATCGCCGAGTAATTGACAGCCGTCTTCTGACCTGGGGCCATAGTTTGCAAAGCAACGGCGGAAATACGACGCCAATGAGTAGTGAATCGATTAAAATAGCAGAAAAAGGCGCTGTTTACAGCCTCTCCCATCATTTGCCAATTCTGCGTGCGCGTTCCCTGGCGATATTCCATAGTAATATGCATGATCAGTTGTAGTATATGGGCGAATATCTCCATAATTTCATGTTGTAGGGCGCGATAGGTTTGGAAGTAACTCTCCTGTTGCAACAGGAGCGAGATTCCCAGTGTCACTCGACCATACTGGCTAAAAATCCCGTCGAGGATGTCAACATGCTCCATACCAGCCTGATTGTGCTTTGCTATTAGAGGAGTCTTAAACATCTTCCCGATTAATGAATGACTTACCTCGAGCAGGACAAGTAATGATCCCCAGATCATCTTGCTCGCTTCCTCTGCACCGTCTATAAAACTCTCAACAGAATCCCGCAGCGAAGCTACAGCGAAAGCAAGGCCCGATGCGCGGCGGAGGGCCCCGTCTAAGCGGCTCCCATCTGGCGGCATACGTCGTAGTCTTTCTGCGGCAATTGCATCAAAAAAGTCGTCTGCAGTTGGTGCTTTGGCAAGAAGCTCATTAGAAGACATGGCTAGCCGTGCCGGACATTCCTGGGCAACAGCATCTAATGTCTCCCGGAGAATCGGGGGCGAGCTGGAGGCCCCATCGACAGCATCGTTTTCCATCATGTACGAGGAAGACATGCTGTGCAACCAGTAAGGATCATGTGGTGAGATAGAGCTAATGATAGAGCTAATTCGCTTGAGTGCCAAATTACGGGTAATAGAGATGGTTAAATGAGTCTGCGTGCGACCACCAGCCCATTAATTGTTTTGATTCCCGGGACCCCGAGCCCCCTGACATCATGATTCTGGTCCTGTGAAAACCATGTCCGGTGTTCGTCATGGAGAGCTGAGTCTATTAACGACCGCGGTTCGTCAAGAGTTTATTTCAGCGTCCGCCGCAGTAATGATAGCCTTTTGAGGCTAAAGATGCACTCATCCAGCGAGTCACACCACCCATGTTCGCAAAAGTCATGGTGTCATCTATGGTCATGCTAAATTTAATTCACCCTGCCAGACTGAGTCCCGGCGTCATTGGAAGTTCACAATGCGGGTTGGGATGGAGAAGCATATCCATGACATCATTCCAGTTCTTCCGCGCCAAGTCCCCTATAATTAGGGTATGAATGCCTATTGTCTACAAATATTAGCAGCACAAATGTTTAGAGGCTAACCGAGCAAAAAGTCCTTGATAGGAAACAAACTTGATGCATTGGATCATCCCAGTAGATAGGAAGTCGATGTAATACGACTCACCCTAATATCACGACCGTAAGCGTGTTCAGCATTTGAACATCGAATTCCATTTCTTTTTGTATTTCATACAGTGTCCCCGCAAAAGGAATAACTGCGCTTATTTTTGAAGCTGAAAGGTGGAGTAAAACTACTAGTGACGATGATGCACAATAGTAATAACACCATGGTTCATGACCCTGTTCAAGAGGGCAGTCTAGGGAAGGGCCGCCGAGTCAGGGACCCACAATAATAGCCAGATGGAGATGGATTCCGTATGAGCGGTTCTGACATGATGTTCAACCCCACTCTGGCTCTGAGGCAAATAAGGATATGGGGAATAGGTCGAGTGGATGATTTCATTCGGGACGAGAAGGATGAGAAGATTCCGAGCGATGACAGAGATTCTATCACATGATCTGGTTACTCATCAGGTATTCATCCCCAGAGTACTGTAGACTGTAGATAGTACGAGAATTATAACTACAAGGAGTAGTCGATTAGTTTTACCTAGATCGTACAAGAACAGAGGCTTTAAGAATCGATCCTAAACGCCGGTTGACCCACTGATTGGCCCGGATCCTTCCAACTCCTCGATCGAGTTCTATCCAAAGCTGAAACATCCAACAAGCAGGCGAATTGAGGAATGGTATCTAATGCTTTTAAATCGCTATATACTCGCTTGGTCATTATTTAAATATAGCCCTTGATGACAGCAACCTCGGCATTGAGGATAGACGATCCAGCAGCACCGATGACAGTGTTGTGGGAGAGGGCAGCAAATCTGAGGTCAAAGAAGCCACCCTGGGCGCCGTCACGTACACGTCCGACGCTGACGGTGTATCCACCGGAAATGTCTCTGTCGAGTCGGGGCTGGGGTCTATCAGGCTCATCGAACACCCGGATAGCCTCCTTAGGCGCAGATGGGCAGCCCAATTTCTGGGCTTCAGACTGGTATTCCCTCATGGCCTGAACCACCTCCTCGGCTTTGGGAGCAGGGCGGTTCTTAAACCGAAGTGAAACAAAAGCCATATGACCGTCAGTGACGCCGACGCGAGTACAAGTGGCACCCACTCGAAGGCCCTGCTGCTCATCGAAAGCGGTGGCGTCCGAGTTCAAGGCACCTAGGATCTTTTGGGCTTCGTTCTCAAGCTTGTCCTCCTCACCGCTGATGAAGGGAATGACATTATCCAAGATATCCATGCTGGGAACGCCGGGGTAGCCAGCTCCCGACAAGGCCTGTTCGGTGAAAACCTCTACCTCTTCGACTGGCCCGAACTTGGCTTGGAGTGCCGCAAAAGGAATGACGACACCAATGACAGCACAATTGGAGTTGCAGACCAGGAATCCCTTCTTCAGGCCAAATTCTTTCCGTTGGTGGGGAATCAAATCCAGGTGGTGCGGGTTCACGGTAGGGACGACGAGGGGTACGAGGGGATGCTTTCGGTAGTTCTTTGCATTTGAGAAAACGGGGATCTCAGCCTTAATGAACTCCATCTCTAGAAGCAAAATAAACCAGTCAGAATAAATATCTTGATAACACAACTGAGAACGGCGCCAAAGATTTATTTCATACCACGTTCGCCAGCAATATCACTGTTGAGCCCGGAGAAGACGAGATCGCAGTCGGCAAAGTGCTCTGCCTTGCAATCTCTCAAGACGAGGGTGCTTAATTTCTCGGACATGGCCGTAGCCTGCTTCCATCTCACAGCATCTTTATACTGCTTTCCAGCAGAGCGCTCCGAGGCTCCAATAGCATGCAGCTCCAAGAATGGATGGTCGGCGAGCAGGAGGATGAATCTCTGGCCCACCGAGCCGGTGGCACCCAAAACACCTATTCATTGTGAGCGTTCGGTCAACTCCACCTGGGTGTGTTTGATTGCAGCATACCGCACTTCTTCTTAGGATAGGATGTCATCTTGATGTGGGATTTAATATACTGGGCGCTCAATGGGAGGAGACACTGGTGGCGATCGATTGAAGATTGTCGAGGAAATGCGGGCATTGCGATACCGCTCCGAAAGCATTTGCCCCGCGATGAGTCAGCCCTGCTGAGTCATCTACCCATGAGTCACGGACCGGAGTTCGTCAGTTGCTCCGGTCAGGTGATCTACACAGACAGACGATTTTATGATATGTAAACAATAATTGAATTTCATCGATCGTCAACAGTTGTCGAATCAAAGTATGGCTATCCTCTAACTAACGCCTCTCTGTGCCATTATATGCGGTTATCCCCAGGGTAATTCATGTTCTGTAATTGAAAAGTTGGCGGAGTCGGGGGCCTTGTCCTCTCACGTACTACTTCTTCATCATACGGACTCGATAGATTCCAACCGATGTTCTCGGGATGGTTTCCGCGTGAGAAGCGGTTAAAAATCATCACTGATCGACGCTTTGAGTTGAGAAAGCTGTTACTGGGCAAGGACTGATTCGCCGACAAAGGTCGGACTTCCGTTGGACCAGATGGATCGACCACAGGCGGTACTCCAAGGAACTTGTAGATCAGGCTCAAGGCAGGAATGGAGAGACCATGAACAATGATAGAAAAGAAGACCAACCAGTATACAGCTGCGATAGCGATTAGAAACATAACATCAAAGTGAGGAGAAGTTGCGAGGAATATAGCACATACTTGGGCCAATAGCCCGCATCAAGCGAGCCTCTTCCTCGTCTCCATTTCCGGGCTTGGGGAATAGATGACGGGTGTGCTCCACATAGAAGACAGCACCAATTCCTGAATGGCGAACAACTCATTAGTGCCTCTCGCGTTGTTCCTCGGATGTCTGACACACTTACCAATGGGGCCAAAGTAGCCCATGAAAAGTGCCTCCCTCCAGTCTTTGCACACTCGTGGCATGAGCTTATACAGGAGGAAGATACTGGGAATTCGGCGGAGGAACAAGACCAGCACTCCCAGCAAGATAAGTCGGGGATAGGTAATCCCTGTCAATTCAGGTTGGTTGAATTCGTCCCACGGGAAGATGGCCCCGATATACATGAAACCCCCAAAGTTCAATAGAACATCGATGCACGGATTGACCTCGTCGTGTCGAGCTTCAGTCTCTGCCAGAAACGCCCCGTCCCAATTGAGTGCAGTTCCCGCAGAGAAGCAGGCCAACAGGTCATTAGTACCCATGCAGCCACAGGTCCCAATCAGAAACAGCTACAGTGTCCTGTTAGGTCACGGAGGAGACAATCGGATAATAGGGAGAGACAAAGTACTCACGCCCAATGCTGTAGGGAAAAGGAGATAACTCTCACTATCAATCCATTTCCTGTTGACCGTGTCAGCACAGAAATACCATCTGCGACAAGGCCTCACTCAACATACCGTCGTATCGTGAATCGGAGGATATGGAGACTCGCATATCCGATCGCTGCGCCGTAGACTGCGCCCATCGCAACATAATACAGCCATGTCTGGAGTATCCACTCCCCTATGGCCTTTCCTACTCCGCCACCCTGGCGGCCAACATCACCAGCGCGTGCTACCAGTGTCATTGCATGTGCTTCATGGCCCTCGCTGGTCCCTCCATGGGCATGTCGCATGAGGTACGTCGCCAGCATCAAAAATGGGAACCCAAACCCGTCATTGACCCCTGCCTCGGAAGAGATGATCTCGCGTAGATCTCGGGCGACATACATATCCGCGAACGGCCCTTTGGCAACGGCCTGGGAAAGGATGGGATCGGTGCAGGTAACGCAGGACCCGATGACCAGGGCGCATAGCTGTTTACGATTAGCCGTTGCTGCATTATTCGGCCGGATTGGGATCCATACAAAAGAGAGATTTGGAATGGAGGCTAGCACACAACCCGAAGTGAGTAGCCACATGAATGTCATGTTTGGGATTAGACAGATAAACATCTCTTTCCATCGCCTGCGCTGGTATTGCGCAGGCAACTGATACCCAGCAATCACCAGTTGAACACCAATCACCACCCGACAAAGGCCCTATAATAGGTACATGCAAGTCAGGATTCCCATCATATCTTTCAGTTGCCAATTGCTTGTGCCACATACTAGCGATATTGCCTCCTCTTGATCCTTGACTGCGGCTCCCCACTCTGTTGCATCGAGGAACTTCGCCGCCATGGGGCCTAAAATGATACCAACCAGCATTGCGGGTACTGGATTTGGTTAACGAAGGAATATCCAGACTTCAGTAGGGGCGGTTGAGCTGTCGCCACACATACAGGCTTCTCCCAGGTACCACACATTTTTAATCTTGACCGACGCCAGTGCATAGAGCACCATGAACCCGCCTACTCCGTCAGCGTCTACTAGAAGTGACGAGAGATCCAGAGGAATACACACCGAGGACTGAGATCACCACATTCAACTCACTGACGTTCAATTCGGGCATATCGATATGAAGGCCGGAATGGAGTCCCAGCGGTCTGCCACGGTGGTACTCACAGGCGGTTTGCTATGGCCAGAGTCAAGTCTGTGGGGGTTTTTTCATCGGAAATAGGAACAGAGAGATCAAGGGCACCTCTCCATGAGGATATCAACGAAATAATGGGGCGAGATCGAATTCGAATGAATACAATGTACCAAGGAGTGTAGCATGGTTCGCCCATTGTGTTCGCCGAGGACTCAAGAGTCTCTCGTCTCGTAGCGTGCCGGAGGGGGGGGGGGGGGCCAAGCTGCCCCTGACAATGATGGAAATAGCAGCCTGCAGTGGAACCCAGCGTAATCCGGATATGTTGATACGCCCCTTGGCGAGGATGCCCTATAGTCTTGCCAAGGCCTCCGCCGTCAAGTCACAGACAGCCAAGACCTCCGCCTTAGGGCTGACAAGCCCGATCGGCGAGAGGGTCTGGGTTAGGGCTGAATGAACATCCAATCGGTCTCCGAGAGAACCCCTTGGCAGGGAGGGTGCAGTATCCAGGTCAAGCGCCGATGCCAACAGCCAAGTCATTGGCAGGAGTGATTTGTCTCGCATTCTCTGGGCTGTGGTTCTGTTCGGCGGTTTTGGTAAGGGACACAATTGGCATGCGCACTCTGGTCATTATGGTGAGGAGTACTGGAGGACCGGACATAGATAGGTAGGTAGGTATATACTATTATCATTCTATTATTGATATTTACCGCACCTTCTTCAGCTTATTGCGTTTGCGTCCCAAGACATCCCGCCCTTCCTCGATCTCGATCATGGCTTCTCGCTTGGTCGATCCAACCTCCTTCAGCACTCCCGTGCGTACCACGCGGCCCTCAACACTGACACCTTCTTCACTCCACTCTTCCATTTGCTGTCCCACACGCGCCTCAATGGCCAGGACCAACTCCACATCCCGCTGTCCAACCAGAGTCACTGCCTCACCCTCACGGCCCGCACGCGCCGTTCGACCAACTCGATGCACATAGTCATCCGGGTTGCGCGGCACATCAAAGTTCACCACCAGGCTAACCGACGGAATATCCAACCCACGACTGGCAACATCCGTCGCCACCAGAACCCGCGCCGCAGACGCCCGAAACCGTGCCAAGTTCGCGGACCGCTCCGACTGCGGCAGCAGACTATGCAATGACGTGACCCTATGTTCCAGGCGGCGGAGCAGACGCTCCAGCAGATCCGCGGTCTTGGTATGATTACAGAAGATGATCGCCGACTTCTTCGCATTCCCCTCCGTGGACAAGAGAACGTGTAGGAATGCCTCGCGGTGGGTCATCGGCACCTTCAGATACGTCTGCTTCAGGGTTGGGGGTAGCGAGGTTGATGACGACGACCCATCTGTAACTGTTTCGCCTGAAGAAGTGGTGGCAATCTCTGTGACGAAAACGGGTGGTTTGTCTGCGGCGCGCGGCGTGGATTTCAGCGCCCGCACTTCGGGCGTTAGCGTCGCCGTGAACAGAAGCGTCTGGCGTTCATCGGATGGCGGTAGAGCTCCAAGGCAGATTCCAACGTCTGGTAGCATGCTACCCTGCCCTGGGGCGAGCAGACGATCGGCTTCGTCAAGAACGACCATCCGCACGCGCTTGAGTCCGCGGATGGTGTCCTCACCCGATGTATTGATATGGTCTGCGAGACGTCCAGGAGTAGCAATAACGACGTGGGGGCGCTGCGAGAGTGCAATGGCCTGCGCGCGCATGTCCGTACCACCGGTGATGAGGACAGGTTTCATGCTCTGAGGGGCGGAGATGGCTTTGATTTGTTCGAAAATTTGGAGGGCAAGTTCTCTGCAAGTTGGAAGATTAGTAATGAGTTAAAAAAAATTGCATATATAATTTATATCTCATGAAGAAAGCAGGCAGCTCCGTCGAGTCCGCTGGGAAGAGAAGAATTATACCTTGTAGGGGTCAACACAAGTCCAAAAATACCAAACGGATCCTGCGCCCATTTCTGTAGCATTGGTACCGCAAAGGCAATCGTCTTTCCGGAACCAGTCCGGCTACCACCAATACAATCCCGTCCGCTGAGAATCTCAGGAATACATGCGCGCTGGATGGCGGTAGGTTTTCGGACGGCCATTGTGGTCAACGAGCCGATCAGCCAGGGCGCCACATTTAGAGCCTTGAAGGATGACTCGCCGGCGTCTTGGAGCCCAATCTCCAGCGCATCTTTGATCAAGATGGGATTTTCGGTTTCACTTTCAGCAGTGGCCTTCTTCGAGTCGTCGGTGTCTTTCTTTTTGATACGTGAGAGAGTGGGGAGTGGCGCCGGCGCCGCAGTGTAGGAGTCGTTGGAGGACTCGGAGAGTCGTCTTCGTTTCGGAGCACGAGTTTGTAGTTCGGATTGTTCATCAATATCCGAGATATCTGAAGGATCGATGGAGGCCTCCCTGGCCTGGACTAGGAGTGAGGACATCGTGGTTTGGTACACCGACTGCTTCTTGGGATTTCCGAAATGTTGAAGTTCGGACAAATTTTTGAGGCAAAAAAAAGTTGGCTCCAGGGCGGTGAGGCGCCACGTGATTCTGTACCGTTTATCGTGGGCTCTGACCGCCTTCCACATCCATTTTCTTCATACATCCTACGCATCAAATAGATCGGACAGGAATCGCACATTACTCCGTTGGCAGGATCGCTTGGCTTATAAAACACCGGTATATGAGCCGTGCCTTCGGTGAGAGCAATCTTGTCGTCGAAACCGATCCTATCATGGCCGAACCGGTGTTCAATAGAGAACGTCACATCAAATACTTCCTGCGATGTCTGAAGACCTTCCTGCCTGGTTTATACACCTCGAATGATTCTAATCGCATGCTCCTTGCTTTCTTTGCCGTCTCCGGCCTAGACTTACTGGGAGAGCTGTACAATAAAACCACGTTGGAAGAAAGGCAAGGTTATATCGAATGGATATACCACTGTCAAGTTCCATCGGGGGGCTTTCGTGGATTCACGGGAACTAATTTCGGGCTGGAAAAGCGCACAATCACGAATGAAGCGTGGGATCCAGCCAATGTTCCATCTACATTTTTCGCGCTGGTGATACTCATTATTCTCGGCGATGATCTCTCACGAGTTAAGAGATTGGAATGTCTGCAATGGCTGCCAAAGATGCAGCGGGAGGATGGAAGTTTTGGTGAAGTGCTCGGTCCCCATCAGAAGATTGAAGGAGGCGGGGACCTACGTTTCTGCTGCTTTGGGGCCGGCACACGGTACCTTTTACGTGGAAAAGACGGAGATAATCTCAAGGAGATTGAGGATATCGATGTAGATAAACTGGTGGCATTTATCGAAGCTTGTCAGGTAGGACAGACCCCTAGCTCTCCTTGATCTTCTGTCAGCTGAGTAATTCATTTTAGACCTACGATGGCGGAATAGCAGAAGGACCATTTTGCGAATCGCACTGTGCGTGGTTAGGCCTATTCCTATTTTATGTATGTGGTGGCTGACTTTTCCGCTTCTGATACCGTAGCTGGCCATACATACTGTGGTATTGGAGCTTTGACGTTTCTCGGGCGTCTTTCAGACAACCATAAGCAAACCGCTCTTCTTTCACCAGGAACCGAAGGATTCGAGTCTCTTGTCAAGTGGCTCGCTGCCAGGCAAACCTCCGAGTTAGGTGACGAAGAAGACGAAGACGAAGGGAACTCTGAACCCGATGAATCCCAAAGTTTGCCGGATCAATTCGGGAAGATTCATCTTGAAGAAAGCTTTCACAAGCTGGCAAACTTACCAACGCTCACCACTCAACCCATCAAATATGCAGGTTTCAACGGACGGTGTAATAAGTATGCAGACACATGCTATTCGTTCTGGAATACCGCAACATTAGCTGTAGGTCCCCTTAGGTTTATTTTGGCAGGAAAGCCCGCTTACCATTCAATGACAGATGATGGACAGACTACAATTATTAGATGCAGATCGAAACCGACAATACCTGCTTGAGAAGACACAGCATATCGTCGGCGGCTTTGGGAAGAGCGTCGGAGAACCACCGGGTAAGGCTCATCTTTCCTTTCGTTCATCCTTCTATGGCCGGTCTCCTGGGTCTCTAACAGCATATAGATCTGTTGCACTCTTATTTTGGAATGGTCTCACTTGCTTTTCAGGGAGAAGCGGGACTGGAGACTGTCGATCCGGTATTATGTGCTAGTCATCGCGCAGTGCAACATCTACACACTCTCTCCTGGTGGAAGTAGATTTGATAGAAAACATCGTTAAGTTGAGTGCTCGCTGGTTAGTTATCAACCATGTTATATACCCCGCAGTAGCGTTCGTTCAATCAACCAATGATGTCAATATATTATCATGTCCAAAAATCTACTATTTACAGACGTATGGTCCAACAGAAACGCCCAACACTTTAAATGGTATATGCATATATATTTTTGACATTATTAGCTCCAGCGAGGTTACATTCCCATACCACTCTACATTTGAGCCAAACGAACTTATGAGGGTTCAAGTTCCGCCATGACTTCCTAGCCGTCATCAATATCTTAAGTCATCTTCATATTCATCAGTCCCTTCAGCTGGTTAAACTTATCAGGCTTCACATTGACTTCATCAAAGTGTTCAACAATATTTAGGTTAATAGTTCCACCATGCACCCTACCCGCAAGCAGCTAGATGCCATATACTCCGATGCACCCACTCTGAATAGCCGGCGTTCATTACCATTCAATGATAATGAACCCAGATATTAGACACTAGCTATAGACAGCCATAGTGGTTGGAGATAGCCGTTCGCCACTATATACAAATATAACCATAAATATCAGCAAATAAACGACCAGGCCGCCAATCACAGGCTAAATCCAGGCTTGGCTCGGTTTACCGGTTCAGGTATGGTGTCATAGACAGTATACAGCAATAAGGCTGAGAATCGACAGTGCAGAGCTGCAAACCCAACCTGCTTCATATGACCCTATGGCTGAGCCGGTTATGCTGGGCGAGGGAGGCGAGGCCTCACCGTTTCCGGTGGTTGGATTGGTACCAGTCACAGTTGATGGTGTATTGGAAATGGAGGAAGTTTGTTCTCCGCTAAATGAAGTAGTGGAGAAGTCGCAAGATTGCCCGAGATTGTTGATGTCTAATTCATAATAAGCCCATTGATCAGGTAGGGAGGTATGCATCAACCCTTCAGCACACCCTTACCATTGGTTTCTTTTCCATCGTCATACAATGCACAGCAGGCCCCGCAGGATGGGACGCGGGATGTCATCTCAGGGCCATTACAGATACAAACAAGTTTCCCTCGGTGATTATTGAACTTCGAATCACAGGATGCAGTGACACTGACAACCGAGGCGCAGGTCACCGAACACGATGCAGGAATGCTATATGTACTCGTCGTGGTGGTTGTAATAACTAGCGCAGGAAGCATAGAAAGATAGAGTAGAATAGCTTGTATTTGTCCCATCTTCAATATATATCAGACAGATGGATCTATTACTTTCGGGTTGTTATAGGTGTGGGGCATGAGGATTGTTTATACACAAAACGTCTCATACGTCACGATTCTAAACAGTCTTCATCATTAGGATTGGAAAGTAGGCAAGCTTATATAGGGAGAAAAAGAGATACAAACTTTGAGAGTATTTACATGATCTCCATTTCTATTTTTCTTGTTGTTCTCTGTTCTCTTTGAATAGCACAGAATATATTTCGGTTCAAAGTGACAGCTTCTTGTGATCTTCATTTTGAGTTAGGCCTGGTAGTCATCTCGATAAAATTATGCCTCTGTTAGGTTTTCCGGCATATTTCTATGGTCGAATAATGTATTGTCGACCCTGTAAGATATTAATTTGTGAAATTTATGTGTGAACTTTCAAAGAACATGTATATGGTGAGGTGAGGTGACAATTTGTATCCAAATGGAATGATTTTCATATCGATAAGGAGCAGTGCTGGTGCCTTAGGCAGCGGCCCGATAAGATAAGGCGCGATAAGCTCTTCAGTTTTTCGTTTGCTTCAACTTTTGGCCCTGTAAAGATCCCACCGAGTACCAATATCTATTCTTTTCGCTCTCGCACTTACAAAATGTCCTCTGAAGACTCTCTCCTCTCGGAGCTCTGTACCATATGGTAACCTCTTATCCCCGGCCATGATATCATTTCCATATACCAATCAACTAATAATCTGCCCAGCCATATCAACCAACCTAAATACCGCTGTCCGCGCTGCTCAATTCGCACCTGTTCCCTCCCCTGTTCCCGTCGCCATAAGCTTTGGTCCCAATGTTCCGGTCTCCGTGATCCCGCCGCTTACCTCCGACGCAGCGAACTCGCTAGCGAAGGGGCCTTTGATCGTGATTTCAACTTCATCACCGGTATCGAGCGTGGTCTGGAACGCGCCGAGCGCGACGCCGATAATCGTGGCATTCATATTTATTCGGGGTCGAGTGGAATAGCAGATCCTGCGGCCGTCGGCCTGGAGCACGAATTTGACCATGACGATAACGCTGCTTCTGCGCCTGCAGATCGGAAGAGAAAGAGGGTCGGCGGTGATGGGGGCTTGGTGAAAGGTGAGGCTGGATTTCTGCGTGGTGCTGAGAGTGCGGGTGTCAAGATCATCAGGGCACCTCGTGGTATGAGTCGCAACAAAGCGAATGGATCGAAATGGCACCCGAAGCACAAGTGTCTCAATTGGATGGTGGAGTGGATCGCTCCCAATGGGGAGAGGAGGAATAGACATTCATTGGAGTCGAGTTCCATGGCGGAGGCGTACGATCGGGTTTTCCCTCTGCCCAAGCAGGTTCGCGAGCAAAATCAGAAGGACACACAGGACCGGATAGATACAAATGCTCCAGAGTTCTCGTCAGGAGCTAGTCCTCAGGGGCAAGATCAGGCTGTCTCCGCGTCATCAACTGCACCGGGTGGCCACGAAGCTACGGAGGCTATAACGAATGCCGAGTTTAAACAGCCTGCGCTCCAAGCTGCCTCCCATCGAGAGCTCTACTTCTATCTACATCGGCCTCGCACTGCGACGAAACACCCGGTACTCATCCCCCTGGCCCCCGGAGCCACGTTCACGGCCGCTCTTCGCGATCACACTGTCGTCGAATTTCCCACCATTTATATATTATCAGATCCCCCAGAACGATTACGCGCGCCAAATGACGATCCCTCATTTATTTTGGAAGAGGAGTACCTACTCTCACAGCCCCAGGCCGAGGTGGACCCAGATCAGGACTCAATAGAGGCTGACACGAGTCAATTACTCCCAGGCTCGGTAGATATTACAAACGTGGACGAGAAGAAGGTGCTGGAGGTGCTCAAGCAAGATCTTTTCGAGCCTATTTCTGGTGCAGCATCGCCATGATGACAGTAACAGCGCTGTCAATCCAATTGTTCATAGCGAAATTTACATATCACTTTAGGTACCTTAGGTACTTACCTACCTCCTACCTAATAATTCTCGCAACTCATATACCTACCAGCTACCTGGTAGTATTCCTTCCAGTTTTAGTATTAGAACCCCTTTGATTGGTTCCCAGCAAGATGCCGCCAAGCCCTTTGCTGCCTGAGGACTCAGGCCAGACAATTACGTATCGCGACCGTTGCCGCTTTCTAACAGGATCAAACACACCATCTCATATCACAGAAGAATAGGTAGGTACCTAGAGTCTTCGTCCATACATACCGTACCCCATCTGCTAAAGCAACAATAGCCCAACAACAATGCATCCACCTTCCCCCCAACTTCTCCGTGCCCTGCGCACCTCCATTGCAACAAAACCTAACCGCACTCTCATCGCCAATCTCTTCTGCACTCCCATCTCTCGACCAGCGATATCGTCCCCTCTCGCTACATACTCTCAGCGCAATTACAGCGACTATGCGCGCCCAACACGAATGGTCTCTCGCGCCCACACCGCCAAACCTACAACCCACGACCGCGGCCCCCGATCTAACGAAGAAACTCAGACAGACTTCGCCGCGCTGGACGTACTGGGCAGTATCCCTCAGCCAACCACTGCCGTTGATGCCACTCTCGACACCGGATTCCACCTCAACAATGGACTGAAGGTGAGTGGTGGCGATGGGGTGTTGCTAGTCGGCGGGGAAGCCTTCGCATGGCGGCCGTGGAAGGGGACGGCGGAAGGGACCAAGACAGCCATGGTGAATCAGAAGGGCCAATTCGAGGTCGCAAAGGATGCTTGGGGCGTGTTGGATGTAGTATGGCCTCGTCCGGGTAAGACCTCACCGTCGTCTATTTGCTCTGTGCAGTGAAATGAACAAGATCAACTAACAAGGATGGTTTTTTTGCTCTTCGCTTTTTAGATCTGCTACTCATTGGAATGGGGGGTACCGTTTTCCCACTCTCCCCGGAGACAAAACGCTATATCAATTCCTTGGGAATTCGGGTTGAGGTACTCGATACACGTAATGCAGCGGCCCAATTCAATATGTTGGCGACGGAGAGGGGCGTCACGGATATTGCAGCTGCTATGATTCCCATCGGGTGGAAGGGGAAGTAGAATTGCTTAGCTGTATCGTCTTTGTGATCGGGGTTGCTTGTATTAATATCGTTGTAGTGTATAATTATCCACGAGTACAATAATATATCTCTACTTTTGTAATTGCCTCAAGGCTAGCAATGATCTTTGTCCTCATTCCAAAGGTTTCGGTTTAGTCGGGGTATATATATAAATATATATTTATATTTGTGTATTTTATCATACATCTATAATACATTTTGTACATCTATCTATATTACACGAGAAGGGAAGTTGCGAGGTCTCGCCTCTAATACGTTAACACACCCCCTATCGACCCTCAAGGACTTTGAGAACCAGCTCATATGTCCCCAGCGTGATCGCAGCCGACGGCACTGTCCGCAAAAGATGGGCTGTCAGGCCTCCATATAGGGCCATCATACCCTCCTCCTTCAGAATCAACCGCGCGCACTGGATGATACCAGTGTATTTCTGCCGACCATCCGCCATCGGAGCCTGCCGAAGTCGAGTTCTAATAACCTACACCCATCCGTCAATAAAAAAGGGCCACAATTGAATGGAGCAAAAAAGCAGACTCACCTCATGCGGATACGCAATCAAACACGCACATAACTTCGACAGCCCGGAGGCTCCACTCATCGCAAGGCCCTGAACAAACTGACTCGGCTCGCCATCACCCTCTAAATCGACTTTTCGTGAGATAATGGCCTTGAACCGCTCATACATTGCTAGGTGAAGCGTTGTCTCAATGGTGCCCAGATAGCTTGCGGTAAGGCCGCGGTAGAAGCCCTTCGGTCCCTCCTGTTGCAATATCTGCTTCGTGCAGTCAAGACTACCCTTGTACCGGCGCGCACCGGCCTTATCAAGCTGCAGCCGTGTTTTCACCACCCAGATCGGATTTGTCGCGGAACCGGTGGCGATACCCGCACAGGCAGCGGAAAGTGCGTGTACGAGTGTCGAGTCTTTCTCGCACCCGAGCAGTTCCGGAAAAAGTCGCTTGCAATTGCCATATGTGTAAAATTTAACAGCGCTGGCAGGCACGACTCCAGTAAGACTGGGGCCGAGACCCTTGAAGAGGCCGCGCCAGCCTTCGACGCGATGGATAGTGAAGAGGATATCGAACGTTTCGCGGAAATGGAGCATGGAGGAACGGTAGAACGAAGGGCGGATTTGTTGGAGATTTGGTGTCGATTTTGGCTTCACTTGTGTTTGGTAATAATCTGTTTGTAATCTGCGGTTCCTGGATTAGTTTCAATTTCAATTGTGCAGAATCTACCAAGGGTTTGATCGAAAAGCGAGCATACCGGGTTCGAAGGACATCCAATGGGCTAGTGAGGACTGCTGTTACCATCCCGCCGGCACTAAGATAGCCATCTGCTGTTAGTACATGTAAAAGACTGTTGATTGCGAATTTCCCGGAGGGCCACACTCACGCGCCAGCGATCAAATGAGACCATGAACCAAATGGTGATATTTGGACATTCTCAGTCGGAAGTGGCAGCGGGAGGGAATCTCGAGGGGCATCCCCCGGCTGATGAGCAGTGGCCTGCATGTCTGTTGTTGGCGTGTTATGGATTGGAAGAGAATGGGAGATTCCCAGGAGGCGAAGACTTAAACCGATTGATCAATAAGATTGGACATCAAATGAGTTTTTTTGCCGGGCGGTGAAGTAAAGGCGGTCGAGGCAGCCTTATCGTCTTATCGGGCGAGGCCAGATGGCTCCGCGGACATGATCAGCTCATGATCGCTGTCAACATCGACTTTTCTTCCCCCAATTGACCCTCGAGCTGCACAGTCAACATGGACCCGAGCTATAAGGCTCGAAAAGAAGCCTTCGTGTCAAATCTGACAGGCGGCAGTATTCTAGAGATCAATATAGTCACTCTAGTTGCTCCCGTACGTGATTGACATCCATGGTTCATTCTGTCCTGCATCATTCCCACTAATCTCCTATAGATCTCAGTCTTCCTATGGTCGGTGCTACAATCTCGCCTCTCATTCTTCACACCCTATAGCGCCCCGGCACTAGTCATCGATTTTCTTCTGAATGTATTAGCCATTCTATTCGCAACTACACTTTACTCGTCTACACCCTGGACTCTGAACATACTCCTCATTTCCCCAGCCATTCTCCTTCTTCTGAGCACGACAGTTCCTCGATTACAGCAAAAAGCGAAACCTCCGCGCTCGGCCGATGGAAAATCCCTTAAAAATGGAGGGAACTCGGACGATCCCTTGCCGATTCACCCCTTTCTCACAACCTACCGTGCAGCTATGATGATCGTCACCTGTGTTGCAATTTTGGCCGTTGATTTCCGTGTCTTTCCTCGCCGGTTTGCCAAGGTGGAGAATTGGGGCACCTCCCTCATGGACTTAGGGGTAGGATCATTCGTATTTTCTTCAGGAGTGGTGTCTGCTCGCTCCGTTCTGAAAGCTCGGAAAAATTCTGCCACAAAAACACCCTTGTGGCGGAGACTGACAGCCTCCACGAGGCACTCGGTTCCCTTGTTGGTCCTGGGACTTATACGACTTTACAGCGTCAAAGGCCTCGATTATGCAGAGCATGTCACAGAATATGGAGTGCACTGGAACTTCTTCTTCACCCTGGGGCTACTGCCTCCGTTTGTGGAAATTTTCGACTTCCTGGCGACTCTTATACCATCATACGAAATGCTCGCCCTGGGCATTGCAGTGCTGTACCAGGTGGTTCTGGAGTCAACCGATCTCAAGAGCTATATTCTTGTTTCCCCGCGCGGACCTGACCTGCTATCCAAGAATCGCGAGGGTGTGTTTTCCTTCTTGGGATACCTAGCGATTTTTTTGGCTGGTCGCGCTATCGGGATCCGGGTCATTCCGCGGGGCAATTCCCCTTCGCGGTCTGCACAACAGGTTAGGAGGAGCGTATTACTTAGTTTAGGGATTGAGACTGTGGCATGGTTGGGGTTGTTTGTTCTGAACTCGACGTACGCATTGGGCTATGGGGCTAACATCCCGGTTTCCCGTCGTCTGGCCAATATGCCCTATGTAATCTGGGTGGCTGCTTTCAATAACGCGCAGCTCTTCCTATTCTGTCTTTTGGAGACCGTCTTCTTCCCTTCGGTTCATCGGACGCTGGGCGGAGACGGTGAAAAAGATCGCGTTTCTTCCTCGACTAGTCGCATCATGTCAGCTTTCAACAAGAACGGGCTGGCGATTTTCTTGGTTGCAAACCTGCTAACTGGTGCTGTCAATTTGGCTGTCCCCACCCTGGATGTCAACACTGCGCAAGCCACCGGCCTTCTTATTGGATATGCTGCTGTTTTGACAGGCGTTGCGCTAGGACTGGACTGGGCCAACATCAAGCTGGTCCTATAATCAATTAACCAACCGACGGACCCAAATTCTTTTAACCTGATCGAACCTATCCATCGAAGTGATAAGCTATACATTCCTTTCGTCGAATGAAGCAGATATTTTTATGCCAAACGCCTATCCCAATTCCAAGCAGTATAGACAATAAATCTCAAAGAGTATAGTACAGAACCAAAGCTGCGGTCATCCCACTCTGCTGCATGTCACCTTCCTGTGCCATTCTGGCATACTCACTAATCCTGCCCAGTTCTGTATATCGCTCCGTGTTGTATGCAAGCCACGCAGGTCAGACGAGGTTTTCTAACCATTGCCCTCCAGATCTAGTTCAATGCCCTCCAAGCGTTTTCCTACTTTGTAGACTGCCCCTGGCCGCTTTTCTCGAGTTAAAAAAAGAAAAGAAAAAATGACGCAGTGAGAAGGGCCAAGATGGTAGCTAATCACAGGCAGATGAGCAATTATGACATCGTCACCCTTGATGCGCGGATGATTGATCACACTGGACTTCTCCTTTTCATGGGCATCGGCCGCTTCAATTGCCTCATTATCTTCTCTATTAGGTCTAAAACGGCAGTCCCCGAGGTAAATCGCTGCTATATTATTGGTAAACATCGTTAAGAGCGACGCTTTATATGCTCGGTGTCAACGCTTCTTGAATTCCCTTTTTTTAACTCCGATATATATATATACAAAAGACACCCTCAAACTCCGGACTAAAACGCTATCTAAGATTGAACGAAAGCTTTACAGCAGATAGGCATGCCAGGCTCCGATGAAAAACAAAAGACCAGAGTGTATGAAGGGGAGATATGCAGATAGAATCAGCGCCATGCACCGAGTCCTGGAAGTCCACCTCGTCCTACCCCGGAGCTGGCGGCCTGGATGGCCTTCTTCTTTCCCGTGGTACCCTCCTGACTTCGTACACCGGCCACAATCTTGTCAATATTTGTTTCGATAACTACTCCACCCACAATCATCTCACCAAGGACCGCATGCATTGTTTCGTAGCCGAAGATCAAATCTAGCTCGCAGACATTCTCGAACATGCGATCCAGTGCCTCGACAAAGACCTGGATCAGATCGATGAGCGCGAGTGGGGATTCGGTCGAGGTCGAAATCATGATGAATGAAAGAGTCGCATAGGTGCGATAGGTGACTTGGGTTGGCGCATCGGAGGGACCGGTTGAGCTGGCGCCGCGAGCAAGTAATGGGGGTAGCGGCAGGAAATTGCAGGCACTCGGTGGCCGCTGGGCGACTAAGTCATAGATCTGAGCAATGAGGGACTGTTTGGTTTGAGTATCCTGTGAACATGCGGGGGAGGGATTATTAGCCTATGAACTAGCTGCGTGAATTGCGGTTGGGGCTGAGTCCTACGATTTGAGTGTAGAACTTGGTCATACGCGGTTGACCGTTATTGTTGAAGACGAGGACGGCGTTGATCATCTTATTGGATCTGGCGCAGAAGAAGAAAAGGGTGTGTGGTGAACAATCGGAGGGGAAAGTCGGCCAGTCGGAGATGATGATTAGAAGTTGGTCCGTGCTCAAAGTCGGTCACTTGTGATTGATCGGAGAAGAACAAAGAACTTCAACACCAACAACCACAACCACTTTGCCCAAGATGAAGAGTCCACTCCCAATTTGCGCCTCATGTTATCGTCGAACTCTCTTCTTCCGACGATCTCTCACTACTACCACTACAACCACCACCCCCTCCTCCAACCCCAACAAACTCCATCTCCACGACCTCACTCCGTCCGAACTCTCCTACTACTGGGATACCAAACCCCCGGGATCCCATCAACTGGCCTATGCCGATAAAGTCTTCGCTCCATCACGCCATTCCCCAATTAAAATATGGTCCGCCAGCAAGTTTCGTACCACGCCGATGTCGTCGTTAGAGCCGGAAGTCGCCTTCCTGGGCCGATCAAATGTGGGCAAAAGCTCGTTACTAAATGCAATCATGGGCAAGGAAATCTGCTGGACTTCTTCAAAACCAGGACGAACAAGGGAAATGAATGCATTTGGGATTGGTGGTACTAAGGGTGGCGAGTCAAAGATGCTTCTTCTCGATATGCCCGGATACGGGAAGGCGAGTCGGTCAGAATGGGGAGTAGAGATTATGAAGTATCTGCAGGGGAGAAAGCAGTGAGTATTTCTCTTTTTTTTTTTTTTTCCACCTCTCTCCTTCTCTTACATATCGGCCTGCATACAAGGGACTCAAACCCATGAGTACTAACACCTATTGACGTTGCGCAGACTACGTCGCGTATTCCTCCTCGTCGACAGTCGCCACGGTCTAAAGAAACAGGACGAGGGTATCCTTCTGCTCCTCCGGAACTACGCCATCCCTCACCAAATAATCCTCTCCAAAGTCGACAAGGTCCTCGCAAAGAAGAAGAGCAAGGTAAAAAGCGGTGTGTCGACCGCAAGTATTGCCTCCTTGAAAACACTACTACAGAAACTTAAGCCAGTGGTGCAACCCGTTGGCTATCGCGAGGGGCCCGGCGCATTGGGTGAGATCTTGACATGCAGCGCCGAAACTCCTGTCGCTTCGGGGAGCGCGCTCGGAATTAGCGCTTTACGCTGGGCTATTCTATCTGCTGCTGGGTTTGATGGTAACGTGGAGGTGAGATCCGAGTCGGTATCTCCTAAATCTTCACTCTCCGGAATATCTGCGACTGTTCCCTGAACTGCGCTGGTCATTCTTTGCTGTAGTGAGCGAAGGTATAACATAAATATTGGCCGACGCCGTAACGCCGACTTTCTAATGGGAGCCATGCGGCCTCATCTACTCCTACTCTCTCCGCTAATAGAAACGTCCTCAAACAAGCCATATTCCCGAGGCAAATCTGATTTCCAAAGCCAGTGCATATCAAAAAAAAGTCAGCCAGGCTCTACGATTGGAGCCGGTGCAAGCAAGATGACCGGTCCCACCACCGCAGTATCAGCTGGAAATTTGACCAGAACTTGCTTCCCATTAGGGACAATGCATACGTATACTAACTAACTAACTCGCTGGCTGTTACTACTAGTTATCATGCCTGGTGTTTCGTAATCCGTCTTATAAATCAAGCCTGGTGGCTGCTTAGCAATCAGGTCACGTGTGGCCGTTGAACAAGGGAATTCGGAGCATTTCAGACAATGGCGATGATGATTATTTGGAATTCGAAATAAAAAGACAATTGGGATAATCATACGGCGAAATCCTCCGATTTGTCAGAAAATACGCCTGGACAATCCAACCATTTCCAGATCGGTGGGAAAGTGACGTGATTGGACGCCGGTCGAGCCGTCATCAACGGATTTACTTCTTCGTCGTCCTCCTACTTTACCCACTTTCTTCCTCCCACGAACGAACCAACTTCACCTCCCGGTTGTTGCTGACCGTCACCATCCTTCCCCCCATGCTTCTTCCCCGCCCTCCCTTCCGCCATCTTCCAGTCCAGGCTCTGAAGTCCCGGCTTACCCAAACACCTTCTCCCTTTAAAGCAACAATCGCTTGTCATCTTCGCAAAGCCGTCTCCACGACTGCTTTTACCCCTCGTCAAAAGCGAGACACCCTGGATTCTCCCTCGTCATCCGCGATTTCGGTCACGTCTGGATCCCGCCTCGCCTCACTTTCCCGTCATTTCTCATCAACTTCTGCTGCGGCGAATTCGAGCACCATGCCTCCCGTCCAGACTCACCAGTATGATTACATTGTGCTCGGAGGTGGTAGCGGTGGTAGCGGCAGCGCCCGTCGTGCAGCTGGCTGGTACAAAGCAAAGACGTTGATTGTGGAAAGCGGACGCTCAGGTGGTACCTGTGTCAATGTTGGGTACGTTATCTCTCCTGATTATCTTGAGCTTTGGCCGTTCAAACACCACTGACTGGCAACTGTCTGTGAAGCTGTGTTCCCAAGAAGATGACCTGGAACTTCGCCTCTGTCAACGAGACCCTTCAATCGGCCAAGCACTACGGTTACGGCGTTCCCGATGATATCAGCATCAACTACCGCCATTTCAAGGATCTCCGCGACGCTACGGTCAAACGGTTGAACGGCATCTATGAAAGGAACTGGGGTGGCGAAGGTATTGACCTCGTCCATGGTCGTGCCACTTTTATCGATCCCAAGACTATCGAGGTCACTCTTGATGACGGCAGCAAGACTCGCTACACCTCGCCGCATATCCTGGTCGCAACTGGTGGCCGCCCCACCGTCCCGAACATCAAGGGTGCGGAGCACGGCATCACTAGCGACGGGTTCTTCGAGATGGAAGAGCTGCCGCCCAAGTTGGCTGTTGTCGGTGCTGGATATATTGCTGTGGAGTTGGCGGGTGTCATGGGTGCCGTCGGCGTTGAAACTCACATGTTTATCCGTGGTGAAGAATTCCTGCGCAAGTTCGACCCTATGGTCCAGAAGACCATGACTGACCGCTATGAGGCCGTGGGAATTAACATCCACAAACATCACGGCGGTTTCAAGGAAGTACAGCTCCTGCGTGACGGCAAGGGCAAGGACAAGCTTCTGAAGTTGATTGGCCATGACGGCTCCGAAATCGAGGTCAATGAGCTTCTATGGGCCATCGGTCGCGTGCCGGAGGTGGAAGACCTTAACCTAAATGCTACGGGCATCCAGCTCAACAAGTCCGGTCACATTGTTGTGGATGAGTACCAGAACACCACCGCTGGTGGAATTTATGCCCTTGGTGACGTGACTGGCCACGCCGAACTCACCCCTGGTAAATTTCCTTTTCCACCCCGTTATTTACTATTGGTATAGGGACTAACACTCATCAACAGTCGCCATTGCTGCCGGCCGTCAATTGGGTAACCGCCTCTTTGGGCCCCCCGAATTGAAGGATTCCAAGCTGTCCTACGATAATATCCCCACGGTGGTCTTTGCCCACCCTGAAGTCGGCACCATTGGTCTGACGGAGCCGCAAGCCCGTGAGCGCTACGGCGATGACAAGATTAAGATCTACCATACCAAGTTCACTGCTATGTATTATGATGTGATGCCCGCAGAAGAGAAGAAGCACAACCCGACTGAATTCAAACTGGTCTGTGCCGGTCCCGAGGAGAAGGTAGTGGGGATGCACATCCTTGGCCTGGGCGTCGGCGAGATGTTGCAGGGATTCGGCGTCGCGGTGAAGATGGGCGCCACCAAGAAGGACTTTGATAGCTGTGTCGCTATTCACCCGACCAGTGCGGAGGAGCTGGTTACTCTGCGGTAATCACAAGATTAGGCAAGTATATTTTGTCTTGCAGATCCGGATAAACTTGTACAGTTCTGCATCTATAAACAGTAATCAATAAACCTGCTTTGTGAATGATACTTTGTATATATCCTGCATGACGGACGCCAAAACGAGTCGGATGTACTGTGTAAGGAACCAATCAGAATCTATTACATTTTTCTGTAGTCCTCTTTGCAAATCCCCAAGACAAACCAGAATCATGCTGTTCTATACTCGTAGAATAGTCTAATACGTAACAACACAGAAGCTGAGCTATCCCTATTCGGGTTATCCACTAGCTCTCCTTCTACATTCATCAGTCATGTTGTTTAGGCCTTGTATACTTCTCAGCTCTCCTGTCGTTTTATTTTGTTCATTTTTATCTTCTTTGGAATTTATATATCCTTTTGCCTTAACAATCAAGAAAAATATTTATAAATAGTATTATCCAGGTAAGGTAACTTGCTTTCTCGCCATGGATATATATCCTGGAAAATGTTCCTATTTTGTAGTAGACTTCAACAGTATTGTCTACAATTATGAACCTACTCATAAGAATATATATAACCTCAAGTCCTGTCTACATCCTGGGTGCAAACTTTCGGACGAGTGACAGCTCCATATAGATTAGAAATTCAGTTAAATCAACCTGGGATAGCTACAGACAGGCCAAAGAACAACGCCTCAATTGTTCAAGGGAGATTTGACTTGGACCTATCTAAGTTATCTTGTCTAGAGAACTTGATATTATGATACTACATCATATTCAATTGCCTTGATTATTGGGAGGGGGGTACTAGGAAGAAAAGTTCGTTCAAATCCTCCATAGCTGAATTCGGAGCCAAACAACATGTCATCCGTGGGAGTTGAATGCCTTGATGCAATGATAAAAAAGGTAACACACAAGTAAGTGGTTGATAAACGCCTCGCCTCCAAACGCAAATTATTATGCCTCAATAAACCAAGAATCTCCGCAACGCCTTCGCCTGTGTTAGAAACTGTATGTATTCTTCTCTTTTCTTCCCTTACCCTCTGCATGGCCGGAATATGCTCACATCTCATCTCATGAACTGTCCCCAACATGTGAGCCCCAAAAGTAGGTCGATTCTGTTAACCAGCACCACGAGGTTTTGCCTTTGCCTCTTTTTTGGCCTTGGCATCCTCTTTCTTGCGCTTTTTCTGCTCCTGCAATTTTTCCCCGTGTTTCCGTTTCAGGCTTGCTTTTTCTTCGTCCGTCCTGGCAACCGGCTTAAAGAAGCCCTCTAGGCGAGATTGTTGTGCAGATTTCATGTTCTTCTGGAGTCGTGCAGCACCGTTGCGAACACGATCCTCGTTAAACCCTTTATCCTTGACGAGGAAGTCGATCAACCCGTCCACATCCGGAGCTTCCCACTTAAAGTCACACTCCGGGTCGTTGGCATCTCGGACATCCGGGTGAAGGAAGAGCTCCCTCGCGTCTTGGTACGGCCAGTCCTCTGGGATAACGTACTTCTTTTTCGGGTCGTTCTGGATGGACTCCACCACCTTCTCGAGGCTCCCATGTTCCCGGATCAGTTTGAGCGCAGTATTAGGCCCGACCTTTGGAATAGGCTCCAGATAATCGCAGCCAAGGAGAATACACATATCAATGAACTGAATCGCACTAGTTGTAAGCATTCGTCAACCGTATCGAAGGGTAAGGGGACAAGTCCCTACCTGGTTTCGGTCCATGTTAAGACCCTCCAATGCGCGACTCAGGTGAATTTCCTGAATAGGTTCCTTTCGCTGTTCGCTAAAGGTGAGATGCCTCAATAGGATGGGCGTCTCAAAGCACAAGGTATCCATATCCTCCGACGCGGCCGCGTAAACCTTCCCAGCCCTGGCAAGGACGGCACACTGGGCCTCTGCCTCCGTCGGAGCCTCGATGTAGGGAATGCCCATTAATTTGAGAAGCCTCTTGCACTCCGCATTATGCTCTCTCGTGACTCGTACTGTTCGTCGAGAAAACTTCTCCACATCTTCAGCTGTACCGGTCTCCTTCGCTTCTTCGTGAGCCTCGGTAGCTTCGGTCTTGCGGGCCGTACGCTTGGCCAACTCCCCAGACTTGAGTTTTGGAGGGGCGCCATCGAAAACATACAAGGGCTTGATTCCATTGTCAACCATGCGCAGAGTACGGTAGAACATGCCCATCAGATGGGAGGTCGTCTCGCCAGTGTCGCTCATGAGTTGTTGTCCTTCGGACCGGACCGCAATGAGAAAACTATAGATACTCATAGAGCTAAAGGCGGCGAGTGTTAGCTTGACGAGGCTGCACGTTGGTGGTGAGATGGGTGTACATACGCATCCTATCAGCCATTCGCAACTTGTTAGCCTGGTGCATAAATGAAGAGGATAAATCGGAAGACATACAATTGCGACCTTTCGCCCGAAATGATTCTTAATGTCCCCAGCCTTGATAGCGTCGGGCGCATTTTCCGAAATTACCATGAACAACTCTGGTTGGTTTGGTCAGCATCTAGGACACAATCCGTAGGCGACGGAGAGGGTGGAACTGACGTTTAATACCCATGGTGGCCGGAGTGAATTCTTGACCGGTGCTCGATGGCTGTCTGGAGAGAATCGAGTGATGGAGAGTCAGTGAGTTCGGCGCACGAAGACGCGTTGCGGGCGACTTGAACGCGACCGCCGTCACTTAGACCCGATTAGGACTAGCGTCTATGGGTCCTGTTCGTGCCTCAGGCCGTGAAATCTATAGCGTTACTTCGTAGTAATCTTCACCAAGATACTACGAATTATTACCATTCTTCAATCTAGGTAGTAATATTATTCCAACAATACTAACTCCGTGTATGTATATATATATATATGTATAGTTTCATTTTCAAAGGGTAGACCTGAGCGCCGCCATTTGGGTGGCTTACAACGCCATTCACATAGCAGTACTCCACCAAAATAACACTCGCAACAAGAGATAACATCTAACCAAAAAAAAGAAGAAGAAGAAGAAGAAGAAGAAGAAGAAGAAGAAGAAGAAGAAGAAGAAGAAGAAGAAGAAGAACGCCATGATACAGTGCAACCGCTAAGGTGTAATAATGACAGTATTCGTAGACAGTCGTATCAGCAAACAGACTTGCTTATAATATTCTAAGCAGCCAAGCAAGGTCTAATGCAGAAAATCGTGTAGATCCAACGCAAATCGATGGCATCGTTATATAGTGGTGAGACTCCAAAGTAAATCAAACCTCCTAAGATGAGGTAGTGATGGGATGGCTCCTCGTAGTTGCAGAATCCCAACAGCCCCAGAAAAACCCCGGACTTTCGCAGGATGTACTTCGACCGGGTGGAGCGGAAGAAGTAGCTGCAGTCGTGCTTGTAGGATCATGACACCTAAACCATCCGGGATCCGTACATGTTGTTGTTGAGGTCATGGTAGGGATTGTACTGGTGAGAGAAGGCCATGGAGTTGCAGCTGTGGTTGAAGTGGGGGTGGGGTCTTTGCAGCCAAACCATCCCGGTGTTTTACAGGTCGAGGTCGAGGTCGAGGTCGAGGTCGATGTCGTTGTTAAAGTAGTAGTAGTAGTAATAGAAGAAGTCGTGACAGTGGTGGTAGTACTCTCATCGAGACAGCCCCACCATCCTGGGGTCTTGCACGTTGAAGTGCTAGTCGAGGTAGACGAGGTAGTTGATGTTGAGGAGCTTGTCGTAGTGCGTTCAGAGCCATTGCTGTGGAAAAACTTCCATAACTCGCAGTCGTAACATTCCACTTCTGGGGCACAAGGTGGAACTTCGTCGTATACTTTGATGACATCAGAGATCACAGCTTTAATGCGGTGTGTTCCAATGGCGACTCGCCATCCCTTATCTTCGACAGTGTCGTAGATACACATTTGGCCAGTATGACAAGCGGATTCCATAGCATAACCACCCCAAGTACAGACTGCACTCACACCATTACAAGTTCCCATATAGATCGGGTCAGCCGTATGGCCAAAATGGTAAGCGCCCGTATACTGTCGCGACTGAGGAAACATGGCATCGCTGCCTGGAGGGATTGGGAGACCCAGCCGAGCTGCGGGGAGGGCTTCTGGCACCGCTTCGAACGTGACGACGGGTACGCCGTAAGTCAGGCCGAGCAGACTTGTCATGGCACCGCCCAGAGAGTGACCTGTTAGCCAGACATTCGATTCTGGGTATATTTCCGTGACATTCGAGTATAAATCAAGTGCGGCACGATAGTATCTATTTTCATCATGCATGGCTTCGACGATACAGGTTAAGTTGGCGGTGAAAGCGGATTGCTGGCAGTCGCATACTTGTCGCCACAGGTACGAACCGCCTTGGCCACAACAGCAGCTAAAGAACAAGTTATCATTCAGTTTGTCGTTGGTAGTCGTGCCTGCACCATCGAACAGCGCGGGGGAGGTTCCCTTCAGTGAGATCACAATCGTGGAATTTGTTTTATCGGCATAGATGTGACCTCTGAGCCCATCTGTTCCCCATCCGAAACTCGAAGAATAGTTGAAACGTCCATGGATATCTTGCCAATCCTCGGTACCCGGTTCCTCGATGTAATCATTTGCCGTCATTTGAGCAAAAGTCAGAACGGTTTCCTTATCTGTGATGTCAGGACCACCCAATGTGTCCATAACCCAGTCCGACGGGGATAACGTGACGGCCGAACCGCTAGATCTTGCGGCCGTCAGATGCCCCTCCACGACAAAGGGACGGCGATCGGCAAGCCGATGGATTGTGGTCGGATGCGATGCTGCGACAAGTGGGGTATCAAGAGTAGCTGGTTCGGATTCGACTCCATCTTCTGAAAGGACCCGGAGACGAGTATGTGGCTTGATATCTAGTCTCAGGTGGAGGTCGGGGTGCTGATCGGCACCGCGGTGGAAGATGTGTCGCAGTGTCTATATTGAGAGTATAACTGTCAGGATACAGAACGATTCTCGGGTAGTTTCAGACATTGATACTTACAAATTCATGTGTTCCTGAAAGGGAGGGCGGGTCGCCCAAGGGGATCTGGGGAGGAAGAAAGGGCGAGGAACCAGGATTGAAGTATACAGCGGAGACGGAGGGGGGAAGAAGTAATGACACTCCCACGAGGAGTGCCTTCACGCCCATGACTGGGGTCCGAGAGTTCTTGTTTCGTCTGTGTCGTGATTTCATCTGAAGCCAGTTGGTAATGATAGGGACAGGGAGATGGGGATGGATGTATTTGGGGGAGGATGAGGCGAGGCTTATCGGCGACGGTGACGCAGTGCGGAGGCCCCACGTGACTTTATCGGGCCTTTCGCGTGATTCCGCCGAGGAATCCGTTGATATCAGGATTTCCCACCTGATCATTGCGATTTCTCGCCATTCGAGCTGACCACCATGCCGGAAAAGGTACGCACCGTTTTCTACGATTCAGACGATGCGCCAACGATAACGAAAAACAAACCGCCAGAGGATCAACCGCCTCAAGAAACAATCTCTTTGAAGAGGAGAAAGCCAAGCAATGAGAGAGAAACGTCCAAAAAAAATAAAAAGCTAAAAAATGACCAATTGCCAGACGCTTCTCCTCGATCCTCCCTACCAACCACAACCACAGAAGATGGCTCTCTGCAGACCAGCGACACAGCGCCGGCAGTATTTAAGAATGTCGCAAAGTTCAGCGAGAGAAAACCGAAGACTGAAAATTCATTTACGAAGAACCAGAAATCCAAACCCCACCAAGATGACAGAACCAAGTTCGCCTCGTTGAGGGAACGGGCTAGAACACTGTACGATCTTCGGAAGAACCTACCTATCTTCCCTCACGGTGATCAGATTCGTGGATACCTACGCAAAAAAGATGTGATGCTCCTAGTTGGTGAAACAGGTAGCGGAAAGAGTACACAAATCCCGCAGTTTCTGGTCAACGAGCAATGGTGTCGACCGACGAAGGCACATATTGTGCAGGAGGACGGATCTCGCAAAGAAATTCAAGTAGGAGGTTGCATTGCGATTACCCAGCCCAGACGAGTTGCGGCGATTTCACTGGCCAGGCGTGTTGCGGAGGAAATGGGCACTCCACTGGGTTCGTCATCTCCTGCGAGTAAGGTTGGCTATTCGGTTCGGTTCGATACTTCGACGTCGCCAAGCACGCGGGTCAAGTTCCTGACGGAAGGAATGCTCTTACAGGAGATGCTGCATGACCCCTGGTTGACGAAGTATAGCGCTATTGTTGTTGATGAAGTTCACGAGCGCGGTATTAATGTTGATCTGGTGCTTGGGTTTTTGAGAAAACTGGTCGCGGGTAAACGTGATGGAAGAGGGGGTGTACCGTTGAAGGTTGTAGTGATGAGCGCCACGGCTGATATGGAGAGCCTTACGGGATTCTTTAAAGATGGTTACGCTGATCAATCGTCTATTGAGAACGCTGTAGAGAAGGATCTTAATGGTTCTCAGGAAAGAGCTTCTCCTAAAACGGATGACGGCCAGGATATCGCCGTGTGCCATATCAAGGGACGCCAATATCCAGTCAAAACCATTTACTCACCCGACCCGGTCCACGATTTTGTCGACGCAGCTCTCAAGGTCATCTTTCAGATTCATTATAAAGAACCGATGCCTGGAGATATCCTTGTCTTCTTGACAGGACAAGAAACCGTCGAGGCTCTGGAGAAGTTGATCAATGAGTATGCCACCGGAATGGATCCTGCACTGCCGAAGATCCAGGTTCTTCCTCTGTTTGCAGCTCTTCCTCAAGTAGCTCAACAGCGAGTATTCCTTCCTGCACCTCCTCGAACCCGCAAAATAATCCTGGCTACCAACATTGCCGAAACTTCAGTGACTGTTTCTGGAGTACGGTACGTGGTTGATTGTGGAAAAGCGAAGGTTAAACAGTTCCGCACCCGGCTAGGACTGGATTCTCTGTTGGTCAAGCCTATCTCCAAATCCGCGGCGATCCAGCGGAAAGGTCGAGCAGGTCGAGAAGCGCCTGGTCAGTGCTATCGACTTTACACAGAGAAGGACTATCTGGCGCTTGATGAGGTCAATACTCCCGAAATTCTGCGATGTGATTTGAGCCAGGCCTTGCTCAATATGAAAGCTCGCGGTGTTGGAAATGTGGTTGAGTTCCCGTTCCTGACACGGCCCCCTCGAGAGGCTCTAGAAAAGGCACTTCTTCAGCTTTTGAGCATCGATGCGCTCGAGGATTCGGGTGACATCAGTCCTGTTGGCCTTCACATAGCCAAACTTCCTCTGACTCCTACGCTGGGTCGTGTCTTGCTCGCCGCATCTGAGCATGGCCCCGACTGCCTGGCTGATGTAATTGACGTCATCTCGTGTCTTAGCGTCGAGAACATATTCTTAAATACATTATCGGAGGAGAAGAAAGAGGAGGCAGAGAAAGCACGACGAGATCTTTATCGCCGAGAAGGCGATCACCTCACCATGCTCTCTACCGTGCAAGCCTATGCTGCGGAGAACACGGACCGGAAGGCATGGGCAGAGAGACACCTGGTGTCACACCGGGCCATGCAGTCTGTTATGGTGAGTAAATTCCTGTTCTAGACTATCACACTCTATAAAGTCCTTTTGTCCCTGGCTAACTCCCGTGGTTAATAGGATGTCCGTAAACAACTTACCACCCAATGTCGTCAAGCGAAACTCCTGCCGAAACCCGATGGTTCACGAGGACCAACCTCGACATTAGTGTCTCATGAGCCATCGCCTGTCCTCATCCTCCAAAGCTTCCTGGCCGGATTTGCCACCAACACCGCGCGCCTAGTGCCAGACGGGAGTTATCGCACGGTGGTGGGAAACCAGACCGTTGCAATCCATCCCTCAAGTGTGCTCTTTGGCAAGAAAGTCGAAGCTATCATGTACAATGAGTATGTATTCACTAACCGTAGCTATGCGCGGGGGGTGAGTGCGGTGCAGATGGATTGGGTAGGAGAGGCATTAGCTGGGGCATGATTTATATAGATGGTGGAGACAAAAATTATGTTTGTTTATAAACAAGGTAGATCTTGATACCCAATGTACTACACATATCGTATTGCTTCTTGATGAGTCTGAAAATCTAAGCACGGCGCAAGCTGGATCGCAGCATTGCTTCTTACACGCCGTTTTCCTTGCTTGGGCACATTGATAATGAATTGTACAAGGATTATATGATTACATATCGTCATCTCATTTTGAGTCTACCATCTATTTCACCAGGTCTGGAGTCCTCTTTTCCAGCTTCACTACCCTTCTGTCTCTCCCGACTTGCCAATTGAGCCAAATTACCTTCTACTAAGTTGGCGGGCGAGCGGGACTTGCGTCGCGTACCGCGTATCCAGGGGGTAGCGATGATTACCGACGTCCGTACCGGAAGAGTTTCGCAGGTGAGCAAGTCGTGTGGAGCCAAAGTGGTAGAATCACCAATCTCAGCGGGGACGTGATGTTCGGAGGATGTCTCTGGTCTTTGACCGATCACTTCTCAGGAGCGTCGGGAAGTCTTTCGATAACATATTTCCCACGTGCCACGCTCATTATAGGGACACCAGGAACCTTTCTATAAACATGTCAATGATTGTTGATTACCATGGGCTTGGTCAACTTACCGAATTCTTCTTTTAAGATCTCTGTCGTTAGTTGCCGCTATATAGATGCGATGTTTCATAACACGGTCAACAAGGCAGTCATCTGCGTAGGTGCCTTTGTGATCACACCGAATCCGTTCAAATCTTGGGTCTTTCGCAACACGCAAAGCCAGCCTGTATTTCGGGCCAAGCTTTTCCAACTCAGCAAGTACGCAGTCGGTGACTATGGGGATGCATTTGGCATAAAGGCAATCCATCATAGTCGGGATGACTTCCAGTTTATGCTGAATTGTGTGTGATAAGAAGTTGGTATCTGTAGGAGTTAGAAATTTGGGTTCCCAGCGGGCGGATCATCCTTACCAACTAGAACAGAGTATGGGGGGGTAAGAGCGGTGTTATATTGGAAGAAAAGTGATGAGGGAGCCTGTTGACTAGTATTCCCATCGAGGTCAGTAAAATACTAGATGGGGTTGTTTCCCTATCGCCTTGACATACACATCTTTGACTGCATCTGCTTTATCGGTGCTCGGAGGCTTTTTTTCTTGATTCTGAACTCTGTCTCCCCCACCATTCATTAGCAACGGAGCCTATGAAAATTTGAACAGAAACAAACTAACAATCGAGTATCTCTGGCTTTGATGATCCTTTTCTGTTGGGCAAATTTGCGACTCTTTTTTTGCACCCCCATGTTTTCTAACTCTGCAGGTCGACAGCAGAATGAGTGATCAAGAACGAGATTGACGCGGATATAATGGGAGGAAGAAGAATCCAATCAGACAATGTTGCGAGGAACTGGGTGAATGTCTGTGTGTGGAAATATCGCTGATCTGCAGAGGTTACGAAAAATAAAAAGCTCAGATAAGGATGAATTTTTGTTATCTGGTTGAACTGGCAGAGATGGCAGGCGGTAGGGATCTTACCGCTTTCCAGATCCAGATCTGCCACTGGTTGTCGGATTGCCATTCTGGGTTTAGTGGGAGGAAAATCCCTCCATTGCCAAAAATTATTGTTGTTACTGAGTATTAGTTCCTCCCTACCTAGTAACTAACAATCCTAAGAAGTCAAGCTGCTAAGGCAAAATACCATTGCTTGATGTGCAATGACCTGACGGACACTATCGCCCTATTGGTTTCCTCGTCTGTCATTGCGTTTGCGAGAAGTTCGCAGTGTTTAAGCCTCCCCGTGCTCGACTTGTTCCTCGATCCCATCACAACCTAATGTCTACCTCTCCCGAAACCTCCAAACGCCTTCATATTACCCCATTCGCCCCGGACCTTCTCTCTGCTATTCTGCCCGCCTCCGTTCAATCTTCAGCGACCGAAATCAGTTTCCATAACATCCCCACTTTCCCAGAGAAGAATTTCGGCTACGTGACTCTGCCCGCAATGGAAGCGGATAAAGTGAAAAAGAAGCTGAACGGCTCCATTCTCAAAGGCCGCAAATTCAAAGTGGAATCCGCACGGCCACAAAAACGACAGAGGGAGACCAACGATGCTGAGAATGTCACCCTTGATCATAAACCCCCATCTGATAAGAAGCAGAAGAAAGAGAAGAAGAACAAGGACGGATATTCAATCCTTGAAGGGTATGAACTTCCACCTGAGCGTCAGGTAAAAAGAGGCTGGACAGAGTCAACAGGGGCCTTGCAAGAACGCCGCAAGGGTGAGAAGAAGAGGAAGGAGAAACCCGAAAAGACGAAGAAGTCTCAAGCAAAGTCCAAGTATACAGAGAAGTCGGAGTGCCTGTTTCGTACCAACCTCCCTGCCAATCGGTCCTCCGGCGATGAGGAAAAGAGCTCAAAAAAGAAGAAGACAAAGAAGCCATTGCAGGAGTCAGTAGTCCATGAATTCTCCAAGACAATCTCACAACCCAGCTTTCTTCGTTCCGGGAACGATGGAACAGAGCCAACATCCACATATGAAGAGGGCAAAGGCTGGCTGGATGCTTCAGGGAAGGTCAAGGAACAACCCAGTAATCGGACGATGAGTGATCAGCACCATCCGGGTAAAGTGGCAGGCGCCAAGGAGAAACGCAAACCTATTAGCCTCGATGTTAAGGATAAAAGGCAGGGTCCCAAGGAATCAAAAGTGAAAGAGGCATCTAAGGAAACCGGCACGTCGGATGAGTCAGAAGACTGGACCTCTTCTAGCGGCTCATCTTCCGACGACACCGAGACAGACTCGGAAAGCGAAGATGACAACGATGCCTCATCCAGCTCGTCCGAAGAGTCGGAAGTGGTGTCTAGTGAAGAAGAGGAACAACCCACAAAATCGGCATCTGCAAACGGCAAAATATCGAACGACATCGCCTCTGTCCCCGAGGGTGACTCCAATCCGGATGAGGCTCCACCTACAACAGAAAAGCCATCCAACCAACAGATACATCCACTGGAGGCTCTATTCAAAAGACCTGCTGCGGATGCTATCGATACCAAAGTTGATTCTGCGGCAAATGCGCCGTTCAGCTTCTTTGGCCAGGAAGATATTGAATCTGAAGAAGAGCCGACAAAGGAGCTTATCGAACCGCATACTCCTTTCACGAAGAAGGACCTGCAAGCTCGGGGGCAAAGAAGCGCAGCACCTACCCCTGACACAGGGTTTGTTGGCCGAAAAGTCAACTGGACCGATTCGGACCAGGATCAATCCATGGATGAAGATGAACCATACGCCAACACCCCAGTTCCTAAGCCGTCATCTGCAGCCATGGGAGAAACCGATTTTACGAAATGGTTCTGGGAAAACCGCGGCGACAACAACCGTGCTTGGAAGAAAAGGCGCCGGGATGTCGCCAAGGAGCAGAGACAGAGGGACAACCGGAGCAAGGGGATGAAAGGGAAATCCTGAAGAGGCATCAGTCATGACTGTTGCTATAATAAAGCTGGATGTTTCTGGCCTCTGTACTAGGAGTAGACATAAGACAATCAACAATCAATAATATAGACATTTTGCTGGGAGTGTCACGTGATGCCAAGAATCCGTACCGCGGCGTCATCATGAATATTATTACTATTATTGTCCGGCGCATGCGCATCGGACAACCTTTGAGACAGAGAGCTTGTCCCTTTCTCTCTTCCATATATCATTGGCTCTAATCATGGGGCAGCAAACTCACCTTTCTCGTCTTATCCTCCTTTTCCTGGTTTTACTCTCATGTGCCTCATTTACCCTAGCGTCCTGTAAGTGACAGCTTGACCCTTTGCGACATTGAATGGTTGAGCCTGCCCATTAACTTGGAGACATATCATGCAGCCCCTGCGTCCTTTTGTAAATGCACATGTTTTTCCAATAGCACAATCATCCCGCTTGACCCCGATAAAACCGATTCCGAGCCCTTGACCAATCTGTTCCGTTTCACCAGTCGCAGCTCCGTCGATGATGCCACCAATAGTCTGCATGCGAAACGAGCCGATAAATACCGCCCTCTCAGCTGCAATGACTGCAATCGAAAGTTCTGTCTAGGCTACGATTTGCCTACGTGTAAGGGCGCCAAGGAGGAGGACGTCTTTACCACTTGTTTCCGTACGATACATTCATTCTACACCTCTATCGAATATCGCGTATAGGTTCGGTTTCTCTGGTGCGGTGCGCTAATTCTTACCCTCATATAGAACGGGACTCGAGAAAGGACGAAGCTATCGTGTTCATTTTTATCATCGCGACTGGCGGTCTTCTGGCTTGGGCTGTCTTTAAACCTTGGGTGGAGAAGTATCTTGAGGTATGTTCTTTGACTTACGGCCGTGCCGTCAATGAGAAATTTCGACTCACTGTTCGACAGGCTGCAAGGGAACGACGGTCCTACATGCCTGTTTCTGAAAACGCCAATCGTTGATGCGATGAATTTGGGGACATGTTTTGCTGGAGAAAATGACTCGGATGGCGTCTTTTTTCTAATGGGCTTTCTGGGACTGGCTCCACGAAAGCCCATGTACAGGATTCTTTATATATCACGAACTTTATGTACGCTTGTTTGGATGGTATCCTAGAAACACCAGTGTCTACCTAGGAATTAGATATTTGGTTTTTCCCGTTACGTTCTATCTGTAGGCACCAACCAGAGTCCACATTTATGATATAAATGAGGAGGATTTTTGTGGAGTCACTGTCGAGCACATACTAGAATGTATCTTCTGGTACATCTGTTTACCTGCGCTTTTTGCTGGTTCCGCCGCCTTTACGAGTGCGACACGTGCAGCTGCCATGGCACATTCTGCTCTACGAAACCCAATCGTATATCTACTGAATGTGTGTGAGAGAAAGAGAGAACATAAAAGGAAGAAACATTAATTGTTATATACTGATTTTATTATTTTGCCAGTGCCTGCACTAACTCATCGACAGACTTCATTTCACGAGCATTGTTCTCCCCCACATCCAGAGCAACCAGAACCCGACTCACACAGTTATATCCAGCAATGCCAGTAGTCAATTCAACAATCTCGCGATCGGAGAAGCCCTCGGTCTGAAGACGGGTAAATGTGGAGTCTTGAACCTTCACTGTCTGGGTCATTTCGTCGGTATATTGAATAACAGCCTGTTCGCGAGCGGAGAGGGCACTCTGACTGAGGGACACTTGGGCCGCGGGAAGATCATCCCCGACAGCGGTCGAGGACAGGGTGCGAACAGCACAGAGTGACTCCGGTCGAATGCCGCCTTTCAGAGCGAGGGGCGCGTGGGCATTCCACTCATAGACAGCCTGGGTTAAGACAGCAACACGAGAAATAGCCAGCTCAAGTAAACCCTGGTCGATGACGGTCTGGGTGCGGATGGCACCTATAAAGCTGTTCCAGCCATCAGCTACCGGAGGGGAATGTAAGAGCGAGAGATCCAAGGGGATGAGAGGGCGTGGGTGACGACGCTCAGCGATACGGCGGTAAATATCAGCAGTATCCTGGTCCGGTGTCGGAGGCGTATTAGGAGCATAGGGCAGACGCATCGTGACAGTAGGTGAGGTGGAGAATAAAGATAGAGAAACAAGAGTTGATTTAGATTGTGGGGAAAAGAGTCGAGGTCGATAGAGAGTGCGTGTTACCATTTTATGGTTATTTTCTAGTGTGGGCGGGCATCTCATCTCAGGATGAGGTTTTTCCCGGGCATTGCCGATGGTTATCCGACCCACTGACGACAAGTCTAGGCCATAAACATCAGATACATAATGATAACTACCTAACCTAACGGATTTAACCCATGATAATTAAAAAGAACTTTTGATTTATACCGAGAGAGAGAGAGAGAGAGAGAGAGAGAGAGAGTAGGTAGCCAGGTTAGGTATATTATTCAAAATCGGTCTATACAGGGAATTGCCACCAACCAACCCAAATTCAAATTCAAACCCAAATTCAAATCAATCAATCACTCCAGTCCAGGCACCTTAAAGTCCTTATACGTCCATTTCTCCGTCACCTCTCTCTTGGCCTTCTTCGGCTGGCTCACTGGCTTGCGAGACTCCAATTTACCCTGGACCATCAATGTCCGGAATCGATCGTCGAGAAGGTTACCTTCTGGCTTAAGCAAGCGCAGTGAGTCTTGCAGCTCGTCGGGCAAAACCACCTCCAGATTCTTTTCGGGGACGCTGTAGTCATGTTAGCGAAACGGCCAAAAGAGTGATCTGTCCAAAAAAGAACATACTTAATCTTCCCACCCAAAGGCCTTCTCCGTAGCACCGTGTCATCTCCCTCGTCCGACGAGTCCTCACCCGGGTTCTGAGCCCGCTCAAGTTCCCGCTGCTTGACTTCTTCGGCCATCGCCTGTGCATTTAGGATTTGGCCTTCTTTCTCCTTCATTCGGGCCTCCCACTTGGCTTGTCTCTCGGCTTCCTTGCGTCTGTTGATTTTGTTCCGTTGTGTCTTTGACTTTCTCTCGGGTCGTTTCTTGTTCAACCAGTCCGGTTTCTCATACTCGCTCTCGAACCCTTCCCAGGCACTCTCATCATCTGACTTGACCTCGCCGTCATCATTCTGAGCCTCCTCAATCATGCGCTGTCTTTCTTGTTCCTGGCGCTCCTCTTCCAGACGCTTCTTTTCGGCCTCAACCTCCTTTTCTCCTTGCTCCTGGAGAAGACGGTCCCACTCCTGGAACGACGGATTGTAGCTTGTTCCTGCACCCGGTACGCGCACGGCTGGGATTGGCTTCCCATTCGCAGCCAGTGAGATAGGAGCACGCTTCAATGTTTCCGGTTCAACTTTGGCCTTGGGCTTATGCAAAAAATCGAATCGCGGATCATCCATAGCAGGTGTGGTATCTCCCTCCTCGGCCCACGGATCGTAGAGCGCATCGCCTTGGGACTTTTTGCCAGGGTTGTTCTCCTTAGCGACCTGTTTCAGGCGCAACCATTCCTTGCGGCTAACCCAGTCACTCTTTTGTTTCTTGTTCTTCGGCTCGATGACTCCATCGGTTACGTTCGAGTTCAGGCGTTTGCGAGTGTCAACTGCGGGGATGGCAGATCGTTGAGCGAGGATCTCGTCGGATTTCAGAGGCTTGCGCTTCTTCTGGTGTACTTTGCGAATGTCGGCCGAACCAGTCGTATCGATTGTGAAAAGTTCTTCGGAGGGTTTTTCGGCCAAAACACCGCTGTACACGGGAGAGAATGTGAGTGAGATTGTTGATCAAACGGGGAACCATGATCTGCAGTATAGACGCTTCGGCTTACCCTTTGATTTCTTCATCTTTCAGCAGACGGAGACCTTCCTGAACCTCCGTAACGTCGATATTTTTACGCCACGCCTTCTTACCCTTACGGGAGGGCTGGGCAAACTGTTTTGGGGCATCGACTGAGGCCGACATCTTGAGAACTTGACAAACTGGGGTGTAAAGTGGAGGATTGGATGTCTCTCTCTCTTTTTTTTTTTTTTATCGTTTAAGATAATCGATCTGAATATTTTCCACCGAAAATCTGGGCCCGCTTAGATAATGCCACGGGCTGTCCCCAACCGGGTTAGCGCCGAATCCGTCGTCTTCGGGCTAACTCAATTAGGTAATATTAGGAAGTTTCAACTCTACATAACTAAACTAACTATAGCGACTGAACATTGTAACTATGTACGTATTTTCCTTTTGATTAAAGAAACCATGAGATTAAAAAAAAATTAAATTCACCACCTTATTTAATTGCTGCAATACCATTCTTCCAGGGCTTCGGAAAATCAATAAAAACCTGTTTCCACGGTTTCAGTGGCGGCTTAGCAAACATGTACTTCTCCAGAAATAGCGTCTGCAACGTCGCGACATTGGAGCTTGTAATCCAATAAATCATCAGTGCAGACGGCATATTTGCTACATACGCGGAGAGACCGATGTTAAGCGAGAGAATCTGAATAAACATGCGGATGCTACGGAGAACCAACTGCTTCGTCAACTCGGGTTTGGGAAGATCGGCCAGGTCCCGTAGCGGCGGTACTTTCCAACCACGCCGGATGTTTATAAGAATAGATAGAGTCAAGGCGACTGGAAGAAGGCCCGTTGAATCGCCGGCCAGCAGATCTGGGAACCAAAGCGCGCCTTCTGTGGCCAGAGTTGGCTCGACGGCAAGATGAAGGGAGGAGTTCTCCGACGATGCAGGCTCGACAAGAGACAGAAGATACGGAACCAGACCCTTGTCATTCCCAGACATGGCGCGTACGCTTTCCATAACAGAGATCCAGACCGGGATCTGGAGAAAATTGAGGCCTTTCCAGTAGGGCACCACCTCAAAGCGCTTATGCAGTTCCTTGCGTTTGGTTTTAATCTGTTTGGCTAGGTTGCGACGGATGTCAGGGGGAAGAATGCTCTCTGACGATGGGTCTTTCTGCCTCAGCAGGTTCTGACTGTAGACCTTAGACCAGGAGTTGAGTAGTGGCTGGAGGTCTCGTTCTTTGCGGGCTTGAAGTCTGCTGAACATCTGGAGCGGTAATGCGACAACAGAGCGAACAATCACTGCGGTCAATGGGATGGACAAGGCCCAAGAGAGACCGCTGGCCGAATGCACACCATGGATAAAGGACGAGGAGACATCAAGGACTTCATTGAGGAAGGGATTTTGCCTGGTGGGGTGAAAGCGGCGGAGTTGTTGTGAGGTGATCTTGCTGGAGAATTTCTGTGGACGGAGAGATGGAGGTCTCATAGTCAATTGAAGATTGAATACTAAGATCGAGAATGAGACGATCTAGGAAGACCGAGAATAGGAGTGCACCGCAACAATGAGGAAGTAGAAGGTCGATATAATCAGATAGATACCTAGATATGTATATACTAGTGAGTCGGGATGATAGAAAAATCGCAGTCACGGGATGATGCCTCTCCTGGTAAGATACGATGGTTTATTATTACATTATTACATACCGGACAAACTGACCACCCAACAGCGCTGCGTTAGTCATCCATCCTCGACGTCATTTATTTGCTTGGAGAAAAAAAAAATAGGAAAACAAATCAAATTGAGAAATTGAGAAGACATACGAGCACCAAACATTCTCTGTGCCCCATTCCATCGATATATATATCTCTCTCTCTATCTCTCTCCTTCAGATCTCGTGCGACCCTCCGCGCAATGCAATAACCATAATACTGTCGAGTTTATCCCACCCAAACAAACCACGTCCTCCAGACACCATGCCATTATACAAAGATATCACCTTTGTCCGTGCTGGCACACGGATACGTCGCTTTCACCCGACCACGAAACGACCTCAGTGGTCTCAAGAAAGGCACTGGAGTCGAACCTCGCCGGCTGCCGCAGGCCTAAGAACTGCAACAGCCGAGGCAGAAGTACAAGCTGCCCAAAAATATTGCATCGATCTTCTTTCGTATGAATCTTCCCCACCAGCCAATCCACTCTAGAATATGAAAAGATAAGTCTTTAACAATGTGTTTCTACGCCATAGAAAATACGACAGACCTTCATACACCCTCACTTCCTTCATCCCTCGTCATGCGCAGCCCTTCTACCTCGCCCTCCGAGCCCTCAATGTCTCGCTATCTTTGATTCCCGATACCACCTCCTCCTATACGATTGGCTTAATGCGACTGCAATTCTGGCGAGATGCGATCGCCAAAACCTTAGCTGGATCGCCACCTAAGGAGCCCGTTGCCATTCTACTCGCCTCGGCCATCGCCGATCTTCACGACCGAACGCAGGGTCGCGCACGCATCAGCAAAGGCTGGCTGAACCGGATGATCAGTGCGCGCGAGCAAGCATTGACAAATGACCCCTATCCCAACATCGCGGCAATGGAATCCTACGCGGAAAATACCTACTCGACCTTGATATACTTGACTCTGTCCGCCTTGCCTATGACCTCTGTCACAGCTGACCATGTAGCATCTCATATCGGAAAAGCTGCTGGTATCGCGGCTATACTTAGAGGTCTTCCTCTTGTAGCATTCCCATCCCCAACATCTCAGCAACCCACTCCGACTGGTGGTAGCAACATAATGACGGGGGGAGCAAAACAGGGCGCTGTCATGCTTCCGCTGGATGTCATGGCCCAGGCCGGAGTTAAAGAGGAGGATGTATTCAGACAAGGTAGTGAGGCCCCGGGTCTACGCGATGCGGTGTTTACAGTCGCAACCCGTGCGAATGATCACCTCATCACCGTCCAGCAGATGTTGACCAATTTGCGTGCCGGCCGGGATGTGGGTCACGAGTTCGAACATGAGGGCGAGGAGGGTCATGAATACGGCTCGGAGCACAAAATATCCTACAATCAACAACCTGAAACCCCAATAGACGAAGTGGACCGGGCGTTTGGCCTTTTCATGCCTGCAGTAGCCACACGGCTTTGGCTGGATCGACTCGAGAAGTTCGACTTTGATGTCTTCAGACCGGAACTTCTGCGCTCGGAATGGAAGCTACCTTGGAAAGCCTACATGGCATATTCACGGAAGACGTTGTGAAGGGACTACCTTGACACGAAGTTCTACTGTACATGTACTCTATGTATTTCTATGCAAAATGAAGGAAAAAAAAAAAAAAAAAGGTTTGACCTCCGTACACGTCCCAATGATGGATGTATTATTCCATCCGAGTATATAAGAATGAGTTATACAAAAGTGAAAGTATCCCCTCCCTTTTCTCGCAACATATTTCCAACTCGTTTCGTTCCTACAATCCTCTCGAGCTTCAGGGTATCCCACTTGGAGAATAATGCACGTACACCTCCTTCAGCGGCTTCCACGACTCCGGCAGAATCCAAGCCAAAGAAGCCAACAATCTCCCTGTAGAAGATCGGGTTCTCGGGGAGGCCGTACATGATGATGCGTTTTACTCCACGAATCTGATTTCGACGGAAGTGGTGGAATCTTTCTGAGTAGAGAAGGACGGAGTGTCGGCCGTTCATGAAATAGGAGCGGGCTCGTGCAATATCCGTATTTTCGGTATATTCGGAGATAGCTCCGAAGGAGACGTTCGTAGTCTGGGCAGAGGTAGCAAAGTAGTTCCGAACGCGTACAAAATCCAGATACGAGGGGATAAATATCAGGGTGCCACCGCCGCTACTCTTTCCCCGACCAGAAGTGATGCTGCGAACCAGAGAAGACATGACGGTGGTGGTGAAATGCTTGAATCGCGCATCGGGATCTTTTGCCGGCGAGAGACAGTCGAAACGGGAGAAAGTTTGTTTCACCGATACAGGAAGGGGGATGTCGGAGATGGCTCCAAGATAGATGGGGGTGGCTTTGACTTTGCCGGATATATTCTGCATTTGTGATGAAAAGATCGAGTTGATTTCCGGTGTAATGAACGATGCCAACATGATCAACTGACGGATGTGGCGAGCGTTGTTGTCCAAGTACCATGTCCGTACACGACTGAAGTCGCAGCCGTGGGCGTCCTTCGGCTGGAGGTTGAGATGCTTCAGGATATAGTCGACGTGGTCCCAGTTCTGCATGAGAAGCGCATCAGCATGGTCGACGATCACTACTTCAATCGACGACAAAAAGTCATGATCGCGTTTCTTGACACTAGACAAGGTTAGTGACAATCTCACGCTGCGTATAAGTTATGTTTTGGCAACAAAGAACTTACTCCGCTTGGTCCATGATCGTTCGCAGGCCTAACGGGCTTGCAAGGATCATATCAGACGTGTAGAATTGGGCAAAGAATTTAACCGTCTTTCTCGTAAACTTGAGGCCAAGTCGGAACATGTCATCATTGTTTCCCTCAAAGAGCTCACGGAAGTCTTCGGGCTTGTGCTCCAACGAGCTTTCTGCCGAAAATGTATCTACAAGCCGTTTCTTATTCTCCTGTTGCTCGGGCTGGAATACCCGGGTAATGGTCTCCACCACTCGCACGCAGGCCTGCTTTGATGGTAAAAGATAGAGAACTTTAGGTCGCGTGAAACCTTGGTCCCGTAGATCTAGATCCGCATCATGTTCCTTGGCTGCACGCATGTTGTTTTTCAGTACTCGATCCCGAGTTTTAAGCACATGGTTGGTCGCGTGGACAGCCAAAAGGTCGCGCATCAGTCCTGAATTGGATGGCGTTCTAGCCCCATATAAGACATCCTGGTAATCAAAGATATACGGAGCCAGGTGCTGTGCATGCCCTCTGATTTCAGGCACAGCATCCCTGGCTGAAGCAATGAGCCTGTTTTTAAGCTGGATTCCAGTCAGCTGTTAAGCCCGTGGCGTTTATGGTAAATTCAATCCACTCTTCTTACTTTTGCATTTGTTACGTTCTTCATCGGGGGCAGGAGAGACGGATCGGCTCCGTCTGGCACAGAGTGTATCAACCGAAGGTCTTCCGCAACCTCTTTCTTTTCAGTGATCCATTTGTTTTCTCCAACCGCCTGTACCTTCTTCGACAAGTCGTCTTCTTTCGGGCTTGCAAAATGGGTTTCAAATGGATCCGTGCCTACTCAGCGTTAGTCCCCATATCCGAACGACCAAGAAGAGAGGGTGGCGCATTCTTACCATCATCTTCTTCATCACTTTCTGCTTGTTCCTGCGCACTGATTTCATCCATACCATTGTCGCCCTCTTCATCGGAAGGTTCTTGCTGGTCTAGATCATCCTCCTCCTGGTTTTCGCTCAAAGCTGGTGTAGCATTGGTCTTGACTTTTTTAGTATCCTTCTTGCGATCTTGTTCCATATGTCTTCGTTTGCGACTAGAATCCTTTGGTTCTGTGGGATGTAGGAGTTGGAGTAATTCGCTGTATGATTGGCCCGGGTTCTGCACTTCCTCGTCACTGTCGGAGGATGCGTTATCCTCGGGTTCATTGGTGTCTTTTTCGTCCTCGAGTTCATCATCAACAGAGAGCTCATCTTCTACCGAAGATTCTTCTGATCTAGGTCGCCTAGTTAGGTTGTAACAATTAGGAAGGGCTGATCGACTGTCACTCACGGGATCTCCTCAACTCGCGACGATGTGAAGCCACTCTTTCCCCTGTAGCTACCGGGATGGCCTCTGCGGCCTCTGACACCTCTTCCACCTCTACCACCTCTACCACCTCTGCCACCTCTACCGCGTGCAGCAGGCATAATTCGAGATAAATAAAGTAGGTGAGGGAGGTATGGGGAAGAAGATGTGCATCGGAGAGAAGAAAAACTTTTTTTTTCTGCGGTGATTTGGATGCTTATCTTATCTTAGCGCGGACGGTCGGATACATTTACCGTCATTACCATACGGACATCATCAGTCAGTTCATGTGCGGGCTGTCCATAGTCGTTCGAGTACGCAATTAGGTAGGTAGGTAGGTAGGTACAATTCAGGCAGGGTTGTTTTCATGCAATTACTAAATTTTTGTATTCAGATATATACACGCTGTAATGTCTCATAACAAACCGCCGTCGCTACTTCCGACCGCGGTTGAATGTCTTCAAAGGATCAACTTTTTTAACACCAGCAGGCTTCCGACCTTTGCCCTTCCCACGGTTCTTCTCTCGCGCCTTTCGAATCCGGTTCTCGCTCGTCTTTCTGAAACCAACGTATCCCACATTTTCGGTGGAAATGCCCTTCCTGCCTTTCGCTGGCATCAGATAGTCCGGAATATGCTTGAGATGGGGCTGGACGCGCGCCGACCGGATCTCATCGTCATGCCGCAGTTGGCGAAGCTCATCTGGGTTGTCTTCGAAATGGCGCTTAAGTTTTTCGCTCTTAATCAGCTCCTGGCGGATTTCGCGCGCACGAGCTTCCTGAACAGCGAGTCGTGTGATCGCACGCAGCGCGTCCGTCATTCGATACCTGAACGCATCCACCTGCGCCATCTCGAAGTGATATGGCTTCACCTCGTGTCCGAGTTTACCCTGTCGTTTGGTAATCTTGGATATGACGGTTTCATCGTGCTTCGCGGACGAGAATGAGGTGGGCTTGTGTTTTCCGAATTGATCCGCAGGAACAACGAAAGATAGCGCCATGCCGGTCTTACCTGCGCGCCCTGTACGGCCGATTCGGTGCGTGTATGATTTCGAAGTTGTGGGTAAATCGAAATTGAGTACGCAAGCGACGTTCTGGAAGTCAATTCCGCGGGAAACGCCATAGTCCTTGTTCTTTGCGGAGACTTTGCGTCGCTTGTCAGACCGAGAGGTGGAGGGCTTCTCAGCTTCCTCCTCTCCCTCTTCGTCGCTGGAGTCGGCCACAGCCTCATCGGCATTTCCTTCCGTATCCTTCAATTTCTTGGATTTGCGCGCGCCTACGACTTCCTGCTCATCTGCGGCGATGATGATATCGTAAACACCCTTGTTGAATTCCTGAACGACGTGCAGGCGGGAGTTAATTGGAAGCTCGGAGTTGAGGACACAACTCTTGATACCAAATTGTTCCAGAAAGAGCTTAACACGGTAGCAACGGTCCACATCACCAACGAAGATGATAACTTTTCCTTTGATCAGTTGCAGTTTGAAGATGACATATGTCAGTAGGAATTTCTCGTCCTCGGCGCATCTGTTAAAATAACATCAGTGTCCATCTTTGTAAATTACTTGTTTTTTTTTTTTTAAAAAAAAAAAAAAAAAAAGGGGAATTTCTCTCACCTCACGGCAAATTGACTGACGCCAGAACCTTGGTCATCCGTATCCTCCAGCTTCAAGGTCACAGGGCTCCGGCAGAACAAGCCCTTGAGCGTATCCACTTCTGCAGTGAGGGTAGCGCTCATGAGGAAAGTCTGCACGCCACGTGGAATAGCCTTGGCGAGCGCATTGATGTCTTCGTCATATCCGTACGATAGTACGAGGTCTGCTTCATCAATCACCAGGTGTGTGAGGTTTTCCAGGGAGAGAGCAGAGTTGCCGAGATTTGCGATCACGCGGGATGGTGTCGAGACGACCAAGTCTGGGTAATCGGCCAGCATTGTCCGTTGCACTGCGTCGGATACTTTTTGTGTCAGGTTCACTGAACGGATGTCTTTTCCACAGCAGCTAGCGAACGTCGTGATCACATTCTGGACCTGCTCTGCAAGTTCTCGAGTGGGGACGAGGATGAGGCCGCTGGTAGCTTTCAAGGAGGGATCGGTCTAGAAAGAATAAAGTCAGAAAGACTGGGAAACATTGTGCGATGTTTCATTCAATGATTTAGATATGGTCACAAACCGCTTTTTTCTGGAGAATGGTCTGAAGAATGGGAAGCACGTAGGCGGCTGTCTTTCCGGAACCGGTCTTTGCACGGGCTACTCGAGTCAGTTCTAGGGTCCCCTCAGTCATATGAGTTGCAATCACATACCCAATATATCTTTGCCCTCAAGAGCTAGGGGAATCGCCTTTGCCTGGACCAGAGTAGGCTTGGTGAATTTCTCGTTAATCAAAGCTTGGCGCAGTCTCGGATCGAGGTTGAGGCTCTCAAAATCAACCTCGTCGGTAGCCTTTTTTCCGGTTTCGTCTGCAGCCTCCGGAGAGGGAACATCATTTGCGTCCAGCTTGCGTTTCATTGTTGGGATTGTCTTTGCGTTGTGATGTAGATGAAGGACGCCCGGGAAGTTTTCTTTTCGCTCTTGGGAAAATCTGTCGGCGATGAGATTTTCCGAGTCTCGATTTTAACTAGTGCCCGAGCCACGTGATAGGATCTTCTGCATTAGCTTATCGATAAGCTGATAACTTCATCAGTAGAGCTGAAAAGATATTATGATGTTGCATGATATTATATTCTATTCTATTGCCTCTTATAGTATGTACCGATAGTTACCCCTACCTCAATAAGTATGGTACCTACCTAATAATAACTTAAGTAGAATCAGTGTCCTTCGATCCAGTCACTGAAATGTCCCAACTCTAACCATCATCCCTTGATGCGGTATATCTATATATCTTTTACTCGTATACACAAGAAACCAACCGTGCATGTTTATTCTGGCAAAGCTTTTGTTAACTGAAAATAAAATCTCTGTGTCACTTAATATAATGCTATGTCGGCTTTTCATAGTGCATGAAACACCAGAAACTTTGTGCGTATAAAAGTATTTCTCTACAAGCTTTGCGTTAATTAACGGAGCTTTTTTCCCTCCTAAGATATCTATATTTATCTATATTCAAAACAATTATATGATAGGAAAATATCTATAGTAAGTCACGCACAGCCCCACAATTAGTCCCTCGACGACTGAACATCTACCCCACTCAGAAGACAACCCAGCACCACGCGTAGTTCTTGTAGAAATTTGGTGACTTCCTGCTCAGTACCGATAGTAATACGCAGACACCCTTCACATCCAAGTTCCTTGCCACGGAACCGAACCACAACACCGCGCTTTTCTGCCATTGCTTCATACGTTGCCAAAGCTGTCTTGTTGCTGGCTTTTCCACCCTCACTAGCCGGCTTATCCAGAAGCTCAAATAGGAGGAAGTTCGACTCCTGCCCACCGAGAAACCGTCCCACACCTGGGATCTGCGGAAGCTCTTGCACCAGCCGATTACGCTGGGTAATAATATTTTCGCGGGACTTGTGCATAACGGCCATATTGGTGGGCGAGAGCGCAGCCATCGCAAGCGCACTGGTCGGGCTGGAGATATTGTAGGGTGCCTTAAGACTGTTCAAAAGGAGAGCAATATCGGGGCTAGTAAAAGCAACTCCCAGACGAATACCGGCCAGACCAAACGCCTTACTCAAAGTCTGCATCACGACTAGGTTGGGCCATTCGTTAACCCACTCGGCCAGACTGGAGCCCTCAGGCGCAAAGTCGATATATGCCTCGTCCACAACCACGATACCATTCCACGTTGGGTGCTCGAGCACCTGTTGAATATCGGACTTGCGGATCAGGTTCGCGGTAGGGTTACCTGGCGAGCAGATATAGACGATCTTGATGGAGGGGTCGGCGGACAGGGCCTGTTTGATCTTTTCCGGCTGCAGTTGGAAGCCATTTTCGACATCCAGGGGTACCTTGACGATCTCAACATCGTTCACCTGTGCGCTGACCGCGTACATTCCATATGTAGGAGGACAAGTGAGGATCTTGTCTTTCCCAGGGACGCAGAAACATCTGAGGAGGGCGTCAATGGCTTCGTCGGAGCCAACGCCGACGAAGAGGTTCTCAGGTTTCAGATCTTTCTGGCTGTGGACACGAGTGTTGCGGAGGTTGCAGAAAAGTTGCTTCAAGTCGATCTGGTGGCTAATATATCAAAGCATATCAGTCAGACCAAATCGTTTATGACCCAAAGATATACAGGTACCGGTCTTGCGGCGGGGTGACTCACGGGTCTGGGTAACGATTCAACCCAAAGAGATCGATTTCTGGGTTGGATAATGTGGTCGGAGATTCTGTCACTGTTGATTCTTGAAGAGCCCCTTGACGATTAAGAGCAAGCCCCGGGCCGTAGGCGTTTTCGTTGGCGTCGAGAAGGATATTCGTCCCGTCATCTTTGTAGTCACTGACTCATTAGTCGGAGGATATTGCGGCGGGGACAGTCAGAGGGAACAAACTCTCTTGCGCAACGGTAGGGCTGCAATTGAAGAATATTCTTGCGCGCGCAAGTCGATAGATTGAATGGGGATTTACGAGCCGTCATTTTCCGGGTGACTGAGGAAACAATGTGAGGTTGTTGGAGAGTGAAGTCAAGACGAGTGAGTGAGTGAGTGAGTGAGTGGGGGAAGATGGGACGGGGAATAAATCGACAGTACCGGAGTTAGCATACGGTAATTTATCCGGAGGCGGAAGAGTCATTCCCCCGATCCAGCCAGCGGCCAGTCTCGGCATAAAAGTGGTCACTTATCGACTATCTTCTCCTTCAACCCCAAACTTACTCCAATTTCTTTCTCATCGCGCAACGGCATGTTGCGTTCTTCTCTGGGGATTGTTAATGGCCGGGCGACTGCTTTGCGCCAACCTAGGCTTCAGACTCCCGGACGTTTGTTGCGTCCAAATGTTGGTCTCTCACAATGGGGTCGTTTGCGCCGGGCTGCTTCAACGGTAACAAGTCTGGATAGCTACCCTCAAGTGGGCGAGAAGCTTCATGGATTTACGGTGCAGGAGAAGAAACATGTGCCCGAGTTACATCTAACAGCAATTCGGTTGACCCATGACAAAACAGCAGCCGATTACCTCCATGTCGCCAGGGAAGATAAGAATAATGTCTTTGGCGTGGGCTTCAAGACAAACCCTCCAGATGCCACGGGTGTGCCCCATATTCTGGAGCATACAACGTTATGTGGGAGCGAAAAGTGAGGACTTCCCAAAGGATGCCCCGACTCAACGACCAGAGAGCCAAGACTAACTTTCCATCTCATCTATAGATATCCGATTCGCGACCCATTTTTCAAAATGCTTCCCCGATCCCTTTCCAACTTCATGAACGCCTTTACCTCCGCCGACCATACTACCTATCCATTCGCCACTACGAATCAGCAAGATTTCCAAAACCTTCTCTCGGTGTATCTGGACGCGACATTCCACCCTCTCCTCAAGGAGGAAGACTTCAGACAGGAAGGATGGCGGCTGGGCCCGGAGGATCCGCGCGTGGCGAAAGATAAAGAGCTTAAACCGGAAGATATCCTATTCAAGGGTGTCGTATACAACGAAATGAAGGGACAGATCTCGGACTCGAACTATCTTTACTACATCAAGTACAAAGAAAGCATCATTCCTGCGCTCAACAACTCCGGGGGCGACCCGCAATACATCACCGATTTGACATACAACCAACTGGTGGAATTTTCGAAGCGGAATTATCACCCCAGCAACGCCAAGTTTCTGACATACGGTGACATGCCTCTCACAGGCCACTTGGAGCAAATTGGCGCCGTTCTAGATGGATTTACAATAGGCCAAGCGGACACCGCCGTCAAGCTGCCCTTAGATCTTAGTCACGGTCCCGTGAATATCGAAGTGCCCGGACCAATTGATACTTTCGCCAGTGAAGATAAGCAGTTCAAGACCTCTACATCTTGGTATATGGGCGACTCGCGGGACATTGTTGAGACATTCTCTACCGGAATTCTCTCGTCTTTACTTTTGGACGGATACGGTTCACCGATGTACCGAGCATTGATCGAGAGTGGCCTGGGATCTTCGTTCACACCCAATACGGGACTTGACGCATCTGGTAGAACACCTGTTTTCTCTGTTGGTATTACTGGTGCAAGTGAAGAGGATGCCAGCAAAGTCAAAGAAGTAATTCAAACGGTCTACCAAGAATCACTATCCAGTGGGTTCAACGATGATAAAGTTCAAGGGTTTCTCCACCAGCTCGAGCTTGCCCTGAGACACAAGACGGCAAATTTCGGTATTGGGATTATGGAGAAGACCCTGTCCTCGTGGTTCAATGGTGCCAACCCCATGAAGGAGCTTGCTTGGAACGAGGTAGTTGACGAGTTCAAAAAGAGATACGAACAAGGTGGCTACCTCGAGTCTCTTTTGCAAAAGTACCTCATGAACGACAACTGTTTGACCTTTACAATGGTCGGTTCTCCCACATTCAGTCAGGACTTAGACGCGCAGGAGTTGGTCCGAAAGGACAATAAGCTAGGTCAACTGGCTGGCGAATATGGCTCCATCGAAAAGGCAATCTCTCAACTCAAAGAGGAGGAATTCCAATTGGTGCAGACCCAAGATGCAGCACAGCATGCGGATTTGGGGTGTTTACCGTCTCTGCGTGTGGAAGATATCTCACGGCAGAAAGAACACAAGCCTGTACGGGAGTCCAAGATCGATGAGGTTGATGTTGTCTGGCGCGAAGCCCCTACCAATGGATTAACCTATTTCCAAGCACTGAACGCTTTTGATGGTCTTCCAGATGATCTCCGATTGCTTATGCCGCTGTTTAATGATTGTGTTATGCGACTTGGCACCACCAATCGAACCATGGAAGAATGGGAGGATCTGATAAAATTAAAGACTGGGGGTATTTCTTCGTCTTCTTTCCATACATCCTCTGCGACGGAGCTTGGCAAATTCCATGAAGGCCTGCATTTCTCTGGATTCGCGTTAGATAAGAACATCCCTACCATGCTCGAAATGTTGACCACACTTATCACGGAAACGGATTTCACCAGCCCATACGCTCCGGGTATGATCCAAGAACTCCTGCGACTCACAACGAACGGAGCGTTGGATGCTGTTGCGGGAACCGGACATCGTTTCGCCCTCAACGCAGCCGCTGCAAGCCTGTCAAGGAGCTTCTGGGTCTCGGAACAGCAGTCTGGACTTGCTCAATTACAGGCTACAGCAAACCTTCTCCGTGATGCAGAGACTTCTCCTGAACGCCTTGCAGAGTTGATTGAGAAGTTGCGTTTGATCCAGTCATTTGCCATTTCGAAATCCTCGAATCTTCGTGTTCGTTTAGTGTGTGAGCCCAGTAGCGTTTCGCAGAACGAGTCCGTTCTTCAGAAATGGCTCACTGGCTTGCCTCAAGTTTGTTCGCCCACCGTGATCCCCGATTCAGCCACGAAGTCGTCCGTCGCCAAGACCTTCTATGATCTTCCATATAAGGTCTACTACTCTGGACTGGCTATGCAGACAGTCCCGTTTGTTCATACATCTAGTGCACCGCTTAGCGTCCTCTCTCAACTCCTAACACATAACTACCTTCACCCGGAAATTCGGGAGAAGGGAGGTGCTTACGGTGCCGCCGCCAGCAATGGGCCTCTCAAAGGAATATTCGCCTTGACTAGTTACCGTGATCCAAACCCGCTCAATACATTGAAGGTGTTCCAGAACAGTGGTGTCTTCGCTCGGGACCGTGCTTGGACCGACCGAGAACTCAATGAAGCCAAGCTTGGAATTTTCCAAGGCCTTGATGCCCCTATGAGCGTTGATGAGGAGGGAGCGAGGTATTTTATGAGTGGAGTCACCCACGAGATGGATCAGGGTTGGAGAGAACAGGTCCTCGATGTGACCGCGCGGGATGTTAACCAGGCTGCCGAGTCTTTCCTGGTCAATGGCTCTCGAAGCTCAGTTTGCCTGCTCGGCGAGAAGAAAGATTGGGCAGAAGCCGAGAATTGGGAAGTACGACAGTTGTCTATTAATCCTGCTGGGCCTGCTGACCCCTAGGATGCTACTGTTCCTGCGTAGTTTCTTAGGCCTTCCTTTCGACACTCAACTCTCTGTATAAAAATTATTAATGTTCAAATACCAAATGAGATACTCATTGTCTACAATACAACCGTAAAAATCAATGGTAGTTGTAATCGTTGACTGGGTGTAAGGCACGAAGAGAAGGAATAGAATCCCCTGAAGCCCGGCAGTCACGTACAAACAAATTCACAGTCCTGAGATAGGACCTGGTCTCTGACACGGTAGATCGGTCCATTCCCACCAACTCTCGTCGTTGCTCACTAGTGATTGTGCCTGGTTCAAGCCAGAGGACCAGGGGCCGGGCATTAGTTAGGGTCGAACTGGGGGTCGCTAGTAACACCTGGATGGTGTAGAGCATAACTAGGTAATCTCAATCACCTTGGGCAGGACGTAATTACATTCATGTTATTATGTTGAGCTTAATGATCAGTGAATCTTTCAAAACTACCTAGGAGTGATGTATGTATGATTTTGGCTCTCGATAGCTCACAGAGAGACAATTCTTTCTAATGCAATCTCTCCATCACCTTAAGCAAATCTGCTGTCACTCCCATGGCTGTAACATCGCCGCCTGCCCCAGCACCCTGCACAATGAGTGGGTTACTGCCATACCGCCGGGTATAGAAGCTGATAATATTATCACTACCCTTGAGCCCAGCAATGGCGCTATCCTGATCGAACTGCTGCAGACCCACACGCACCTCCTTGGACTTCACGTCGATACTTCCAACATACCGCACAACTTTGCCCTGCTTCTCTGCAGTCTCCTTAATCGCCGCCATCTCACCATCAAACTCCGGCAGCCGCGTGATAAATTGCGCAATTCCATCTGCCGACGACGGCAACCCAGCTAACGGGGCAGGAATCAAGGACTCGATCGGGAACGAGTCTGGTGATTGGACTTCCAGTCCGGCAATCCGTGCCAGAATTGTCAGCTTGCGCGCTACATCCATACCGTTCAGATCATCACGCGGATCCGGCTCCGTGTAGCCCAGCTCCTTTGCCTGGATTACCACATCACTCCACTGCTTATCAGCCCCGCCGACCGGCGCAAACGTATTAAACAGAAAAGATAGCGTGCCGGAGAATACACCCTCGATGCGAGTGACCTCATCGCCGGTTGCAACAAGATCCTTCAGCGTTGAGAGAACGGGCAGTCCCGCACCGACAGTGCTTTCATGATACACGAGAGCTTTCCCCTGTGCTGCAGATTCGAAGATGTCCTTCCAGTGAGAGAAATCCGACGAGAATCCCTTCTTGTTGGGGGTTACGATCGAGATGCCTTGGCGGAGAAATACCGGGTATGAGGCGGCAAGCTTTGGGTCGCTAGTGTTGTCGACTAGGATAGACCGGCCTGGAGCGGAGGAGAGGTACGCGGCAATTTCATCGGGGGAGAGGGCACCCTTTGTGGTGAGCGAAGGGGTCGTGGAAGCTGTCTTCCAGTCGGCGGCTGGGATGGCGGGGCTGTATGAGGGGGTCGGAGAGAGAAGGGTTTGGGACGAGCGCGCGAGGAGGATTAGTTTAGGAGCATTCGGGAGGCGAGCCAGTTGGTGGAGGAAAGAGGTACCAACACCTCCGACTCCTAATGATGCGGTTATTTGACGTTGTCTTTGCGTTGTGGGGGATAGGATAAGAGTATGGAGGGGTAGTTGTTACCGATAACACCGAGATAGATGGGGGAAGACATTGTCACTCGGGGGTGCAGAAGAGAAGATTGGGATGGTCTTTGCTTTTTTGGGGGGGCGGGTATGAGAAGGGGAAACAATTGAGCAACAATTGAGAGGCAATGAGGAGATAATGGTTGAGGAAGAAGAAGAGGAAGAAGAAGTTGTACAACTATTCGGTAACTTCCTAGTGAAGTCCCCAGCTGACTAAGGACGAATTCCGATTCTTATCTCCGCCTTTTTTTTTTTTTTTTTTTTTAATTCGGCGAGTCTGGCGCCTCTCAACTTCTGCGTTTCACCATCAGATCGCATCACAGAATGCTAGAATCGCCCACATCACAGTGAGGAATGGACATTACAACCCTGTCCAGTAATTGGAAGAAACTCCAGGAGACTCTGAAGAAGGATAAGGATACAGTCTCCACCTCAACGAAACGCAAGACATCGGACCGTGAACCCCAACATGCTGCCGTGAAGAAACGGCGAACGGAACCAGTTAAAGCCAAACCGACCTTGAAACGGGCCCATATCTTGAAAAAGCGGAATAAGATGTCAAATCCAAATGCCCCCTTGGAAACAAACAACCATGGTGCTCGAGAGACTACAGGAAAACCTGTCGCCCGCAGACATTCTACTGCTGCTCAGTCGGAAACCAAAGTTGCGAAGGACAATGAGGGTCGATCACCGACGTAAGTCGCTCTTTAAACACCTCTTTCTCCGGATGTGCTACGATCATTTCACATTGGGGCTTTTACTGATGACTTTATTTTCCCATTCAGAGCCGAGCTAGGCAAATTCGTCGCTATGGACTGTGAAATGGTAGGGGTCGGCCCCAACCCGGATCAAGACTCCGCCCTCGCGCGCGTCAGTGTTGTCAACTTTAACGGCGAGCAAATCTACGACTCATATGTGAGACCGAAGGAGATGGTTACGGATTGGCGGACGCATGTGAGCGGCATACTCCCGAAACACATGATGGAAGCACGCACGCTTGAACAAGTCCAGAAACAAGTTGCCGAACTCATTAATGGGCGAATACTGGTGGGGCATGCTCTTCGGAACGATTTAGACGCTCTTCTGTTCAGCCATCCCAAACGCGACATCCGAGATACCAGCAAGTATCCCCCGTATCGCAAGGTAGCCGGCGGAGGCTCTCCTCGGTTGAAAGTCCTAGCGTCGGAGTTCTTGGGGTTGGATATCCAGGGCGGTGCGCATTCTAGTGTTGAGGATGCGAGGGCAACGATGCTTCTGTATCGGCGGGAGAAGGATGGGTTCGAGAAAGAGCATGCGAAGAAATGGCCGGTGCGGGTCGTGGTGGAGAAGGAAACGGGCGAGGATCAGAAGAAGAAGAAAAAGAAGAAGAAGAAGACTCGCAAGAGGTGATGGATCTTACATATACCCATATCTAGCATACCTTTTTTTGGAGTAAATTGGTCGGACGCATTGAATTCATTCATATTATAGATTCTTAGTGTTATGGACTGCCTCCTTAGTTCCGAACAAACGAAATTTCAGTTCTAGGAGGTCGCAACTAGCTCCAAAATACACAACCGAATTGAGCGACATGATGAAGTTGAATTTGGTATTGTGGGTTGGTTGACCTGAGGAGACTGATATATATAATGACATCGGACTGAACAGCCTTAATGTCACTCACTTCCTCCAACAGGATCACTACTCACTTCAGACTCATAACCTCTCCAAGGATATATCTCACACATATCGGTCTCTTGGTAGTACTACAGCTTAGGAATTGAGGGCCTGGCAAAAAGTTGCAAAAAGTTACGAGATATCAGAAAACAGGTATTGTCATCAACCAGTGGAAATGTGTTTAGTAATCTCAAGAGATAAAAAAAATAAAGCTATGGTACAGCTAAAAACCCTCAACATTCCTTGCCCATTAGCAGAGACGTCAACGTCTTGCCCGTACTGGTCGTACGATTTGAACTCCATGAACTCCGTGTGATTCGCTGAGGTTTCCCCAAATGATTGCGCCGACCGTTCTGCGGCGACCTTAACCCGCTCAAAATTCGTTTGCGTCGTCCGGAATCCTCGAGGCGGTCTATCGTCCATCTCAAGGTTAACAAGAACTCCCAGGTCCATCGACCCTCGCTGACACCGGGGGCCAGCCGACCTTCCTGAGAGATCATCTCACTAACAGCTAGCTGCAACGCTCTGCCCGTCGCATCGCGAAGTGGACGCGCCAAGGCCGGGTTGCAAGCCAGAAGTCGAGCGAGAAGCCTCATCCGGAGGGTTGGACGGCTCGATGTCTTCGAGGGGGACAGGCTCGGAGTCGAAATTAACCATAGAATCAAATGAAAATGCTGATAGATCTCCTCCGTCGAGAAATTCAAAGGGGACCCCGTTTTCAATGACTGAAGGATCCGGGTCAACGGGTGAATCACCGTGGAATAAGCGGTGGAAGTCATCGTCAGAAAGAGGAGCTGCAAGGTCATCTGCAGGGTAATGTTCGCCACCGGAGCCGAGGTCGAAGAGCGTGAGAGTACTACCATCTCCTTCGAGTCCATCGACTGACACTGCAGGTCGCACAACATCGCTGCAGGATGTTGTGTCAGGTCGGAGGACTCAGCCAGAGAGGAAGGCTTCAAGGTGGGCGAATAATCGGTGACGGAAGGAGTGGGGAAAGGAATTCGTTCAAGGGGAAGCTCGTCATGTTCTTGCTTGAACAAGGTAGGGGTGAGAGTTGGAGAGTCGGAGATGGGCGAGGAAGCCTTGGGGGTTGTGCCGCGAGATCCGCGAACCTCGGCAGCCAACTGTGCGACTTGCTGGTTCAAGCGGTTGTTCTCAGCCTCCATCTGAGACAGTCGCTGGAGCAAGAACTGATTCTGTTGCTCCATCTTGATTTTCTCGTTCTCCAACTTCTCCATTTCAAGTCTCTTGCGTTCACGAGAGGTTTGAGCGGCTGCACGATTTCGAAGAACTCGTTCAATACGGCGTTGCTCCTTCTCATCCTCTGTCTTGGCGCGTTTTCTATACAATCAATCTCGAGTCAGCAAGATGATATCATCGGCAAAGAGCATCATGATTTCGGGAGCCGGAGGAGCAAGTCTTACCTAGGGGGGAGGTTGGTTTTAGGGACTGGTAGTTCCTGACCCCAGCTCTTTCTTTTCTTTGTGGGCTTCTTCTCATCTGTTTGGAGATCCTCTTCATCTTCCTCCTTCACCTCGGGGTCTTTCAGCGAGGTGTCGGCAGGAGAGACTGTGAGCATGGGAACGTCCGAAGCCGGCGTGTCGGGCAGCGAGTCCACTGGGGACAAGCGATCTTCTTCCATTGTGAAAGTGTTTTGTGGGGTAGAAGAGGTGGGATGTCAAAAGGATGGCAAATAATCAGGAAAATAGATAGTCAATTACTGCAAGGGAGGAATGCAGAGAGATGCAGGTTGATCGGAGGAAGTTGAACGTTTGATTGATCACATCCACTGGCCCTTAAGTTGAGAGACGCCACGGTGTCATCACGGTTGAAAGCGGAGGGTCAACTCCAAAACCGTAGGCTTAGGATGGGTCAGGCACCAGGGATGGATTGGGGGGGGGGGAATGGATTGATTGATTGGAGAATTGGGAAGAGGACAAGTGGTCAGAGTCGAGGGGAGAGAAAGAGAACAGAGCGAGGCAGTTGGGGAGTCTGTTTATAAAAGGCCAGCGTGGTCAGTTATGGTACGGTTACTAAGATGCTCTAAGGGGTCGTACAGTAAGGGGGGGCGGAGTCATCGTCGTCATCCCAAGCCTCGTATGATGACCGTTTCATTACCAGGAATTCCCCCCCCTGATACACCAGAAAGGGAGGCAATTTGCCACCGGACAATTCACTTCATACAAGCATCATACCGTGTTCCGTGTATTGTACCCCCTTCTAGACCTCCCCCGAACCAATATGAGACACGCCGGTGGACCCTTCAATACGGAGAATGCCCCATTTAGGGGGCTGAGACGGACAGTGTGTGCCATTTTTATCGTCAACATGAACGCATAAGAAGATCCAGGCCCCCAGTGTTTCGTTCGGATGGATGAGGGAACTAATCATATCCCCCTCGTCTGATCCCCTGGATTACGAGAGGAGCTGATGGTGATTTTCCCCGTCGGCAATTTCTACCTCAGCCTTGCAATACAATGCTATTAATATGCTTGGTCTTATTGACTGTTACATTGGGTAGTTGGAACTAACCAGGTAGGGAACTCACTACTACTCGTTAGTAGTACTGCAGAATAATACTGCGTAGGTAATAATAATAATAATTATTATTATCAATATTAGAAGGGACTTACTGTACTAAGTTACATTTCCATTTCGACCACTGACTGTTCACCTCACCCCTTTCTCGTGGGTAGTGTAGGTAGTTACCCCATAATCACAACTCACCTTTCTAAGAATAATATACTCCATAGCCATGATGCTATTTGTCTTCATCTTTATGTTCTTGATATTATCATCATTATTACCATATTACATACATCGATTGTCACCAATAAAAACTCTACAAAATAACCCTCTTCTGAATGCAAGAAAGACGATTTGCCCCCCCCCCCAATAATCATAAGTACTTAGATATATCCTAATTAAGATTGAATAGGCATCATCGTTAATATTCCCATCTACTAGAGATGAAGGGGGAAAAAAACCTCCCCTCCTGGTTGTAGAAAAGGTGTAGAATAATGATGATAATTAATTTTGGTCAGGTTTGGAGAGTGGGAAACAAACAGTGCAAACAGATAGTCTTCTATCCAGGAAACTTTCATTATTATTCTACAACCACCAAGAAACTCCAAAGGAGAAATCATTTCTCCCCCTCCCCAAAAACTGAAGCCGAATATTCCAACATGCGCATCCGAACCTGGAATTGCGCGAGACTGCGCGAGACTGCCTGCAGCTCCACGCTTCCGGTATGTTCCCATCCACTAATAGGTGGAAACTGAACAGTTGAAAGAATAACCAGATACGGCAGGTCCAAACGCTCAAACGATCTTTTCCTCCATTTTCAGCAGTGCAATCTCATACATATTCAACTATCTCGCCATCATCCTCCCTCATCCTGCAACGTAATGCAACACTGCCACCTTCCCGATGTCTAAATGCTTCCCTGAAACCCCACTCGCAAAGTTGCAGGTCTGCCTCACGATTGGCCCAGGCTCTTGCTCCACGCCCTGGTACTGCTGCGGAGACATATGTGGCTTATGGAATGACGCAAAAGCTCTTTGAGGCGTGCTCCAGCCAAGCCGACTACAGTATTCCCCAGCTGTCGCAGAAGGGAGCTCAAGTTCCAAAAACCGAGGCCGGTGAAGATCTTGGTGTTGGCGAAGGTTGGTGGTATCAAGGTAGGTCTGACCCATCAGCTCCATTTGAATAAGGAAGGGGATATTAGGTTGTTTTCAGTCGGGAGACTAATATATGAATGGGCAGACCTTGGCCTTCCCCCTACGTTCGCAACCTGGTCCCAGGTTACCTTCCTACATATGTACCTCCTGACAGTCCGACTACGCGCTTTACCATCTCACGAGAGTCTTCAAACGTACTCACGACACCTAATTGATCATTTCTCGCATAATGCGGAGCATCGCATGGATGTTCTCCATGGGTTGACAAGTCGGGCAATTCGAAACAAATTCCTCAAAGATCTGTTCATCCAATGGCGCGGGGTTATTGCGGCATACGACGAGGGTCTTGTGAAGGGTGATGCTGTACTGGGAGCTGCCGTGTGGCGGAACTTGTGGCAGGCAACCCATAACGGACCTGACGGTCAGGAGCTGGATTGGACGAAGATCGCGCGCGTTGTCGCATATATGAGACGCGTAACCCATGAACTTTCACAAGTGCAAGAGGCAGATTTAATTCTTGACTTAAACGGTGGGAAGTCCAAAATTTTCGGATATTCTGACTTGGATCAAAAGTTGGTCGAATCAAACCGGTGAATGAAGTGCAAAGACAATCCATGTATCATATTTCGTTTTATATTTGCTTCTTGCAGTGTACGTTGGTATGTTTCTATGTATGCTAAGTGAGGAGACAATCGCAATTGCCAAGATTGTATGATATCCGTGCTCACAGACCAATATCTTGCATGTACTGTAGGGATCTACTTGGTATACATACCTACCTACGATTGGTTGAAGACTAGGTTGCCTAGGTTTTTTCACATTATTAATCGAAGAGTAGAGTGATTGTCGAGAACCGCCTTGTGTAAAATATACATGGGGAGAAAAAAAGAAGATATAAACCGCCAGGATACATGGTCATTCATCGTTCGCTCGCTTGTAAACAGAAAAGAAATATAATTTACATTTAAAGCAGGAACTTTCCCACTGCCCCTCCGATGTTCTTTAAATCCAGAAGGAAAGTGTCATGGCCGAACATAGATACATCCTCGCCAAGTTCGATGTGATCGACGCTCTTGTTTCCACCGGCTCGCAGTGTCTCTGCGATCTCACGCTGCTGCCAGGCCGGAAAAAGAATGTCGCTAGCGACTCCCATGACAAGCACTGGGTGGTTCTTCAGCGGAGCAAGACCAGCCACGAGATCCTGGGGTGGTCCACTCGAACCGAAGTCGCCAACGGATTGGTCCATTGATGGGGTTGATGCGGTCACAGCTGGCTGTTCTTCATACGGCTTATCCGGCAGCGTGAGGCTGCATGACAGATCCTGTTGAGGGACTGTCTTCCCTCCCTGAGCGAGCTTGGTCTCGTATTCGGTCCGGCGCTGCTTGGTGGCCACTTGCTGAGATTTCCCAAGATCAAAAAGATCCATTGCCTTAGAGACGTATAGCAAACTGTTGGGATCGTATTCCAGGCAGAACTTCTCACCCGCATGGTCCAGGTAGGTTTCAATGAGGAAGTCGGCACAGAGTGCTGGTTGCTTGCTAGGGTCTGCCCGTTTGCGACCGAATCGCATTTCCCACTCCGGTCCGCTTCGATAAGTTACCGTGGCAATTTCTCGGGCAAGCTTCATGCCTGAATGAGGTGGGATGGAGTCATAGTAAAATCCACGAGCCCATTTCGGGTCCATCATCAGCACCTGGCGCTGAGTGTGACGCATGGCAATGCTGTAAGGATGGCTTCGTGCGCAACCGCTGATACTGACGATTTTCCCAACTCTTTCAGGAAACATAACACCGGCGGCAAGGCTCTGCATACCGCCCATACTAGAGCCCACAGACGCATATAGTTTCTGAATACCAATAGAGTCTAAGAGACGGAACTGGGCCCGAACCATATCGTCCATTGTCAGAATGGGGAACCGAGTGGCATATCGCTTTCCGTCCGAGGGATCAATCGTCGAGGGACCGGTGCTCCCGTAGCAGCCACCGATGACATTGGTACAGATAACAAAGTATTTATCGGTGTTTAGGGGCTTTCCTGGGCCGATAAACTTCTCCCACCAACCGGGTTTCGGGTTAGCTGCCGTGCTATGGGCATGACTAGACGCTGATAGACCGGTGTGTAGAAGAATCGCATTACTCTTATCCGCATTTAACTGGCCCCAGGTTTCGTAGGCAATGTCAAACTCCGGAAGCACACCACCCCAGTCTAGAAGAATTGGATCTTTGCAGTGGAATTGCTCATGGTGGCCCGACGTATAGGATGGTTCAGGGCCAGACTCAAGAGATCGTGCGGTCAACAGTGCGGATTTGGCTTCTTGGGCGTCAAGGCAGGGGAAGGAAAGCGCAGGATTAGAGGAGTCTTTGGGAGATGGACTTTCTGCAGTGATGGACTGGGATTTGCGAGGGGGCGTCTGGTGTAATTGTCTGCGGTTTGCCGAGTATGCTACCGGTGAGGAAAGCCGAAAGCGATTTTTCCCCACGAACGCTGGGCTTTCATTGCGTCTCAACAATCCTCCAAGTAGCTTGATGTTTTGCGAGGTGGAGCGCGTCGCACCCTGAATTGAGGCCATGGTTGTTGGCGAGGAGAATGGGAAGAAGCTGGAGTTGGAAGGCGATTGTTCTTCTTCTTCCCTGTCTGTCTGTTGCGGGGAGAGGAGGATAATATTGGATTATTAATTAATTGATTGCTCAGTCGAAGAACGCCCGCGGAAAGAGCCTGAGGCATTCTTTGCCGCCCCTGCATGGCGTCATCCGCTCTCCGCCTGATTGGCCGGGAGAGATCTATAGCTGTGCATGGACTGAGTGAGACACTTTGTTTGAATCTCTCTTTTACTTATTTGTTTGTATGTAGCTTTCTGGTATAATCAAATAAGAATTTCTTTTTAGGGGATTTTCTTCTTCTTTTTCTTCTCTATGCTTGATATTTTTTATAATACGATTTGTTATACTTAACTAGTATTTTGTGTCTTATGATTAGCCTGGCAGTTAAGCAGATAGTAGATAAAAAGTATCACAGGGATTGCTCCTAGACTGACTCTTGGGCCTTCTATCGATATTATACATAGAGGATAAGGCACTTGAGATGAGGTGGGTCGCTGACAACAAGGCCCTTAATTATCTACTCTGGCTATTAGTCAGTCTGTACATACCACCATTAACTGCCCATGTACTTCACGGTGGGTTGCTTGGGCAGATATCTGAAACACTAAGAGAGGGCCGGGGCTATCAGGGACTATTAGGCCTGGTTAGCAGTCCCCGTAAGAGCAAGGGAGGGCTAGCCACTGAGAAGAATAGATACTATAGAATCTAATGAAATATATTTACTACCAAGGAAGGATGGATACTGTGTTTTCTTACTCTGTCTCCACGGATTTATTGGAGTTCACATAATTCGTCAAAGGGATATAGATAGATAGATAAAGCCTTATATGACAAGCTCCGGAGTGGAAGTCAAGAAAATACATGAAGGGAATACAAAAAAAAGTACAAAAAGAGGCTGCAGGCCGATGTTCTGCTGTTCAGCATCCTACTGATCATATATATGTGCGCTGATATTTTGTCACACCGTAGAGGCTAGTCATCCTGCCAGGGTTGAGATAGTTAGGTTCGAAAATGTTGAATATTCACATATTACTGCATTCCTTTTACCGCCTATTATCTTGTTGCCTAGCGGCGAAGTGGTTCATATTCCTACTTGTTGTTCTAGTTAGTTTTATCAACCATATCCATCAGAATCATCAATTCAAGCCATCAACCCTCTGCCTAAAATAATTGTCCAACAGAAAACACCTCTCGGTACAGAATGTGAAACACAGTTTCAGGTTGGCTCCGTGTCACTCATTCATTCATTTTTATATATATCCGTAAGACTGTTTACAGTGTGCAACCCCCCCTTCCTTTTTTTTTATTGGGGAACACATAGTCGGTAAAAAAAAAAAAAGAAATTATATTATCACTTCTTCTTCATAATCCACATTGTTCTCCATGGACTCTCAGCCAGCTAGAGTAGAGTAGTCTGTGTCTGTGCTGCGCGCATCGGCCGCACACTTACAAGCCCGAAGGCATGTTATTGAAATCGCATAGAATGCAAGAAGTTGATACTGGCATCAAACAATCCGACCTTGCTCATAAGTATTTCCCCTTTGCGAAACGGGACTCAAAACCAGCAGCCTTATTAATAAACTCGCGACGCTGAGACCCTGTGATCCGCGAGCCAATAGCCATATCTTTCTCTTTATCGAAAGAACGAGAGCTAGGATCATCATCGCCTTGCGTGTCATCATTAGAGCTTCTCGATGCTTCGACAGGTTTTGTCTGGCTTGCTTTTAGTTCCTACAATTTATCAAACACTGTTAGTCATGACGCCGCGAACAAAAAGAATGGATACACGCATAACGTACTTTGTACTTCTGTATCCTATCCTGTATGGCTTGCGAGGACCCCGAAGACCCATGGTCTTTGCTGGCGATCGATGGCTGAGAAGCTACGCCCATCACCTGATTCTGCAAGCGCTTCATTTTCTGTTCTGGCGTTTCTGTCCAAGCCGCATCTACCTCTCCTCCTGGACGACTAGCTGCTGATTTGCCGGTCTGGAATTTGCGATTTCTTAACTTCGTTGGATCTACTCGAGATGTCCAATCCGATGCGTCTGGAGGGCGCAGCATCCAGTCATCTCTCTGGGCTCTGCCAGATCCAACTTGGTCTTGTGCGCTCGAGGAATTTCCCTGCGGGCTGTTTTGAATAACTTCGCCCCCAATCGACGTATGTGGCCCAGACATGTCAGAGTTGGAGGGGGGTAGGCTAGGCCCAAAATCATCGTCATCGCTACTTTCATTTTCAGTAGCCTCGTGTCCTGTCTCTTCATCGAGCTTAGGCGGCGGGGGAAAGGAAGGACCGATCACTTTTCGCCGTTTGCTGCCAGCATCATCGTCATTATCTGTCGACGATTCGAGAGATTTTCGTTTCTCGTTTTTCGAGATCTCTGACATTGTAATTAGTATGATGATGAGAATGAATTCTGTCATCGGATACACGAAGGAAGAGAATGGAGGCGGTCTGACCAGATTCTGCCAGGAGTATTCTTGACCGCCCGCCACTTGCCGTGACGTGAGGCAAAAGATTCAAGCATCATCCGGCCGGAGAACTCTGCGCTTCTAACGACAATTCGCTCGTTGATGTTCCCCTAGGGTGTTTGAGGAGATCGCTGAATATCGCTGATCGATAACTATCTGGCATCATTGTATACTACTTGTGAGTTGGCAGGCTTTCTTAAATCATTTTCACGTCCTTAATCTCAATATCCCTAGTACCCTACTTACTTTTCTCTAGACCAATTGTTCGCTTTTGATAGACTTCTGTATCTTAGGAAAGTTTCACAGAGTACTTTACGGCTTGACAATGGCTGTAAACACCATCAATCTTGTGCTGAGGTCGGTGGGCCCGAGAACGCGCGCTGTTCCGTCTCTCCGGTACACCACTCAGCGGGTATCAGTCTTCCACAGGCCGCTAGTGGCTTCCAACTCTATGACCTTGAGATACTCGTCGGATAAAGCGTCTGAGCCTACGCAGGTTGCGAAAGAGGTCCCTAAAAAGGCGGGTCGTGGGTTCAAGAGAACAGTCCTTGGCACATCCTTGGCCATTGCCATGCTGGTCGGCTATATCTATGCTACTGATACTAGAGCCAGCATTCACCGTTATGGGGTGGTTCCACTGGTTAGACTGATTTACCCGGATGCTGAAGATGCCCACCATGTGGGTGTGGATGCTTTGAAGATGTTGTATAAATATGGTTTGCACCCAAGGGAACGTGGTAATCAGGATGGTGATAATGCGTTGGCGACGGAGGTAACAGCACCACCTATTCTTTTTATCCATCCTACTAGACTAAGATTGAATCGTTATCTCCCTAGGTTTTCGGCTATACACTCTCAAACCCAATTGGTATCTCCGGTGGCCTGGATAAGCATGCTGAAATTCCCGACCCATTATTTGGGATTGGAGCCGCCGTCGTCGAGGTCGGTGGCACTACTCCCCTTCCTCAAGAAGGCAACCCAAGGCCCCGTGTTTTTCGACTTCCATCTCAGCGGGCTATGATCAATCGATATGGTCTCAACTCAAAGGGTGCCGACCACATGGCGGCTGTTCTGGATCAGCGTGTACGCGACTACGCCTACGCTAATGGGTTCGGCGACCACGAAGAAGCCAAGCAACTGGTTCTCAACGGTGAAGCAGGTGTTCCTCCGGGCAGTCTTCTGCCAGGCAAGCTGCTTGCCGTGCAAGTAGCCAAGAATAAGGCCACCCCAGATGGTGACCTTGAGGCTATCAAGCGCGATTACGTCTATTGTGTCGACCGTTTGGCCCAATATGCGGACATTCTCGTCGTCAACGTCTCCAGCCCTAATACACCAGGTCTGCGCGATCTTCAGGCCACAGCACCGCTGACGGCCATTTTAAAGGCGGTAGTCGGGGCTGCGAAGAACGTCGACCGCAAGACCAAGCCTTTTGTTATGGTGAAGGTCAGCCCTGATGAGGATGCGGACGAACAGGTCTCCGGTATCTGCGCCGCCGTTTGGGGTTCCGGTGTGGATGGTATTATCGTGGGCAACACGACTAACCGCCGACCGGAGCCTCTGCCTCAGGGATTCCAGTTACCCCCGAAGGAGCAGAATACCCTAAAGGAAACTGGGGGTTATTCAGGCCCTCAGTTGTTCGACCGTACCGTTGCTCTAGTAGGTCGCTACAGGACCCTGTTGGACCAGGGCCCCCCTGCTCCCGAGTCTACTAAGGAATCAGCAGAAACTGCGGAAGAAACGGAGTCACCTGCACGTAAGGTCCTCTTTGCTTCCGGAGGTATCACCAACGGTGAGCAGGCGCGTGCTGCCCTGGATGCAGGAGCGTCTGTTGCAATGATGTACACCGGCGTTGTGTATGGGGGAATTGGCACCGTGACTCGAGTTAAGCAGGAGATGCGGGACCAGCAAAAGTCATGAAAAAAAATCTGTTTAAATAGGGCCATGTAAATAGATAACGAAGGTTTTATTCATCCTTACTTCCCTTATACATTGAGGCTGTATAGACCAGACCCAATTAGTCCGACATGCCAATCAACGACTGGGCAGTCAACGTCGCTCTCTGCCTCTTCCGGCAGAAAAAATCCTTGTATTGGTCGATTAAATTAACAACCCCAGAACTCATCGCCAGTTTTGTTCTAAATTACAAATATAAATATACAATCATTACCGAATTTAATAATCACAGATACTTTAGAAATAGGTAAGATAGTGCACTGCGAGCAACTAGCATAGAAGACAGATTTATAATATCTATTAACAAATTAGATCGCAAAGAACCGCAGCTGCTTTAAGACCTACAATAATAAGTTAGAGAGAGACCTGGATCGTGGATGAGAATAAAGTATGTTCTATATCTGCGGGGGTTCTTTTTTTTTTTTTTTTTGTTGTAACTACACTATCATGATCTATACTTTACCGTCATAATCCATACTTTGCTTTTCAAGAACCTCCTCTTCTTTAATAATCAGCTTGTTTATTTAACATAATCGTCACAGCTTTTAGATGCCCTTGAAGATAAAATAGCTGAAGAGGGCTATTTAATAGACTAGTATATATATAATTTATTTTTTAAAATAATATCGTTAGGTCTCGTAACTAAGTTGAAAAATTGGAGGAATTTTTTTTTAGGGATGGGGGAGAATAGATGATTAGAGAATAGATATCTTAAGGAAAATTAATCATAGAGAAGAGATATTGAAGGATACCGCAGCACCACAACGAGATCAATCCAAAACTTTATTTTAGGGAATATAAGAACTTAAAATTACAAAAAACTTAGATGCCGAAATATTTAGGGTTCTATTAGAGAAAGCTCGTGAGGCTTTTAATAAAGAGATTATAATTAAGTTAAATAGTGAAAATAATAGGAATATAAAGAGTAACTACACGAGAATCCCAAGTTAGGTAGATAGCTGGAAAAAAGATCGCGAAAATAGGATAAACTAAATTCATGAAACCTCAAAATATTATTGAGTCGCTATCTATCGCATATCCGGTTAGGACTGTCTGTCTGCCAACCATTCCTGTAATTTTACCAAGGCCTTGTACCTGTGGGATATTTGGTTCTGTCCGACTGTTAGTCCAGAACCAAGGGTTAAGGGGGGAAATAAGACTCCAAACCTTTTCTTCCTTATTCATCTCGGCGTAAGTTTTGCCTTGGTATTCGAAGATCGGGTCCCAACCTAGTGAAATGCGTATGAGAGATGAGTTAACCACAGGGCAGATTACACCATACCAAAATTAGGCGGACCTCTTGGTCTCACTATTGTGCCCTATAGATGGAGAATCACTTAGTGGTGTGTCCGTTGATGCACGAGAAACTCATTTGATTTCTTACTTCAGTACGCCCTTGGAAAAGGATTGGCTCCGATCCTGGGCCACGACAAAAAGCGAATGTGCATACGGCCTCAGCCGTTCTATCGTCAAAAGAATCAAGGACTTTATTCAGCCCTTCAAGACCCAGTGCCTCGAGGAAAGATTTACTGTGTCCTACATCAGTGGCAAGAATTGAATGACCTGGTGCGAACTGACATATAGGGGCCAGGAAGGCCTTTCAATGTATGAAACTCAAGCGCCGTGTCCTCCGTCAACACAGGGCCGTTGACCTATTTTGTTTCTGGTTTAGTGGCGCGAACAGGTGTTTCAACATATCAATCCATCGAGACTAACCACTTCAGCTGCACGCCTACATTTTTCTCTAGCAATCTCTTCAATGGAGCCTTGGATCTCGGGGGCATCGACTTCCTGGTTTTGAATCTCGATGACATTGCCTAAGATAGCTTGTACCTCGGCCAATTTATTTTTGTTTCCGGTTATAAAATTTAGCACTGGTAGTGGGGCCATGGTCCGTTAAGGTGATCTGGAGAGGATAGAACGGGGAGGGTGCAGTAGTAAAGTAGAATCGAGAGTAGAAAGCGAGAACGAAGAGAGATATGATGGATGATGGATACAATAATATTAATGAGCAGTATTCAAGTGACCACGGCCAGTCGGGGCGGATCAACCAAATTGTCCGGTCAAACCAGGCTGTTATAACGCTGACATAAAAGCTATCAAGGACACAGGCTGAAAGACAGGGATTTTATGTGTCATTAAGATGTAAATAAGTACATATACATGGGTATGTTAGGTGAGTAATAGGAGACGGAGTCATCGTTCCTCTCCAAAGGGATGGTTAAACTTGAGTAACCCATTCAATCCGCCGACCCAGCCATCATGTGCCTCGCCGCCAACAATCCGCCGCATCACGCAGGGCACTCCGCCCTGCCATTCATTCTTGCCATGTCGCATTTCCTCGTTCCATACCCGAGCTTCCATCCCGACTGCCATTCCCTGGCCCAAGTTGACTCCATCAATGCTCACCTCTAGCTCCCGACCCCGATTCTTCTCGCTCAGTCGAAGCGTGATCGGCGTGCTGGACGGCAGCACCAAGGGTCGAAAACTAAGACTGCGAGCGCAGATCGGGGTCAAAAGCACTGAAGGTACCAAGGGATGGACGATACTTCCCCCGCTGCTCAAACTATACGCCGTACTGCCGGTGGGGGTGGAAATGATAATACCATCTGCCACTGCCTCCGTGAGGAACCTTCCCCCGACATAAACATCCACCACCGCAAGATGCGGCTCCTTACCCCGATGTAAAAGGACTTCGTTCATCACATATACACCTTCGCGCCCTAATGTGCCTTTTAGGGGCACCGAATTTTCATTTTGTTGAACGGGCTCTCCATCGGCAGTGAACAGGCCCACTTTCAAACGGTTGCGCATCAAGATTCGTGCACCACGGCTTGACCCCATAGACTTCCCACGAATGGAGGACCATCCCGTTGGGCCCTCGCCAGGCTCTAGCGACGCATCGCTCGATGTTGTTTTGGTGCCTTCTAAGACAGCGGTCCGATCTCCAGCCCCAGCCCCAGACATATATACCTCCCGGAAAGCCCGTTTATATTCCTCGAATTTCCACTCGCTCAGGAACCCCAGTGTACCCATACTGAAGGATAACACAGGAGGCACATTGAAACATGTCGCAAATAGTGACGATGCATGCAAGATTGTTCCATCTCCGCCAAGAGTAACCGTAAGGTCCGCTGTATTGTGTAGTGCCGACGGGAGTCTGTCTAAGGACGCCGAATAAACTGGACAAGAGAGTGATGAGTGTACTTCTTCTGCAGTTTTCGGCTCCAAGATGATAGAAATCGATGGGTATGTGGAGGTCGCATGACTGAAAAAAGTTGAGTTAGTAGCCGTCTCATCTTCCTCCACAGGGATAAGCTAGGTCTTCGCTACCTGGCAAATTCAATCAGTGATTCCGTCACTGTAGGCGCACAGTCTTTCTTGACGACAAATATATTCCGAGGAGGTGATGGCCATTGTAGCGAGAGAAGGTCTCCCTCCCAAGACTCTGCAGGATAAAGAAGCTTAGTATCTCGTCGTGGAAGGTATTGTTTGACTCGGCGCATGAATGAAGGAGATTTCAAAGAAGGCTAAGCAACACAGCGAAAACGCACACCTTGGTACTTAGGTATTATACGCCGTGGAAGCGTTTCGATATCCCTGATCTCATAACGACTGGCCGATCGCGAGAAGTTCCGAGTCCATGTCGCTCGTCGAAGGGTAGGGTTAAGTCGGATGAACGGCGTTCGAGTAGACGTTGACTGCATTCTATGGGAATTACGAAGGCCTTTTATACATGGAAGAGTAATTAGTATGAGCAAGCAACAGAAAGAAACCCCGATCTCGGGGTACATGGAAGGATGACACGATGATGCGACATCAAATCAGAGGGGTTCTTACTTCAAATTTCCGTCCGATCATCATCCATCCGTTTCTTGAGTCAAAGAAGAGTTGGAAATAAGACGTGGGTCAGGGGGAAGGTATTTATTTCTTTTTGGAATTAACTAGAACAGCCGGTTGATGATCGCAGATAGGAAGATCGACAAGACATGCAGAGCGGAGAGGCGAACCTGACCGCCTTCCGCACCTGACGTATGCAGCTCCGACGTTTGTTCTGTTTGTACATTCTATAATTGAATGATTCTTCCCCACGTAGATAGGTACCTATAGTCTACCTAGCTACTGCTTACTGACCACTGTTACTCGTAATATGTGTATCAGATTTTCTAGTCAGTCATTGACCTGACTGTTCTCTTTCTGTTTTAGTGCTCACCCTTCGCCGCTTCTTGCCTAGGTACTAGCCAAAAGCAATCATTAAACAGATAAGTACCTATCCTAAGTGAAATAATCTTAAGAAAATATATTTACATTTGCGGGAATCTTATAAGTATTCTTTTATTTATACTCTATTGTTATCTGTTAGTACAGTGGGCCAAGGAGACATGATCCTACCCCGTACCCCTGTGTAATGAATGTCGAATAGTATTGGTTGATTAAGACATAATTTCTACATAATGGTGATACCACAGTGAGCATGAATTGCATTGCGCCTAATGTCCTGTACATTGCTCTCCTGCCGTCCCTGTTCATTCCGACTGGAATTCCCTCTTGCTTCCTCTACCAGGGGGCAGTGAAATGACCGCTTGTCCCAGTGAACAAATATACTTATCTTATTCTCCAATTACGATTTTGAAGAATTCAGAATATTAGTGAATCGCTATGTATACTGGCTATAGCTCACCGAGTATTATATGCAATCCTGGCTGGATTCAGAGAAACCACTGCACATCCCCACATATTAAAACATCCAGACATTCCCAACTGCAAGATTTCACCCACGAGGGAGTCATGTACAGGTCTCATTTCTATGTCGCGATTGGCTCAGCCCCTCGGTCCAACAGCAGGCGCACTATACCCTCGTGTCCGTTGGATGATGCCCCTTGGACGGCAGTACCGAGGTCTCCGCCACGCAAATCGACATTGGCACCTCGATCCAGCAGGATCTGCACGATCTTCTCATGCCCTTTGGATGCTGCTTGGTAGAGTGCATTGCCAGACTCTCCATTGGCATTGACATTAGCGCCGTGTTCTAGCAGGATCTCCAATATGTCCTCCCATCCCTTGTCTGACGCACATGCAAGTGCAGTCAGGCCGTTAGCTCCTGGGGCATTAATATCAACACCCCGGTCCAGCAGCAGCTCGACGACTGCCTTTCGTCTACTGAATACTGCGTGGGTAAGTGCAGGAAGGACTATCTTCCCCCCTTGCATACTAGGATCCGCACCGTGATCAAGCAGCATCCGTACGATCCCTTCATGCCCTTTGGCGGACGCGCTGTGTAGCGCAGTACCAGCTGACTCCCCTTTCCGCGCATTGACATTCGCACCTCGATCCAGCAGAATTTGCACAGTCTCTTCATGGCTTCCCATTGCAGCCAATCGCAGTGGACAGGACACTGCTCCTTGAACGTTCACATCTGCACCGTGATCGAGCAATAGCCGCACTATATTCGCATGCCCTCCGCGGGCCGCGAATTGAAGGGCAATTTCTTCCTCGGCGGGATCGTGGGCATTGACGTCTGCACCATAGTCGAGCAATAATTGCACAATATTCTCATGCCCTTCGATCATTGCAGATTCAAGTGCTGTTGGTTCATCGGGGTCATGGGCGTTGACATCTGCACCTCGATCTAGCAGTATCCGCACAATTCCTTCATCCCCATCTCCAGCAGCCGTAATCAATGGTTTGCTGTACTCCCCTTCCAGAGCGTTGGGAACTGCACCATGATCGAGCAGGATATTCATTATGTCTTCTAGCCCCACCTCCAGTGCAATTGCAAGTGGAGTGACCCCTTCTATTCCTGGGGCATTGATATCAGCACCTCGGCCCAGCAACATCTGGACAATCTTCCCATGTCCATTTGCTATCGCATGACTGAGTGCAGGAAGAACGGGCTTTCCGCCTGGCATGTTAAGGTCCGCTCCATAATCAAGTAGCACCTGAACAACCCTTTCATGCCCTTCAGATGATGCATAGTGAAGTGCAGTTCTGTGGGACTTCCCTTTCTGAGCATTGACATCGGCACCTCGATCTAGCAGTATCTGGACAATATTTTCATTCCCGCAGAGCGATGCAAAATGAAGTGCAGTATGTCCAAACTCTCGCGGCCTGGCATGGACATTGGCACCTCCATCGAGCAGTATATGCACAGTCTTTTCATCACCCTCACCTGCGGCAAGAATCAATGGACTGCCCAAGCCTCCTTTTTGGGCCTCAATATCTGCACCGTGATCGAGCAGCATCTGCACTATATTGCCATGCCCATGGCTCGACGCGGATTGGAGTGCACCATCCAGCGCTTGTTGGGTGATCACATTTGCACCTTGATCTAATAGCAATTCTGTAATTGTTTCATGTCCTTTTGCAGCCGCAGCACCAAGGGCAGAACCATATCCCTGTCCTCCAAGGTTTACATCAGCGCCTCGATCTAACAGCATCCGCGCAATATCTTCATGGCCTTCTATTGACGCCTCCTGAAGAGGAGTTAATGAGAAGGGACCTGATGCAGTGTTTATATCTGCACCTCGATCCAGTAGGATCTGAACGGTCTTTCCATGCCCTTGGTGTGATGCAACTTGAAGCGCACGTTGGCCATTGCCACGGTTTACATCGTCGGCGTCAGCCCCCTGATTCATCAGCTCTTCCACAGTTTGAGCAAGCCCCAATTTTGAGGCCATCTGAATTGGGCGTTGGCATTTTTCGACCAACCCCATATCCTTCTCGTTCCAAAAGTAAAGTTCATCAACCCAATAGGGTGCCCAATTGATGTAAATATTATGTTCAGTAAATAATCGATCAATCTTGGCCTGCAATCCCGAACGCGCTGGATCGCTGTCTGTCAAGAGAGCCATATGAGTATGCCAATGCTTTGCTGCGTATTTGAAAAAGGGCACTTCGTCCAATTCCTTTCGTGAGAGATGGACGGTTTGCTGCTCAAGGAGACAGTCCACAGTTCTTGTCGCAAGGAATCTGTGTCCGTCCATCGTCGAGAATTGGCAGTCGTGATGATGCTCATTGTTCTCATCAACTATGAGGAACTCCTGCACGGAGAAATGGGCGACCCGAATTATACCATCGAATTCACTGACTAGTGAGGTCGTACAAATCTCGAGAATCGACTCGGGGAAATCCAGGCCAACTATAGCGGCAACCGCCTCCAAGTCGAGAGCAATAGACGAAGTGCAAATGGCCATGAGGATATCGCGCGCCAGAGGGGCATCTCTAGGCCCTAGGGCATTGAGGATCTTAAGATAGCTCGCCTCTAGCGTTTGAGGGATTGCGTTCAGTGCGGCCACAACATCCTTCTCTCTGTGACATTTTTCGATCTCGGCGATTTGTAGCTCGGCCCAACGGAAACGCCTGGTCAATTGACATTCAGCAAACCTGTGTGCAGTAGAGCTTGTAAAACAAGGGTCATTTAGCAGTGGCCATACCGTTCCTTGGAGCTCAACAGTTTCTCCTGGATTAATCCCTTGATATTCTCATTAAATTTTTTCAACGGCGCTTCCGCAATTGATGTCTTAACGAAGGATTTGACATCGTCGGCTAGGCGGGCTTCTAGATCAATCTTAGAAAACACCTCTAGCTCCTCTTTGATATCCTGCTCCGCTCTACTTGTCGCGAGGATATGGATTTTATTTCTGTGCCGCTCGAGTAGACCGGTAAGAAGCGACAGAAGAGACCTTCTCTCCTTGGAGTAAGCGTTCACCGGACACTCGTCCAAGGCATCGAAGATGAGATAAACGTTGCCGGGAATGCTAGATACCACGTCATCCAAGAGGATAGATATGGCTTGCGAGTCAGGCTGACTGCCTTTAAGGTGGTGTTCATTCCAGATCTTTATCACCGATGGTAGTAGCGGTGACCTGCTCAGCTGGCGAATCAGCGATCGGGTCATGCTATCCACGCTTTGTGTTTTCTCATCGCCGAACTGGAAGTACCAGTAAGCGAGATATTTGGCATCGTCCGATTGGCACTCCTCCTCGATGTCACGGATCACCGTCGAGCTACAAGAAGTTAGCAATTCGGTCAACTCTCTGTGTGCAAGACAGGAATATACCAAAGGACAGATTTGCCACAGCCCGCTAGGAGAGATCGTTAGTAAGATAATGACTATGCAGAGCGGCATGGAGGTTATTTACATATTCCCGGGAGCCAAAGTAGGCTTCCAGGATTGTACTTCCACTCGAGGTAGTCTTTCGATTCGAGAAGCCAATTACCGGTATAGCGGGTTCGCTTCTTCTGCAGCTCGCGCTGACGACTGGAGAATGGCGCTGTCGATACCCAGGCTATCTGGCTCTCTTCCTCCGCAGCTGTTCATCACCTTTAGTAAATGTCCATATTACGCATGGAGGGAACCCGTACTCAAGACTTTGGATTCGACGCTCTTAATTGTGGCCAGATGAGCCGCCGCAACTTTGCGATCGCCTAGATTCATTTAGCGCCTGCCCATACCATTAGAAACCGATTGGCATCGCACCGAGGTTTGCGGCTAAGCTAGCCCATTTCTCTGCAACAGCACTTTGCTTATTGATGGCTTCTTTCAATTGTGATAGTGGCTGCTCAGTGAGTGCAAACACGCTTTGTGCGGCACGAGCTTGGAAGCGATCAGCCAGAATGATTCAATGTTTCCATGGAGGTGAAAGGAGCTGGGTCTCGCTTACATGCTGCGTTTTCATCTTGCGCTTTCTTTACCTCGGCGGAGAACAGGAGGATTGCTGAATACACCTGAAGCAGGGCTTGGTCGAGGTTATGGTCACTTCCGACGCCCTGGTTTCGATAGTTCGCATCGATCAGGGCGTAGTAAGCGAGAGTCTCCGCGAGATACCCGGATGCGGTGAAAATAGCATCTCGACGGTCCAATGTGTTCTGGACAATCTGTGTTTCGTATCAGTGTCACAGACCTCAGGTCAGCCCTATTAGGGGGCGTCTACACTCATTCCGAACGAAATAACCGTCCATGCGGATGATGCTGTGTTCTTGGTTAGCGCGTCATCTTCTAAGGCTATAGCGATGAATCGTAGCACAAACCATGCCCGGTGGGATCGAATGACACAAATGTCGAGATCAAGTTCTTGGCCTTCATCGCGGCGCTGATAATCTTCTCCGCCGAGTCACGAAGATTGATCTCGTCTCCGTCCTTGCGAGGGATTCTGAGACCACCCTTCCTCCACTCTTCATACCTAGCCGTTGTCTGCTCAATGACGCCGTTGATGGCGTCGGTAGCTGAAGAGTCATCTCGAGAGACATACTTCTTGCAGCCGGGATCCAATCCTTCGTATGCCTCTTTCCACAGATCTCGCGGGCCCGGCTTTTCCCGCGTCACGTCCGTTGAGCTCGTATCGGCTTTGACGCTGGCCGGCGCCTTTTGTGTCTGTTTCTCGGGTTGTGGTTGGGTCGATGGCTTGGAAGGAGTGGGTTGGTCGTCGCTCTTTCGGTCGCTCTTGCTGCAGCACAAAGCCCGGAAACCTCCCATGGTGTCATGCGCTCGCTCGCAGGAAGAAATGCGTGGTGAGTTGCAAAGTTGACGTGGGAAATGCAACGATGTTATCATGGGCAATGGTGGGAATCAGCGTCTCCACTGTAACTGACAGCCACGATTCAGCTGAATAGTGAGCTGGGAAATTGAAGCCTGTCGATCCTTACCGGAAGGGACGGTCCCACCCCACTAATAATTATCCAGTCTGGTTGTTGTACAATCTTCCGCATGTTCAGTGAGATCGAGGGAGCTGAGTCTGGTTGGGTTATCAAGCGTCTTGGGCCGCCAGCCACGCTTTCTGGTGGCAGGCTCCGTCATTTTACCAGGACGACCACCACCTGAAGGAGAGCCAAGTGAGCCAAGAGAAGAGCTGAGATTGGGGACCCGCAATGTCAAATAGTCCGAGAGATCGGAAAGGATCGACGGGTCCGCCCGTGATCTATTGGAAAAATTGTGGAGAGACCACTTCAGTTGCTTGAATCGCACGGCCCACAGTGGATCCCTCGGCACGAATGGACTTCCAGTACGTCCAATGCTCTACACGTTGCTGTCGTCCTGAAAGCACCAACGGATCCTAATGCATACACGCTGGGTTGGGTAGGGCGGCACAACATTGTTCTGGCGTTTTTGCCAGGCATGGGGAAGGAGTCCGCAGCAAGTGCCGCTTCCAGTCTTCTCGCCAGTTTTCCGCGCATTAGACTGGGGGTGGTGGTTGGTGTTTGTGGAGGAGTTTCGGTCGACCCGATTAATCCAGGCACTGAGATATTTCTTGGCGAGGCTATATTCAGTACAGGCATCGTGCAGTATGACTTTGGATGGCGGTACGGTATAGCAATCGCTTTGTGCGCAAGAATACCTTGGATAACAATCTACCGAGGCTGATCAAAGAGATCCAATCCTTTCTGTACAGAATTGGGGGTTTGCATGGGCGCAAACAGTTGGAACACAAAACCTCTCATTTTCTGTATTATCTGTGTGCAAAGGAGGGCTTTCCTCGCGTAGGGTGCGATGAGAGTGGCCTCGCCTGTCGTCGCGGTAGTAAGAGACAGACAGGAGAAAATAAACCACGCATACACTTTGGTCACATTTCATGAGGGGATATGGTACTGAAGTCAGGGCATGACCGTGATAACACTGCGAAAAGCGAAAAGGTCATCGCATTTGCAATGGAAGACGCAGGAGTGTGGGACAATTTCCCCACCGTCGTGATAAAGGGGGTCTGCGATTACGCTGACAGTTAAAAGACGAAAGACTGACAATGTTACGCTGCCGCAACCGCAGTTGCAGCTATGAAGGCCCTCCTTGAGGAGTGGAATGTGGCAGAACAATGTGAGATAAACTAACTGCGATCGCTACTTCAAGAAGTGATGCTAATGCAGGGATCATCGAAGTGGGTTTCCTCAGGTGAGATGGTTGCGGCCTTTTATGAGAAGTCATGCTTTTTGTGACAAAGTATTGTCAAGGTTTCAGGAGTCAGACTTACCACTATTCCTGATGGGTCAGCGCCACCGCTCTCCACATTTGATTCCTGAGGTATATAATCTAGGGACGGCCCTAATCAGTATTGGCGTATCTATATAGAGCACACAAGTAGTATTTGTAGAAAACCATCAATCAATCAACTCCCGTCAATAAGAGACATGATTGGTCCTGCTAAAAACTCGCTGATACTGTATTAAACAATTCCGACAGTTATAAGCCCGGATCGCCCAACTCAACTATCTACCTATTAAAAAACCGCCTTCATCCCCAAGCGGCCAGGAGAAATAGGTGCCACGAGTCTTTATTTTACTACAGGGGCTAATCTTATTCAGAAACCAACCCTTGCTTAGTAATTATTATATATTACAGGCTCGCACAATCCCTTCCTTCCCTTTGGGAAATAATAACCGCCGATTATGTTTCATACTCGGGAGCAAGGATAATTTTCGAACCATCTTCACCAAGTATTTCCAAATAATACTATTTAAAATTATATGTAAATTTGCAGTAGCTATTATCCATGGAGATGCGTAATGGAACTTACGGAAAATCTTAGAACTAGAAGGGTGCAGCGAACTTTGGATCATCTGGGGATCAGGCTCAGTGCGATCGGCAACAAGGGCGCAGATAATGATCAGACCGAAGAATCAATGCACGGAGAACGCCAAGCTGGGCGAAATTTAATAGATATCCTTATTAGCGCTGATAGAAACAGCGCCAGTTGGCGTACTGTATTCTGCATATGAAGACCAACAGGGGGCGTTGTCGGGAAGATAATTCGTCACAAGTAATAAATAATAATGGATGACTTTAAGTACAAAGATCACATTGAAAGGTATCCAACACAATAATAGAAACTGGGTGTCAGTAGTACAGCTCCATGCTTAACGTATTTCACAAGCGAGCTGCGCACCACAACCGAGCTGCGCACCTCGCGTATTTTGGCTTCAGTCAAAATATTTATCTATTTCAATCATCAACCATGCCTCCAAAAAAATCTCAAAAATCAAGA